>BSBM01001660.1:0-42345 GCA_027924585.1 Larix kaempferi | reverse complement strand
CATAAAGAAGTCCTATCCAGACAGAAACAATAGGGCCTCAGTCAGCCAAACACCATCAAGGAACCCTAGGGACCCACCTAACCAGCAGACACGGAATCCTACTTTTCAAATTTAACAGATAAACCCGATCAAATAGAAACCTATCCATCCTCCTATCCATCCTAAGCTTATAGGCCATCTCCACCAACAACCACAACCAGCAGGGACTCACTATGGCTAGGCTCCTCACATTATGAACTCTCTATGAACCACACGAGGATCTCAAACAACTATTTATATGCCCGCTCTTACAACAATTACGTACCCCTATGAGCCCGCAGCACAATGGTTCACCTCTGAATGACCACAGGGTTCTTATTTCGTACCTTGCAACCCGTTCCTTTCCCATTTCGCCTCCTACCGAATACCGTACCTTCCAAAGTCCACCCAAAAGTAATGGTTGCACCCGCCCGGCTTCGGCTTAATGGTTCCACGCATCTAATCATACTTCCTATTTATAGAGTAAAAGAAAAAATATTACTTAGTAAATCTTTATGTGATCCTTTATTTGATATGCACTTGACTTAATTAGACTTAGCACTGCAATTTCGTGTCAAACACTTTTGTAGAATTTTAACGGATCGATGATAGGACCAATTGAAATGAAACCAGTGCAGGGGGAGGGACCACCAATTTAATAAGTAGTCTTAGACCAAAGGGGTGTCTCAATCACTACCGGCTAATCTAAATTCTGTCTCCACTTACTAGTATTTTCGCTTCAACAGTCTTAAATTGGAGGGATTTCCCAATGACCACGAAACAGGTAGGTTCATCACTTTGATGCTTGTATCTCACTTGCGGGGGAGGGACGGACCTGATTATATATTATTTTTAGATTGCTATAGATAGCATTAGATATTTGATAGAAAGATCCTGGAGATAGCATCAGATATTTTATAGCAGATGGGAACAACTAATTATAGCTAGATCCTGGAGATGGGAACAACCAAGAACCATGGAACATATTGATTAGATCTCGTAGGACTACGGAAAGCATCTAGATAGATATAATTTACGCGCGTAAAGCATCTAGATAATTTAGAGAGAGCTTAGACCCTCATTCGGCGGGAGGCTATAGCAACCGGTCGGGGGAGAGTTTATCATCCAGTTCGATTATTCCTTTATAATAGCTTGATACATGGGCAAAGATCAGAGCTGAGTTTATACATTGTCACTCGCATCGAATCCATAAAAGCATGTAAATCAAGTACAATAATTCATTTCTTCAATCACAGAGGACCATCATTCATTCAATCACTAGGTAGGCTCAACCAAGCGCTATGAAACACAAAACCAACTGCCCTTTATAGTGTATTTATTACTTGCACTGTCTAGCTCAGGATAGTAAGGGCTAGTGAACCTCCCGTAGGTCGGCCTTCCGAAGCGAAACCAGCTACCAATAATATTTTATGTCAGCTTGGCAAAGAAGCTATGTGAGTTCAGAAGGAATAGCTAGTACCCCATGTTCGGTATAAATAACCAGTGGGAAGTTGTATCTCTATCACTATAAATCACCAGTAAGAGTAGGAAGTGGAAACAAGTTGTGTATGTTGAGTGGATAAACCGGTTTAGTGCCTATTTTTAGTTTACTTTTATTCCTCGCATTGGCTCGGGTTGGGATATTTTCACGTCTGTCCATTCCAATCCAAAGAGAAAGATCAGATATTCTTATTTAATAATGGCTACTACTCATCTTACTAGGATTCTTCATTATGGTTATAGCAACTCAACTTCATCAATAATTCATGCTAGGTAAACTCAACTCAATAATTCATAGGAGCTAGGTATCATCAATTATACTATCATCAAGTAGCAGGGTATGCCGTATAATAAAATGACTATTCATTTCCTATCGTTCAAGTCAGGGAATGTTTAGTGCTTTTTAGTGAAGAAAGAGGAGCCAAAAAAGAAATAGTAATTTTTAAGTATTTATAAGTCAAGATACTTTCTTAGTATTAGTTTTTGGGGAATTATATCTTCTTAAGGAGGGTTAGATATTAGATAGAAAGATTAGAAGTAGGGTATATTGAAAAAAAAGTAAGACTGGTTTATCTCCGTAATTTGTATCATACCTTATAATACCTTCATATCCTATATAAGAGCAAGATATTTCCTATGCTCAATAGAATTGTTACTTAGTCAATTTCATGTTTTCATCCAATTTATCCTTTTGGGTCTTGACTAAACTTTCTATTTCCGAAAAGCAACCAAAAGACTCATCAACATAATACAAGCCACATAACTCCACCTTTCTATACTAGTGGTCCTCGTTCGTTGACTTTACTTGATAATTTCCTGGTGATGCTCTGCTCAATGAACAATCTAAACTGCTGGACATGCAAAGAACTAGAAATCTCAACTGGACATGATGCTCCTGTTCGTATGCCGTATCCCATGAAGAAGAAATACTTTTCTGCTCCACCAGTAAATGCAGCTATGTCTGATCTTCCTCCTCTGCTCCTCTCTCTGATGCAGCCATGTCTGATCTGCTCTTAATCCAAGCTGCTATGATTTCATTTCTAAGTGTCTAATTAAAATCCTCTGTGGTCTTTCCTCATAGTTCTCTCCTCTTAAACCAAGCGACAATCCAAAAAGAAACAACTAGGAATCCAAACAGTTCATAATGCGACTTTATAAGTGTTGTTATGCAACTAGTCCTTCAGAATATTATGGTTGTTCGGCTACTTGGACATATAGAACATAATGAGTCAAAGTAGTGCCTCCCGTGGTTAAAAATAGGAATAACGGTGGTTGGTTAAAAGTAGGAAGAAGTCTCAATGTTAGCCAGCCGTAAGATTAGCTAAGCATAGAAATCAAAGTAAGTGAGGACAGAGCCCAACTGAACTAGCACCTGAGCCCCTCACCCTAAGCAACGGGGAAGGAGCCAAGCCTACTAGCGTGAGAGTACAAGCTCAAACAAAGAACAGAATCTTGTTGATCCAGTCGGTACAGTTAATCGACATGTAAAAGTAGAAGGTAGACAATGAAGAGTTTAGGGTAGCCCATTTCCAGTCCTTAGGGTAGCCACCAGTCTCATAAGAGACGTAAGGTAATTTAAGCAGTACTCCGAGTAGGCCACAGTGATAAAAAAGCCAACTAACTCAAGGGGACCACCTTATATCATAGGTCCTACACAAGACTAATAGGTACTTGGTTCATGGGCACAAAAAAATAAGGTAGTATAGTTGAAAAGACATTGTTATTAGCATGATACGCTTCGCTATGCCCTGCGGGGCTAACACATTAAATCTTACTCGCTTCCCCTTAGTGTGATGCGGTGCTGGTCTGATCTAACTCGCTGGCCTCAGTGTTGGTTAGTGATGCTACGTGCTGGCCTAACTTGCTGGCTTATCTATCTTGCTATGCCTGGTTCCGTTATAGAGGAAAAGCTTACTGCAACTCCGAAGTTACCTACATGCTATTGATCACGGAGTTCTACTATAATTTATTAGGACAACTCAAAGTGGCTTGACCAAAGGGAGAGGGGAAGTTTCTGCATCATTATATGGGACGCATCATTCTTTGTGTGGATAAGGTTTATAGAGGAAAAGATTAGGGAAACTCAAAAGTTCGTTTATCCTAAGTTTGTTTGGATCACGGAGTTCTAGAGGTGTGGCTCGACCATAGGGAGAGGAAAAGCTTACTGCAACTCAAAGTGGCTCGACCAGAGGGAGAGGGGAAGTTTCTCCGGGTCATGAGATAGATAGATAGGTATATTTCCATAAAGAGATAGATTACCATTAAGCCTTTTTTAGCTAGTGAGCTTTGATCATGCTTCGCCACTTGAGCTGCTTCATGCTACGCCACTTGAGCTTTGTGTTATGCTGGTATGCTTTATGTATGCTCAAAAGAAAGAGGTTAGTGTACAAGTATGCTGCTTTAGGAAGAACCTTGTTTATGCTAGGCTAGATGTAACTTTCTCCGCAGAGGATGTTCGGGTTAGCATCTCTTTGAATGTGTTCCGAGTAAGCAGGAAAACACGCATCGCATAAGAGGGAAATGGCTTTGTTTTCGTGGAGTCGGTTTATAATCTAAGTGCAATTGGCAAATTATCATACAGGACCCCATATTGTGAATACATAAAAAGAATTACCGGACTTGAAAATAACCTCTTCCTTAGTCACTGCCCCTTACAGGGCAATATCCTTAGTAATACTAGGCACAAGAGATTTCACAAACCAATTGGCCAATTATTGGTCAGGGATTTTAGCTTTAATCATTCGACGTTGATCTATAAATTGCCGTGGATATTGAACTGTAATAGATCGTCACAACAGAGATATTCTAATATTCTACAATCTATTTTTATGGAGTTATTTACTTTAGATTGCAGATTTTATGTTATTCGCTTAATGCTTAAATAAACTGAAATTAATTGAAACTAAAATAATGCTGTATACCTAATAACATTACTGAGTCATGAAACCACTGCTATGTTTAACTTTTCCGAGTTTACCAAAGTAAGCTTAGTTGTTGACTTCGAAAAACAGTACGCCCGTATAATGTTTGTCACTGTCTACTCTCCAGCCCATATTATACTGACTAGATTATCCATTAAAGTATGAGCTTAAGCAGCTTATGAAAAAGGCATATTTTGTAAGAATTAATATGGAACGTAGACTTAAGTTTATAAGCCTGATTGCAACATAACCAGGCAGCTTGTACGAGTTAATTAGACGCATGGTGAGGTAATAACTACTACTTGAATAACCATAACTGAGTTAGTCTATCTGGGACTCTTGTATAACTCACCTTGTAAGCTGATCATTAATTCTGAAACCTTTATCTGGTATTACTGAGTATAATGGCAACTAGTACTGACATGGCTAATTACTAGTAGCGTTTATTCATACTTAAGTGTTAGCAACTACCTAGTATGTATGATAAAAGATAGATCGACACCATGTAAACACCAGTACCTTTATGCGATCTGCAGAATAAAATAATTAATATAAGCTGCTTAAGCTGCTTATGAAACAACTAGTAGTTCTTACACTACAACAGGGGATTATCAATACTATTTATTATCTATTTAAGGTAGTGTGTTCCCAGCCAGGAGTAGTCCTTGCTGATATAAGTGTCTTTCGTGAAGTGAAATGTGAAATACTAACCTACCTCTATATCGTCTGCTGTTGGCTTGAAAGGGACTTATCTCATAAACTTGGAATGGGTGGATAATAAGTTAGGGGATGGACTTAATTGTGATTACAAAAATTTAGTGGGTTACTCTTTATTAGATAAACTACCGGCATGACACCTGGCATGGCCTATACTGGCACTACCAGAACCAGACTAGCATGAATGCAACCAAAGTGTCTGTGGAGGATTATGAGGTACAACATCATAAGTAAGATTGTGATTCATGGCCCTATGGGTGTTTTTATGGTGCTTACTCCCTAGAATGAGCTTAAGTCTTTATTTATTTCCCTCCTACTAAGGCGATAGATAGATAGACTCTTAGCTTCCAAGTAAGTAGTACTACTTTCAATGATTCTAGCTCCCACACCCTAACAAAGTGAAACGTAGAGATTCGAGTATATCATATGTAAGGAAGGGTTCTATTTTGTTTTTATTAAGCTGCTGCCTATAATAAAGCCGGTTCTACTGGCGCTGATGGGAATGCTAGGAATGAACATGTCCAAATAGCCCCAACTTATGCTGGTAAGAATTATGCTCCGGAAATAAGGAGGCCTGTTCAAGTGGTGTTTATGGGACTGCTGGTCGTAGTGCTGCTAGGAACAATGCTAGTTCAAATTATTATGCTTGGACCGGTTCTGCTTATTATGATGATGCCTGTAATGACGCTGGTTAAACTGGTGCTGCTTATTTAAATGCTTTGGGAACTGGTAATGCTGCCCTTGGAATTGCTCTTGGAACTGCTGCCAGGAATGAGGAATAAGCCGGTGAAAACTGGTGCTGACGGGAAGGCAGCTCGGGTGACATTCAATTGATGCAAGTTCAATCGGAATTATGCTCCTTCAACTGCTGCTACTAGGAACACTTCTCCTGGGAATCCTTTTGCTTGCTGCCAGTCATTATATAATATGTGAATCCTCTGGTTACTGTTTATTGAAATAATTCCATTTCAGCTGTTGCTACTGGTGGGGATCCTTTTGCGGGGATAATAACATTAGTGAAACTTATGCCGCTGCTGGGGCTGCTAGTGGTTAACTGGTGCTCCTGGGGGGAATCCTTTCCTTCAACCGCGGATTGCTGGGAATAATGCTTATGCTGGAAATGATGCTCGTTCAACAGCTTATGAAGATACTGTTAGTTAAACTTTGCTTATGGTTATAATCTAGGGAATGCAGCTCTAACTGCTGATGCTGGAACGCTGCTAGGAATTAATTATGCTAGACCCACTTATCCTCCTCTCTTCTCCTGGTTATACTGGTTTGGCTGCTGCTCCAGCGAAGAAGCTATATAGATCTGAACCATATGCTTTGTATGAGTTCTCCTTCTGTTAAAGCCAATACCAGTCTAGATTCTACCCTTGCTTATGAAGATATACTCCTTACTTGCTTTGCTGCTTCTGGGTCCCCTGAGGGAGGTACAAATATGGAGATTTATACCTTGCTGCTTATGAATCTTATTTTGCTGCTTTTGCTCTTGGGAAGAATTATGATGCTACTGATACTACTTACTGGTAGTTCTGGCTCAATAGATTAAACTGGTCCTGTAGCTTCGGTTCCTGTAGGGTCTGCTCCTGCTGCTGGTCTTGTTGCTGGATATGCGTCTAGATCTTCAGCTCGCTCTCTAAAATCTGGATCTGGATCTATATATGTTACTGCGACAGAACCAACTGCTGGCGGCTCTACAGACAGCTAGGTCTACTGCTGCTTATGGGACTGGATCACCAGGATAAGAAGAATCTACAGGATATACTTCTGCGTCTGGATCTGTTACTGGTAATATATTGATAACTGGTTATGTTGCTGGGTCTTAAGCTACTACCTCTGTTGCTTTCTGTGTTTCTATATATATAATGCTGCCTTAGCTTCTGGCTTGGCCTCTGCAGGTTCACCCTTACTTGCATCTAATGCAGGAAAGTATCCGCTGCTGCTATAGATGGTAGTGGAGACGCTGGATATACTGGAGAAGCTGGATCTGGCTCTTTATATAGAACTGGATATGGAACTGGGTAACCCGGGTCTATAGGTTCTGCTTAGGTGCTGGATCTCGTGCTGTTGGTGGAACCGTGCTAAGGGAAGCGTAGGGGTATGGCTTTGGAACCGCGTATGCCACTGGTGCTACAGCTGCTGTTGGATCAGATACTATATACGATGCTGTTGCTGCTGGTGCTACCTATGCTTATATTTCAACAAGTGCATCAACTTCCGGATCAACAGCTTAATCAAGGAGTTGAATATCTTTATCCCTATTTTATTAAGCTATTATCCCGCTTGCTTAATATAAGAATTGGTACTAGACTCCTATTATTAACCTACTTTTTGACAAGCAAAAGGGGCAAGTGTTTCAAAATGCACGGGTCAACTGCTTGCTCTATTTATAAACGGAATAATTAGTGCTGCGTCTTTAGGTAAATAATAAGTTAATGCTTTGCCGCCTTTGCTCTTGCTATCTTAGCTGCTGGTCGTGATGCTGCTGGTGATGGTCTATAGAAAGGACTGGGTATCAATCAGGAACTGAAACTACTGGTTCTGCCTCTATCCCTGCTGTCTCTGCTACTAGATAGGCTATGGGTCTAGATCTCGAAAGTCATAACCTGGATCACCATAAGGTTGCTATGGGTATGGATCTCGCTATGGGACTGGTTCAAGACTGGATCAACCGGATCAAATGCGAGATATGAAACTAGTTAAACAACCGGATCTCTAGCTCTGCTGCTGTCTTTGCTTCTAGATCACGATCACTATTTGGAACGGAATCACGACCTCGGCAACTATTATAAGCCAATATTAGAATAAAAATCTTATGGGAGCTAGAAGGGAAGCTATGACGACGGGAATAAGGCTCCAAGAACTTATGCTGGAACGAATGCTGCTTTTAATGATCCTGGGATTGCTGCTTCTTCTGCTGATGGAGATGCTGCTTTTGTTGGTTTTAATAATGATGATGCCGGGGATGCTCTTTATACCGCTGGGAATCCAGGTTCAACTAATGCTGCTTATACTGCTACTAAAGCTAGCTATTCCAGCTACGGCAACGGCTGCTGCTACTATGGCTACTGGTTGCTGCTGCTGCTGCTACGGCTACTACGGCAACTGCGAATGCTACTACTGGCTGCTGCTACTAAGCGACAGCGACTAAAGCTACAGCTGCTACTGCCATGTTCCCTCGACAAAGATAGGAGTTTGCAATTGGATGTGTTCCCGTATCCTGCTTGTCTTGGGTAGCGTACCAGAGGGAAGGCCCATATATTTGGCTTTGTTCAGCTGAGGGACCAGGTACCTTAAAAAAAATAATAATTATATTATTTCTGCCTGCCCCGTACAGATGATAAGGTGCACCCTCATACGTTGGGTTTATATAATAGATTTAGTTTCATTCCTGATGCCTGGTTACAAATTTGCTCAATGAAATTAATAGGGCCACGGAAGCAGGTGTTTTTCATAATAGGGGGTTAAATATAACACTGGGATAGGGAAACGAGGGACAGGTTGTTAGGGTAGATTTTTTTATTCCAGGGAGATATAATCCTGTTTCTAGGCATGAAAAATGAACGGGCTTAAAACCAAACGTTCAATTGAGTAGTGCATTTCCCTCTGGTCCCAGTTTATAAATATAGTGTCCAAATAGAATCTCCTGGCAAGCTTCAAACGAATTAAATCTCAATGCCCGGCCCGGTTCACGTCGTTCAACCCTGGGGTGGGTTCTTTAGCCATCGTTTAATTATTTTGATCCTTCCTCAATGTGAGAATAAAGCTCACTATGTTCCAATTTTCTTGGGAATTATAACTACGTTCCTTCCTTTTTTTTGGAAGCTCACTACGTGAAAATAGTTAGTTGCCTACCAAGTGAGTGACTACCACCTCCCAACAAGCAGAGATATGGCCATTACGGATATTAGTGCACACCTACGCGGTATCACTTCGGAAGTTCACCTTCGGTAAAAATAGATTTATATATTTTACCAACGGGAGAACTACAGGGTAGTTTCAATTATTTTAACTCATTGCGTTCATTCCTTGGTGGTATCACTTTATTAGTTAAATCCCTATGTGGACTCCTTAAGGAAACCTGGGTGGTTTCACCCATAGAAAAAAGACATAAATATCGTTTGTTCAACCCCTTATAAAAATAGGAATACAAATAACCTTCTCCGGGGCTCTAACGTAGTGAAAATGAATTCAACCGGGTGGGCTAAAACATGGAAATATGGCTGGCCATGGCCGTGTTGGAAAGTGCTTTCATTCAGAATGAGTTGAAAACCTAATACTAATAAGGCATTCAAACAACGATAGAATTATATCCAAAATTGTTTTCACCGAGTTCACCTCCAAGGGATACCGGGAATGCGGACTTATGGCGAGTTGATTGATTGGTTTATTTCTGGAATGACATTGCCAAGCACATAGCGAGCGGTAGCTCAACCGCTAACCTCATTCTCACAGCGAAAGCCTCACCTGATATGGGTTTCATAATTCTCCTTGTTTTTGCGAGCGAAGTGAGGCCAGGGCCGGGTTGGAAAATGTTTCTTCTGCAACCAGTGAGATTATAAACTCAGATTAGTTTCTACAAACGAGCGGATTATATAATATATGAAAGCAAATATAACTAGTAGTCCCACGCACGGTCTGGCATCAATCTATCCGGCGCCGGCACAACACGGTATGGCCCATTACCTGGAGACAAGAAAGCATCTCATACCAAGCAATTCAAACTTGTTCAAATCTTATTTGACTTATTTATAGGGGGCTTTGTTCAAATAAAGTAGTTATAATGGTAGGAAGTATGACCTCGATGGGTTTCACCGGGTGAGACTCGGAAAAAAGAGTCTTTGGGGGTTCTGAAGGAGTTCAAATTATTTCGCCTGGGGTTGTTTCAACGACTATAAAAAGAACCTCGGTTCCATTCTTTCAACTATAAAGTATGAGTGGTATAATTATTGGAATTAGTTTCATTCTTCAGCTCATTCTTATCTCCCTATCCGTGTGCGGGCCCCACCTACCCTATTAGGGGGTGTTGGCCAGCGAATAAGGATAGGCTTCGAGGTTTATTAGCCTATCCTCTTATGGTTTCCCTTAGGTAAACCCAATCAGTGCATATAATTATTCCCGAATGTGGTTTCTAAGTTGATTCTACCCCTCAGTCTATTTCCAACTTATTAAACCTGTTCAAACGTAATGGGAATGAAAAGGTAGAGCCCACCAACCACGCGTAAATGGGGCATTATATCTTTATATATATATTCGGGTTGAACTTCTGAAGTAAGACAGAAATGAGACCACTCCAGGGAGGGAAAGGTATGGAGGGAAGGTCATATACAATGCTTTCAATAGAAGCGGTGTAAGCATACTTCTTTCTTGGCTTGGGAAGAAGTGGAATATTCGCCATTGAACGTGGGATAAAGTAAGACCATACGGGGTGGTAGGCCAATTGACCGAAGGTAGCTCATTCTCACTTTGTTTTAATCCTTGCCTAGGTTACTTTGGGTGGGTCATCCGTTGCTAGCTTGTATTTTATCCTCCCCCCCTTCCATCCTTAGTTCCATCCCTTGCATTGCCAATATATCTCTCATTGGCTGGGCTGGTAGTATCTGCCTAAACCGTTATCTATTTCTGGATGGCTTTACAGTATATGATCCCCGATAGAGTGAAATAAAGTAACTCAACAAAGTATGCCCTGTGTGGTGAGGCTCAAATGGTAGTAGCAGCAATCTGTCTGACCGGAGTCTGTCTGTTCGTAGCAGCAATGCGTTTCGGTATATCTTGACTTTATGAAACCGCGTAGGAATTCACATAGTGAGAATGATTTTGGGTTAAACGAGATTTAATATTCGTCTTTTTAGAATGAATTAACCAGGTTTAACAATCTTTATAACCCACGTCGGGGTTGCTGCGGGGTGTTCTGTGTCAGCATTCAATCCCATCATCCGACCGGTTAAAGATCAGATGTCTGTCTAGATCCCGTGTTTTTTTAGGAAGGGATGACCCCTAGGGTGTGTAGTGGGAGGAAGTCCCTGTTCGTAAGCATGCAATCCGAGCTTGAATGCGATGGCTGGAAGGCGGGAAAGCATTCCCTCGCCGTAAGTCTGTGAGGATAGCCTTGATGCATGTCTGGATTCAATCCGATGTTGGGTAGGAAGCGGGCACTAACATTCATGCACTATAGATCTAAAGATCCTAGCAAAAAAGATCCTAGCAAAGCTGTAATAATTCATAATCAATAGTATCCAGCCAGGAGCCCGGCCCGACAAGAGAAGATAGTGCTTATCCCACAAAGCATTCATTCAGCAAGAGGTTTGGGATCAGTAAGCTGGGTAAGTGAGGTATGGAATAGAAGAAGAGGTTGGTTGGTAAAGAGAATAGGTGGATGCACATAAGTAAAGGGAAATAGGCAAAGGTAAATCTGACTGGTCTAAGTAAGTGCCTAAGCAAGCAGCCAGTTAAATAACTAAGTTTCGTGAGGTGCGGAGCTTTGCATCTGACATTCGTTGGGCCTCTGCCTGCGGGAACCAGCGTCCCCGGGCCTTATCTTACTGAGCAGAGCTCTATCCCTCCATCCATTGGATGGCATCCATCAGGGTCGTCCTCTATCACGTATCCTACGAAAGATTGTATGGAAAAAGAATATTTTTGTGTACGAAAAAAAGAAATACCTGTTAAAAGCCAGCCTATTATCTGAGAGTTTCTTTCTTCCCTCAATTAAACGGGTCAGGGATAACCTAAGGAAAACCAACCATGAATTCCCTCCGGGAGCCGGGCCCACTCTCTCTTTGGAAGTAAAAAAATATAGGGTCTCACCACGGTAAATAGATATCACCAAGGGATCGGGAAGGGCGGTAGATAGTAATTCGTGTGCCCATCCAACGTGCTATCCTACCTATTAGCCATCCATCCGCACTATGCCCCACCTTCTCTCACGATGCGGGTAACCAGGTAACATACAGGTACACTGGTAGATCCTCCTAAACTATAAGCCTGGGAGATCATCCATTACAATGCACTAGCGGGCTCATCTCCTCTACGAGTATCCATGATTGTGATCGTTCGGTAAGCTGCCTGCCTCTGTGCGGTCAGTCCGAACCTCACCCCGTCACTTTTTAAATAATAAGATTAAGCATAGTTCCTAGTTAATACTCTTATCTAATAAAGAAAATCTTTTCTCTTTCCTACACTAAATATAGAAACCTAAAGACTATACTAACAAAAGTCTAAGTAAAGTTCCTAATATAAAAAATACCTTTAATATATAAACCTTTATTATTTACTAACTCCTTAAATCTAATCCGACTAATATAGAGAATACTAAATAAGATAAAGAATAGCAAGGATCAATCTAATTAATTCCTTAATACTAAAGATTAATATTTATTACTATTCCTACTACTATATATATATCTTAATCTGCCCTATAGATACTTTATTTCTCACTCCGTAACTTATTACTATAAATAAGAAAAGAAACTATATATCTCTATATCTTCCCTGATCTCTATCTATATCTACCTATCTCTCCTACAAAGGAAAAAAGATACTTCTACATCCTACATAACTCCAGGGTCTAAAGAGACTAAAACCCAATCAACAATCCTAGTTCCTAATAATACTTCCAACAACTTATAAGCCCTAAAACCCCTCCGAATGAACATCCAAAAGAGTTCCTCTGAAGGAGAAGATCTTACAAATTACTCCAAAGGATAAACCCTCTTCTATGTTAGTAAAATAGAAAAGGTATCCGCTTGGGGTGGAGGAGAAAGCACTCCGAAGGAGGAGATGTTCCTAATGACTTCGAAGGAGTAATAAAGGGTAAAAGGACCTACCATCTCACCGCGGTTCCTATCCAAACTCCTAACCACCTTATAAAAACCTAGTGGCTACCAGGATAAATCATAGTTCCACCCTCATTCCTTAACATCATAAATATAGTATGAGGGACTCAGCTTATGGCTGTCGAAAGCAACAAGTATGATTGACGAAGGCACGGGCAAAGGAAAGTTATAGTCATAAGTGTGTACGACGACCTCATGTTCATTGGAATATGTCTTGCTACTGGAGATTTCATGAGCAGGGGTAGGTTGGGCTTGCACCTACTGTCCTAGTCTCGTGAGTGTGACGCTACACTCCGAATCTCGTTCACATAAGTTGCTCCGCCCGGCACGGGTATCTGTGGCACTTCCAGACTTTTAGACTACAGTTAAAGGCGAGACCATTTAGTTTTTACTCTCCTCCGACCAAAACCTGAATATATGTAGCCACGTCTCAACCGTCCCGCCCCGTTCGTCTGTCACCATGAACCTATAAAATCTTTCTGGTGAATCAGACACCCTGCACGTGCAGCCTGTGGCTTCCATCGAAAGCTGTACCATACAAGCCTTACCCAGCCGCCTTTTACTCATAACATAGAACCAGGGCAGGTCCACCCGAAACGAGCTTCTTGCACGGCCTGGTTTCAAATTACTGGCCCCGGCCACGGGGAGAAGGGCGAGAAATACACTTAGCAAGGTCGGTGTGTTTCGAAAGAGGGAGAAGGGAAGTGACCTCATGGCATCAATCATAAATTAACTTACCTTAGTTTAATCTCCGTGTGGACTATTGGAAACCGGCCCACCTTTGCCTCTTGGGACCTGGGTATCACCAAACGGCATACAGAAGGTACTCTGCTTTCTCCCCTGCATGCTAACTAGTGCCCGGTCCGGCACCTCATCTGGTCAGGGACTAAGATGCCTTACATATATAGTAGAGCTTTGTGGCCGCTACATTCTATAGTGGGTGCTCGCGGCATGGATTGGTATATGCCGGTGTCATGTGATAGGTGCAAGTTTCATTAGTGCATAAAACGAAAATTTGTTGTAAAGATAGATAAGAGGAACTCTGAAAGAAACAGGAAGGAATAGTTAATCAAGGAAGGAGGATCATCATAAACATCGTCATCATCATCACATCGAAAAGATCAGGTAAGTCCCTAATAATGGGACCGGGGAGGGAAATACGCATTGTTATATTACTCAGCCGTCATATCGAACCAGAACTCCGAGAGATAAAAACAAGATCTGTTATTTAACGATGCAAATGACATATCCACGAGTGAATGATTGATGCTGGATTTCGTCTGATCAAACATGGTTTCGGGTGGTTCATATTTTGTCTAGTAAAGATATGTAATTTGCTCTAAGTTTCATATAGAGAGATGGTACTTTTTCTTATCATACGATGCGGATGGGTGACGTTTATTTTCAAGTAGATAATGCTAAGTCAATGTCCTGAGCTCCTGCTGCTCTTTTTGGATTTGGAATGGCCAACGACTTCCCCCGAGCCCGAAGCAAGGAATACAAGTTCGGGAGGTCTACAAGTGACTATGCAATGAAAAGCTCTCAATGACATGCATCGTAATAGAAGGATCATTGGTCTGGGCTCCTCCGCTCAGGGTAGTTCCTTCCAATCGAGAATTAATATTTTATTAGGTGCCATCATTCGTTAGCTTGGGTTTATTCATACAAGGATCAAAGTATATATGCTATGGTTGTGTAGGGTAAACGCATGCATTAATATTTACTCCTAATTTTATAGTATGAATATCAGTATAAAGCTAGTTCTCTTAAGAAGGCGAGCAGTTAAAGTAAGTGGCTAAAGTAACTAGTAAAAGATGAGTGACTTAGCAGTATGATTATCTTGGCGAGCTCCTTTGTATTTGTGAGCTCCTTTCCATGGAATCGTAAAAGGCTAGCAAGACATAAGAAACTGCAGTGAGTGACAGAGAGTATCTTGGAGTGACAGCCGTCTCTTTGTAAAGTAATAAAGGGTAAGAGCAGTAAATATATAACTTTGATTTGGTGATGATATTATTTCTCTTTCTCGAAATATTCCTTATTGGCATTAAATACCTTACTGACTGACTGGAGCAGCACCGTAAATACCCTATGATATACCAGGTCCGTCCCTTTAATGCTACTTTATTCCTCTATATAAATAAATAGTATATATAATAGTATATAAATATATAGATAATTATATTTCCTCTTTATTTATATAATGTAATTACGCTTGTTCTTTCCGCCAGCTGCACACGAAGTTTTTAACATCAAGTAAGGGGGGAAAGTGAATAAACCCAATTTTGAAACCTCGAATACGAGCGAGGTGGAGTGGTTCTGCCTGCTAGCTTATCAAGGTGGGTGAACTACAGGATTGCTAGAGCGCAGATCCCGCGCCTCCCACTATGGATGGTGTGTGCGTCCCTCCCCTATAAAGATCGAGGCCACCCCTGATTCACTAACTATTTTTCCTTGCTTTAAATACGTTACGTACTTGACTTATTCTTATAATCTCCTTCCTTATGCCTAGCTTTCAATACGCCCTCTTCACGTTACTTATTTTTAGTATTTGGGTATTCTTATTATTTATTTGGCTTTGGTCTTGGGGTACTTACTTTTTTCCTCCAGCCAGGATAAATAGGTAAGGTAAGGTAAGGCCTTGACTTACTCTCTCTTCGCGTTAGGGGACTTCGTTATAGAGGAAGACTTCTAGTTTGGGTTCACAACAAGGATTATATACAACAGGTTGTGATAGTTGGCCTCCTTATGATGGGGGAAATGATGAGGAGAAATCAAAATATGATCATGGTAAGAAAAGTCAAATTTAGGAAAGTGAGGATTAGACTGATCCTAAGAAAGTCAAGAAGGATTATGAAGCTATACATGATGAATAAAAAGAACCTCTAACCTCTTATGTTCATACTCCTAGTGAGGTTTCCACTTCATTGTCCGCCCTTCTTTATCTGGTTGCACCTGTTGGTAATTATTCATAGGATGAGTTAGCTTCTTATTCTATGATATAAAATACAATGCCATTCTTTTTATCCAATTTACTTTAGCACTATAGTCACACAGTCTTCCCCTCTATTCTATTATACTACACCCTTTTGTATTTCTACTGCTTCTAGTGCTACTACTAAAGCTATTTCTTATCCTTCTTTTATACTGATGGCACTATGGTACCCATGACTCTATCTCAATTGTCATTTCCCGATTCTAGTTCTACCCAGTCTCTGTAATCCCTATATCTATTTGCTAAGCTTGCCGCTATAAAGGAAACAAAATAAGATATTTTGAAAGTATAATATTTATCCTTTATATTCTGATAGTCCAACTACTTCGAAGCTCTTTTCTGCAATGGATTATGAGAGTGAGGTGCTTTGTGTCGCTACTCTACAGCCTAAGGTTTTTAAGGTTCTATACTCTTCTTCTAGGATTATGTCATGCAGGCAAATGTAAAGAGACGATACTATAACTTTAATAGATAAACAGCTTTTTCACCATTTATACGCGAGTATGCGGTGGCACTCACAGGGGTCCTAATTCAAGTTTTATATACCCCCAAAAAAGTAGGGTCAAGTTGCATTGAATAGTCTCTGCTCGATTTATTAACTATTAATTTTCAGATTGTTAGCAGGGTCTTGTTGGTGGCTTTAGCTTGGCCATTACCTTGAGGGTAATATAGGATGGATAACTTCTATGTGATATTCTATTTGGCAAGAAGTTTGGTTACTAAAAAGTATTGAAACTATGTCTTGTTATCAGTTACTATGGTATTATAAACTCCATATTTACAAATTATATGGTTAAGAATGAATTTGTAGATCACATGGCCAGTAATGTTTACAAGCGACATAACTTCCACCCGCTTAGTAAAATAAGAAATAACTATTATTAAAACTTGTGGTCATCAAATGATGGAGGGTGGATGGAATCGATGAGATCTAATCTCCAAATGGAAAAAGGCCAAAGAGATTCGATAATAATTAGATCTCTAGATAAAAGATGGGTAAGGTGAGCATGGCATTGGTAAATAACACATCTCTTGGTGAAGTCTTTAATATATTGATGCATGGTAGGCTGGTAATAGCCCATGTGATGGATCTTTATAAAAGTGGAAAAAATGACCCCCAAAAACTCCACTATGGGCCTCTGACATAATGGAATCATTCTTGGGTTGATTAATATAGTGTAACAGTATATATTAAACCCTATATTAGAGATAATACTACTAGGGAGAATGTATTTGCTACACATCCAAACAAAGTTGTTCTTAGTGGAAGCAGATCCAAACTATACTATGTCTATCAAGGGAAAGGTTACAACATCTCTAAACTAAGTTTATTGTGAAACCATAGAGAAAAAAAAGAGGTAGTCTTTATTATAGCCTTGAATCTCTTATTTTATTTTGACAGACTTCTGCATATTTATACTCTATTACAAAGGGGAGGTAGTATTTACTACTACAACTACCTCGGTTGATCGATCAACTTCGACTACAATTTTCCTCTTTTTCTAAGATGCTTATATGACATTCTTTTACTTAGTTGACTAAGTATCCTACAACATCCCTGAAGCAGTAAAGCTTTACCTTGAAGGTTGGAAATACATCTAACCCATGGTCACCAACAAGAATAATCTAGCTCAAAAAACTAAAAACAAGTATGTCATTTTCTCTTCTTCAGAAAATGGGGAAGACTCTGATACCTAGGATCCCTCCCATCCTCTGAACCCTGACACTCCAACTACACCCCTGCCTTCCCTTGTTTTCAACTTACCCTCCTTCTCCACCCCTCCTTCTTTGATCCCCCAGATCCTCGGAATACATGAATGAATGCCTGCTTGGAATCGGGTTCATGGAGAAACTCACCTATATATTCCACTAAGTATGGTTCAGGATAGCCCCTTTCTATCACATACTCATAAAGCCATGTAAGACCAAGAGGGATCTCCTCATAATGCTTTAGATCCTGCCACACACATGGAGTTGAAGCTCCGCATATTGAGCATGTTGCTAACAATCCCCTATACTCAGCTGGTAGCTCTTCAAAATTTCCATTCCCTCCCTATGCCCCAACCTTCCTCACCTGTCAAAATGCCCAACGGATTAATGGAGGGAAGAAATGATGGAACCCAAGTCCGGGAAAAATTTAGGAATAAAATGAAAGAAGGAAAGAAGGGAAGAAGAAGCAAACAAAGAAAAATCTCTAGGGGCAAAGCGGGGAAAAGTCTTGAGCATCTGAAGCACCATCCCCATTGCCTTCGGAGGAAGTATCAAATCCAATCAAATTAAGTAATTAAGTGCATCTCTTGGAACTGTAGGGGACTAGGCACTTCGAAGAAGTAGGACAGAGTCCGAACTCTAATCCACAATGAACGACCCCAAAGAATTATCCTTCAGGAAACAAAGATGGATAGAAATGAAATAAGAACTACCTAGCTGAATCTTTGGCGCCATAGTGATCATCGCAGCATTAGTGCCATAGGGGTGTCCTGAGGGCTCTGCACATAGTGGAACCCAAATGCATTGGATCTAATCACCTTGAAAGAAGGTTAACACTGTTTGTTCACCCATTTCCTCTCCCACATGGATGGAAGGGATATCCGCCTCTTCAATGTGTATGCTCCAAACAATCCTCGAGAGAAGAGACAATGTTGGAGCTTCCTCAAAGCCTTCGACGAATCATTTTAAAGGAAGGGAAGATCATAGCTGGGGATCTAAATCTAGTTCTCTTCCCCTCTGAAAAAAGGGAGGTGTGTTCATGCGAGATCCAAATAGGGATGCACTGGAAGAATTAATTCAAAAATGGCTTAAAGCCCAAAATCATTTTGGTCAAGCGATCAATATTTTGTGGATATTCCCTACAAGGAAGGATATAAAGGAGTTCCACAGAAAGCTGCTCCCAATCTCATGAGTCCACAAGAACAAGAGTATTGCAATAAATAAATTGTAAATATACTGGAAAGGAAACTGATAGATAAAAGCATAAGCCCGTGGGCATGCCCTACCTTTTATGTTCATAAGCATTCAGAAAAAACAAATAGGTAGGCCAAGGATGGTTATAAATTATAAGAAGCTTAATGATGCCCTCATGCCTATAAGATATAATCTTCCTAATAAGGAAGCATTATGAGCCAAGATCCAAGACTACAATGTGTTCAGTAAGTTTTATTTGAAGAGTGGATTCTGGGAAATTGGCATTCTTCCGAAAGATAGATCTAAAACTGGTTTTGTGGTTCCACACGGCCAATATCAATGGAGAGTAATGCCATTTGTCCTGAACAATGCACCTTTGATGTTCCGGAAAAGGATGGAAGACATCTTTGGCCATTTTCCATTTTGAATTGTGTATATATATATTATTTTGGTTTGTTCCATTTATTTAAGGACTCATGTACAACATTTAGAAGAGTTCTATATTCTTGTGTTTAAGTATGGCTTGGTGCTTTCCCCAACAAAAATTGAGTTAGGGAAGACAAAGATTGAATGTCTTCGTTTAGTTCTTGTTGTTGGTAAAATCCAACTCCAACCACATGTCCTAGCGAAATTGTTTACTTTTCCAGATGTAATCAAGGATAAGACACAGTTGCAAATATTTTGGGGTTTTCCTAACAATGGCTGCTATTTCTATGACATACAAGCAGATGGTGCTACTATTCTACATAGCAGATTGAAGAAGGTTCCATCCCCTTGGTCAAGATAAATTGAAGGGGCAGTCAAAAGAATAAAAGATAAAGCAAAGCAGTTACCTCCTCTAGCATTGCCCAACACAAGTGCTACCTTCATCCTTGAGACAGATGCTTCCCATGTAGCATGGTTAGGTGTGCTCCTTCAATAAAGTGGTAATTCTGAATAAGTCTATATGTATGCCTCTGGAACATTCTCAGAAACAGAAGTGAAGTATCCTTCTAGTCATAAATAAATTATAGCACTCAAGTTGTCTATTAAAAGGTTTAGAATGTTTCAAAAGCCTGTTCATTTCATTGTTAGAACTGACTTGAAATAGATGAAAGGGATTCTTATAAATGAAAAGTTACTGGAACAAGGTAATAATCGTATTTAGAAATGGGCAAGATGGCTTGACGGTTATGAGTTCGACATCAAGTACAATCCTGGAAAAGACTTTCTAACTATAGAAGGTTGCCTGGAAAAAGAAAGTGGTTTGGTTGTAAAAGCTATCACAGTAGATAGACCTCTACATCAAGTCACAGTTTGTGATTATTTTACAGTTTCTATATATACATATTGTCTTCTTTATTGGATAGACAGTAGCCCAGTTAATAAAACCATTCTAGATGTTTGGGTTACTTTTCATAATGATGAAGAGCATTATGCTTATTTCTGTAGGCATATGCATTTCAATTTACAGATCATCTAGCAAGGAGAGCATCTTGGAAAAGTTGTCATGTTACTTTTCATCTCCTTCTGGATATATGAAGATCTTATGGAGATCCTTCAGTTGATCAGATATAAAAAATAGATTTGGTTCATGTTTTAATGTGATGCCATGGTCGCTACAACCTGGTCTCCATATTTGAAAATATTAATGAATGGTTTCTGTCCATTAGAAGAACATCTCCTTCACCTGAAAAAGATGATTTTATTTACCAGCTGCAAGAGGATCTCTTAGTAGGATCTCAAAGGAATTATCGGTTCTGCTTTGCTGCACATCATGACAAGAGTGAAGTTATATTGATGGTGGAGAATCATGATACGGGATAAACTTGGTGGGAGACACAATCATAATATTCCTCCTTTTCTACATAGAAGACCCATCAGCCTTATGTCAACATCTCCTTTCTATCATGGCTTTAACTCTTTACCGTCGATGGCTCCTGCGTACCTTTAATACTTTTAAGATGATGAGCCCATGATCGATGGTCGACCACATACATCAGATTCCTCTGACAGTAGTGGGACAGCAGGTCTAGAATACCTTCATGATTACTATGATCACCGAGATCTTTGGTTGGCGTACTCGGACCATGCGAATAGCTTTTGAAGGAAGCATAATGGGCCACACAGTATTCTTTGTACCTAAGATGCTTTCTTTATGTAATTTTTATTTTATTGAAGTCCAAGAGTAGTTGAGTGGTCCCCATATGACGTAGCCTCCAAGGGACAATATAACATTTGATTGTCGCAAGTAGTTCATCCGTATCCGAAGAGCAAGTAAAGTATTTCCTCGCCCAACACCAAAGCAAGTAGTAAATTCCACAACGCCCAGTCAATAAGTAATAGCACGATGCCCATTTGAAAATCTAATTAATAGCAGCACTGTTCCTTCCATCCCACTGACTAACCTACTAGTTCGCTCTAAACAAAAGTAATAGTGGTACGATGCATCCACGATTGTATCTTGGTCTTTATCCTGTCCCACGGATACCGGTTCGTGTCTATTTAAGTAATGCTGGACCCACTGCTACTGGTGCGTGGGGTGAGTTCGAAAAGAATCCCACCTACCTTGCCCGGATGTGTAATTGAGAATCCCTTTCTGGGTGGCGCATGAATTCTAGCTGGGCCCGCCCATAGACCTGTCCCTGTGAAAGTAGACCACCTACCTTCCTTCCTTCCTTTGTTAAGCTCCCTTTGAAGGCTCCCTTTCTTTGGCCCCCATTGGTTAGGTCGAAGCTAGACTGCCCCCTCCCTCCTCATTTGGGTAGGTATAAACAAGAACTCATCAAGCACTTCTTACTTCTATTGACCCGCCTCAAACTCACACACTCATAATGGGTAATGATGAGACATCTATATTGATATGGGCTGTTATGGGTTAGGATGAGATCCATGATTAATTGCTGTTGATCAATGCCAGTATCCCCGGTCAATCTTTTTCTAAGTCTAATAAAGTAAAGGTGACCCCGACTAACTAGGGAAACGAAGACGAGCTCTCCCCCAGGCTAGAAGCAAAATGCCAGGGGAGGGGAGCATAGTCTGTAGTCCCTACTCGAGGTATTCCAAATTGACAAATATATCCAGGATCCATCCTTCGTTCGGTGGGTTAATTGAAAAGCCAGCAAGCATAAAGCAATAAAGAAACAGATGGGTGTGACGCACGGGGTAACTCATTCCGTCCACCCAGTCCTGTCCCAACTGGGCTTTCTGTAATCAATCAATTTGGGTAATATAATCAATCCCATTTCGTGTATCGATGGGGTAAATGCTTGGGATGAGGGTAAACTGTGATAGAAGGCGGTATGCAAGGTGTGTTGCGGGCGTATTGAACGGAATGCATGGATGAACAGCAAGAACACAGCATGCTTTCTCCCCCAGCGTCTCCCATCGATAGCTACTCCAGAGCTGCACCACTTAATAGCTGTAATAAGGGTATCTTTCCCGCTTCTTTCCCCCGGATGGCTGCTCTTTCACCACCTCGTCACCTTAGCAGTACTCTGGGATCTCTCCCAACCCTAAGTCACAGATAGCTTGCTCCTTAACTGCCTCATTCTCATAGCAGTTATTAGAGTTATCTCCTTTATTGTAAATAGTAAATCTTTAGTGGGAAAATGACCAGGAATGTCTAAAAAGTACCGCATCGTATTAAACTAAGTGAAGAATAGAAGCCAAGGGATACCCTATTAATAGAGGGCCACCGAGTCTTTATAGAGATGAAAATGGATACTAATATAAGTATATGTAGGGGGCATGTTAAGTCAATAGTACAACAATTTATCAGAGCTTGCATGAGGTGGTCTATGACCTGTGCAGCATGTAAATGTAGGTAGTTATACATAATGCGACTAAGTGGAATGCACTGTAGCTAATGGTAGAGAGCAAAGAGCAAGGTGTAGCACCTTGGTAGAAGAAGAGACACGTCAGAACCCCAAAATGCATGCTAGAGTATACAGGACATAGTTATGATGCATAAATATAAAGTGGAACTGATAGCTTCATTAAACTAAAGAGTTAGCCTCTAACACACCCAGTAATGTTATACATCTAATGCTCATACTTGCTGGAGACACTCACAAGGCTAGTTAAAAGATGGTAAAATCAGTACATATCTTCCTAACACTTTTGAAGTATGGTCCAAGGGATACACACATACAGAGTACAACCACAAGACCCTACCAAGGTTAGCTCATGCTACATAAGTGCATCACATATGAATGAAACACTATGGATGGGTGGATGGGCGGAGTTTCCTCCAAAGGGGGATTTCTTATGGCTCACAACCGGATATGTGGTAGCTCTTTATATTTTAGGACTGGATAGGGTCCTTCTACATCTTAACACATCGTGATCATTAGGTAGGACAATGTGCATGTAAGCTTGAACTATTATTCTATCCCAAGAGTTAATATAATGAATGTGCCCACACAATTTTGATGCGCTTTATTAGGTATTCCCTTATAAAATAGCTTAGTATAAGTGCTTACACATTTATTACTAACACATGATCATATGTAGAGGGAAGGATTCTCTTTTTTCAGGACTGTAGGAGGAAAATAAACTAACACATCCTAGTAGATGATGGTGATATGAGGTGAGGTGGATAATAACAGAAATGAACACAGTGGAATATAATGAATAAAAATAGTATAGTATGTAATGACATGAGCTAACCCCAATCAGACCTTATAAGGTAAACTTGGACAAAAAGTAGTAAAAGCACCAAGGAAGACCTAACCTACTGCGAGCACTCAAGCATAGTACTTACATAGGTGCATGGCATTGACTAGATACAGTAGAGGTTCACCCTCTGGCATCGCAAGGCTAAAAGACCTCGAGCCAAAGTTATACGTGATTACATAAGGACCCAACTAGTTAAACTAAAACTTACCCTCTACTCTTTGTTTGAACCATTGATAGTGTATTTAAAGCTTATGAGTAAGGTCTTGTTAGTGGCTTTAGCTTGCCCATTGCCTTATGGGTAGTAGGGTGTTTATAACTTTTAGTTTTTGTTTTATTTGGCTAGCAACCTCCCTATCTCAACTAACCAAAACTAGGTACCATTGTCCATGACTACAGTGTTAGTAACTAGACAATGTATATTATTTTGTTGAGCAAAAATAAGGTGCGAAGCGCTTTCCTGAGGTAGGAGGGAAAGGCATTACAAGAATAATGAATTTGTGACCGGTAGGGGTAATAGCTCTTATGAGATCCAATCCCTATAGCAAAATAGGCTAAGGAAATTCTATGGGATAAAATCGTGGGAAGGTACATAGTATAAGTGAGCATATCGCTGTAAATCAGGGTAACTATTAATGAGGTGTTTAACATGATATCACATCACAAGCCAGTAATATCCCATGTGCAACATCTTTATGGGGGTAGCATGCAATCCAAAGTGATCCCCACTATCCCCACTATAGGCTAGCAGTTCTATCTAATTCATATATTCTATCGGATTGCCCTACTATTAATTAAAGGGACTCTGATCTGTGCCGGGAAAAGGTGGAGCCCAGCATAAAGGCGAAACGCGACTTAAACCTTTGAACAAACTGAACTTGGCTTACTTAAATGCACTTTCCCTTGTGAATGCATATATACAGGTTACAGGCAACTTTTCGAAACAGCATCCTTCAATGCCCCCTACTATTCTTATGGTCCCGACATCGATCCGGGAAGCTTAGATCAATTTTTTATTTCACTATTAATTTATAAGGCTTGATGCGACCATCGAGAGGTTGGTTCCTCCCCGTATTGTTTCTGACACTTGGGTTTTCTCGTTACAGGAAGGAATTCGTGGGTGAGCCCAGCACAGGGTGGTTTTCCATCCATCCTTCCCTCCATCCATCGTCCATCTTCGTTCGTCCTACTCCTTTAAGATCTATCCATCCATCCTTCCCTCCATCTTTATGGGCTCACTTACCTTAACGGGGAATTCAAGGGGGGTTCCAAAATAGAGGAGGCCAAAGTAAAACAGGATATTGATCTAGCGATAATAGTAAGTAGCAGAAGGAGATACAGTAGCAGAAGTAGGGCAAGGAGGGGAAGGAGCGATAAGTCCTTTTTTTTTACTATTTGGGTGGGATAAGGAAAGATATTATTTATATTAAAGAAGTTGCTTAAATTGTTGTTTATTATATCCAAGAAAGAAGTAGGAGTTTGGATAATAATAAATCGAGTTTCCGGGAAGAAAGAGCGTAATTACATATATTAAGGTCCTGGCAGGTCCTGGTAAACCCAACCAGTAAGGTCCTGGCCCTTTATTTCTTCCCCTCAAAGAGCTCTGCGAAGGAAGGGTTATTCTCTTCGCGTTGGGTTACTTGGCTCTTTTTCCGGCCCATCCTCGGGATTAAAGTTGAGCTGAAGCTCGCCTTACAACGGATAGAAGCAAGAGTAAGTTACCGCTCCAAGAGTATAGAAAGAGTCTTTCGTCCTCGACCACTTTTGGCGAATGGTTCGTATCTCACCTTCGTACCTCAGGTAACGGGTTTGTACCTCACCCCCTCACCCCTCCGGGTCGTTAAATGATAGAAGTTTTTGAATCTGTCCCACCCAACAAAACAAACATGGATTCAAGTTATTGTTCTTATTCTTGCATCTCACTAATGGACCAGACTAGTGAAACTTAGAGATGCTTGCATCATAGATATATATTGACTTTTTTTTGTTGGATTAGTTTCTAGTTCTGGCATGGGTTCGCTGACACAATTCCCCTATTTTTTCGTTCTACAGGGTTTGTTTGTTTCCAACCGGTGCTGGGTTTCACTCCCTTAAGGAGGATGCTCTGGATGGATCTATGCTGTCGCTTACGCTTCCGCTCGTGGAGGTAGGATCCGCTTCTATATGGATATCTCTGCTTGGTCGAGCCTCAATGACAACATCCTGCAACCCATCCAGTAGATAAATAAACACACAGTAATACAATCTTTCCTTGTCCTCTTCTCGTCTTGTACTCTACAAGTCCTTTGCTGCTACAAATATTCTAATTGTTCATAATCTTCACATTAGCACAGCAACAATATGATGCAATTTCACGTTGTATTTTGTCCATCACCTCATCCCTTTCGTGGACATGTTTAGCTCTTTCTCAAGTATTGCTCCCATGGCCTTCATCACCATAATAAACATCATTTACACTCTCTTCCGCTGTTGTACCTGCACACAAATAAACACAACAAGCATTATGGGAATAAAAACTTCCCACGAGCGCCTCCTTCAATAGTACCATCCTCTTCTATTCCTCTTGGCTACAACTTTTCCAGCACACCTTCCACAATTTCTCCTTTGTTTACTTTACTATGGTTCCTCTAGCATGCACTAAATCACGTGCCCCTCCTCCACACAGTCAATCACAACTTATTCCTGCTCATATTTGGCTTCCTCCTTCTTTGAGAGTTTACAGGCTAAGCTTCTGTGGGACTTGGCATGGCTGGTGATGAAGGCTGAAGGTGACAGGCAAATAAATGAATGGCATCTGTTGAAAGGCTAAGGGCTAGCTAGAGATTAAAGGTTTAAGTCTTCTTATGGCTTTTGGACTTGGCTAAAGAGAAGCACCTTCCTGGTTAAAGGCTCTTGGCTCAAAGTTGGTTGAAGGGGGTAATGGATAAACGTTGTAAAAGGGGCGAGGATAGGAGCCGTCGACCCCAAGGGAGAGGAATTAAAAGGTGGCCTTATCACCTGGTAAATCCTCCTCTATTAACCCGGCCTTCTTATATGGTAAAATATCCTCTGTGAACTCTTTATTACCCGGATGGTAATTTATCCAGCATGAAGTGGCCTATGGGGTGGTAAATTATCCTCTATAAGGGTGGCCTTACCTGGTAAAGATGAACCTAGTCTTTATAATGGTAAATTCTCTTCTGTTCATCCGGCTTTCTAATGTGGTAATTTATCCTTTATAAGGGTGGCCTCTTCATGAACAAGGCCTAGGAATCAAGGTTGCAGGAGAGATCATAATGGCAAGGAAAGATAATGCCAAAAAGTCTTTTGGGAATTACAAAGCGTTGCAATTGAAATCGAAATCACCTCAGTTGCAGGGCCGAGCATGAACTACCAATTTGAATATAGCTCCAGGGATTATAGCTCCTGCGGGAAAGACTCTAAATATGGTACTAACACTTGGGCTCACACCTCTACGTTGCATGGGTCGTATTGGGACCTAGGATAGCTATATGGCAGCAGGTATACTTGCATGGATAAGTTTGCACCACCTCTGTAGTGGTTCCTAGACGATATAGCCATCATCTTTTATTAGAAGAGCTTGCATAGAGACGTGTTCACCTATGTGCATATATACTAGTGCTTATATACGATATAGCCATATCTAATTGTTAGTCTACGATATTGGCATATCTAAGTTTGCACTCGTACTCACATATCTACCACCTGGCATCCCAGCCAGAAGTCGCTGGGGCCGACAATATTTTGGTATACTATGTTGTCATAGATAAGTGGTCATTGCAATGAAAAACTTACTTCATTGCAGCAGCCATACCCACTACTACTCTACGTGTTACTACTATTGGGCTAAGCACTAAGACACTTACTTACTGACTTTGCTGGGCTCTTATAATCGTTTCCACTTGGACTAGCCCCATATCCACTATACACTATAGTTACACTATATGATGTCACATGGCCCATAGAGAAGTGTTCATATATTATATTGCCATCCCTACGTTTCACTTTATCACCAGAGACTACGCCTAGGACGGCTGCTAAGCTTGGACGGCTGCTACGCTAAGTTGTTGTTATCGTAGTTGAGGCTGTGCTGGGATGGCTGCGATACCATGCATGCTACTACATATGGGCAAGTTTCAATTGCATATCTATTTTTTTTTTGCTAATAACTCGCATCTCTAGTTTGACCATATGGTTCTCACATCTCTACGTGGTTCATAAACTGGAACTAGCAGCCAGACCTACCTACCTACTACCTAGACCTACCTATTACTATACAATATTGCATATCTACTTGTTCATAGTTGCATAGATATGTTAACAAACTCTAGACTCTGGATTGCCACGGATAAGTTGAATCTCTGGATTGCCACCATAGAGACGTTTACACTGCTCCTAGGACACTGCTCCTATAATATAGTTCACTATGTCCACTCTTATAAACAAGTTGAATTGCATATCTTCTATATACCTTTTCCTAGCTCCACTATTGGCAGCAGGTTTCAAACGCCAGCTACGCCGGTTTTCAAATAAATATATCCCCAGTGGTATTTGCTAGGCGGTATGCGCTACTGAACTAGGCATCAACCAATCAAAAATAACCAGAACTATCAAGGAAAGGCTTGCTTGACCAAAGGTATACTTGCTTTACATTAGGAGAGCAAGGGAGGGCAAGGCTTCCAGCAGCTGCATCAACCTGTAAAAAAGATTTGCGATGAAAATAACAAGTGTAGGGCCTCATGCAATATGAGGGGTAAAAAGCCCCACTATGCATCTTAGTGTCCTGAGAGTTTGCGGGGAGTGCAAAAACTTCAGTTGTAGTGGATGAGTTAGCATCCCGTACTTGTTACAAGTTTATCCATGGTATTGTGCCTTTACACTAACACCGTTTCTGGCGTAGGGTGGTATGTGGACAATGGCACATCCAGACATGTAACCTTTTACAGGAAGGCTTTCAACAGATTGCAAGAACAAGAGCATGGTATAGGTGAGTTTGACAATGATGCCACTTGTCCAGTGATTGGAACTAGCTCTGTATTCTTACTTATGCCTTCAGGTGATGTTCTTGAGCTATATGATGTCTTTATGTTCTTATACTGTAGTTACGGCATTATGCGTGTTTGAACTTTCTAGTTTTTTTACATAAGCAAGATTCCAATATAAGCATGTGTTCCAACCAATCAGTGTAATGCATTTTTACGTGTTCCTAGGAAGGGCTCCAGTGGTGTTACTCCATTCCCTTATTATAGATGTTCCAACATTGCTTGATGCTCCTATATACGTAATAGTAACTAGGAATGAGGTAGGAGCAAAGCCAGGAGTAGAGGTAAAGGTAGTTATAGGTGCAGAACAAGTGGTAGAAGCATATATGGCATAGGTAGTTTATATAAGTGATTTTCCAGCATCGTGTCATCCATGATTTGTTAGTGTTCCTAGAAATAAGTAGTATACATTTGTTCCTACAAATAATGTTCCCATATTGGGATCTGTTCCTAGAATGCGTGGAGAAATTGTCTCCGCTGCTCTTGGTGCTTCCACTGGACTGGGAACGGATTCTTTACTGGAACTCCATATTGATCTGCGCCTGAAGGATCTGCATCGGGATCTGTAATTGGATATGCTTGAACAAGGGCAACTGAGTTTCGATCTTGACCTGGAATGGATGCAGTGTATATTCGAATTGAATCTGCTCGATCTGCATCTGCCTCTGCTTATGGTGGTGGATAAGCAACCGATGAACCAACTTTATAAACTACTTAGTATACTGGGTAAGCTACTATCTCTGGTACCCATACTGATGATGGTGGATAAGCTGCTGCTATAGCTACTTCTGCCTATGGATATAGATATCGTACTGGAACTGCTAAAGGATATGCTACTGATAATGCCTCTGCCTTTGCTGCTGCTAGGTCTATTTATAGCTTTGTATCTGCGTATGGATATGGGACTACGACTACACTAGGTAATGTACAGAAAGTCGGAACAGGGTTAGCCTAGTTTGAACCCTAAATTCTTTTCAAATGGGCCCCTATTATTTAATGAATAAGTGCAATAGAAACTCACATGCCGGACAAACCTACGAAAAAGAAATTAATTTATGATATTATAATCTCGACGTCCTGGCCATGAACAAAGAATAATTCTTCAATGTGTCCGTTCAAAGAACAATAATATAATAACTCTAGTCTAGCTAGTTAGTCTCCTCTCCTTTTTAAATAGGAGAATACCACCTTGGAAACCTAACAACCAGCAGACCTCATTATGGAAAAGTAGTCATTACCATGTAGCATACCAAATTGCAGCCATATCTACTAAAAACTATTACTATAAAATATAACCATATCTACGTTTCACTTGTCCCTAGATTTCAATCTGATTCTATCTCTTCTATCGTTTGTCACAAGAATAAATCTATTATATATGATTATCGCATATCTACGTTGAACTTTGCCATCTCTACGTCCTTGCCTTTACCTTTAGTCCGATGTGAAAAATCCATACGGAGCCGTAGTATTAGGATGGGAATAGTACAATGGAACTAATCCAATCTGACGACAATCTTCTAATTTGAAATAAAGAGGAGAACCACTCACTGGGAGTGTAAGTTACTACCCTAACATAACATGTTTGTTTCCACTAATTAGGAGCCTAAACACCTCCTATCAGCCAGATGATGAAGAGCCTGTAACCTCTTCTAGTTGTTTCCGTGCAGTTGCAGGTGCAACCCACCCACATTCTCCTATTACGAGAGTTACGAGAGCTTGCATGGAGACGTTTAACTTGGACTCGTATCGATACATTTATATATGTATCCACAAATAAATATTAAATAAATATTATATGTGATGATTCTGATCAACTAAATCTTAAATGGTAAGTAGGTGTATGATCTAAGTTATATATGTGATTATTATCCATAATCAAAAGAAGAAAGTGATACTATTTTATATCTCTATCAATTTGATATAAATATGATACTAGCATATATACGTTTAACTACGATATATCGCATTATATATATACTCGCCATGGAGAAGTTGAACTTGTCCTAAAAAAACAACCAGTTGTTGAAGAATATCCATGTTCGAAGAGAACAAAGTTGAATCCATATTAGTTTGGTTGGTCCAAACCATATTTCGAAACTTTAACTCATTTGGTTTATTGCTTGCTTGACAATAGGAGAGCAAGGAAGCGAAGCACGCTCGACTAAAGGGAGAGGTTTTTTTTACCGCTCCGCTCCTAATTTGGATGGGAAAAATATGACTTCCTCCTCCCCCATCGGGGCATCATATAATACTAGGTAGTAGACTACGTAGTGTCCATATGGGCTAGTACTAAAGCAACAAATTGACATGGAGTTACACTCTTCTCTTATATATATATGTAATTATTCTCCATATATTTCCACAATCACAATATCTATAATAGTATTACAATAGATATAAATAAATAGTATTTATTCTCCCCCTGTAGTTTTTTGTAAGAACTACCAGTTAGTTGTTTCCATTATAAAAACTACTAGACCTTATATTAAGTGTGATAAGTTACTACCTTAGAGTAAGCTTAGAGTAAGCTTAGAGTAAGTTCTATGTTTACCTTGTCCTCCATGCAAGCCGGTCAGCCACAATAGTACCAGTGTACCTCATCCACATTAATAGAAATATTGCATTTCTACGTTAATGAGGTGATCCTCTATTACTTACTACTTATTTGGGAAGTTTCTAAAATAAGAAGCCAATGGTACTAATCCAATCCAATGGGGTGGGTTACCCCCTACCTGTGATCCACCACCAGTGTATCATATACATTTTCTCATCCACATTTGAGAGGGTTCCCCTTCCATACAGCCGAGACTCGCATCGAGACGTTTCACTTTGTACCCATTGTAAATTCCATCCAAATATCTCTTTTTCATAAATAGTAAAATATGATACTATAGGTATAAATATATGACTATACAATATTGCATATATACGATTAACTTTTCCATTTTCAATTATAACAATAAATACATCGATAATCTACGAGATCACATCTCTACGACCCGTAGGGCCTCATCCTCGTACCTCAGGTGAGTTTACCTTTTCCCATTTGAGGTGATACTTAGGCAGCACTCCCATTAACTAAATAAACAACCAGTTGACAAAGAATCCAATCCATGTTTGTTAGTTGGTTGACAGCAATAGGACAACTTCATCTAATTTTATATGGATAGTTTCGTTACTAAACTATACCTTTTCAATTTTGTTTCTTTCTGATAGCCAGTATTCCTTCTGAACTAATATGTGATACTCGCATATTTACTCTTCCATTTGTTGAGGTGATAGCACCATGTCCTACATGTTCCATTTGCATGTTCATTTGGTTGGGACATATTCCCACCTTCTCATTTCACCATTTTACATTGTCATAGGGTGGCCATACAGCCGAGACTCGCATATCGATGTCGAACTTTTCCCATTTCAAGAGGTGGTATGATTCCCACCCATTCCCCAAATAAACAACCAGATAGTAGGTTCGATACCTAATTATTAGTATAATTCATAAAAATTGAATATGAAAATATTCCATAGTTTTGTTATAGGTAGGTTGGCGTAGCAAAGCGAAGTAAGATAGTTGTTGGTATTCCAGCAGACAAATGATACACTTATTTAGATAACAAGTAGTAACCAGTCCATTCTAATAGGGTAGGTATCCATACTTCCTTTAGTTTGATTATAAATATATACAATATCGCATATAGACGTGTTAACATATGATGATACTACATATCTACATTAGACCTCATAGCAGGTGGTATACACCTACTACACTACCTATTACTACCTATTACTTATGATATCGCCATTGTGGCGTTGAACTTGTCCTCCATTCTAATAGGGGGTAGTTATCCCCATACTTCTTCTTAGATCGGCAAGGAGGAGCTGCTCTCCTAGCTGAGACTTACCTACTACTATGATAAGAAATATCTATTCCTGAGATCTAATAGCAGGTGGTGGACACCTACTACATACCTATTACTACCCCATGGCAAGTACAACAAAACATAATAATAATAACTATTATAGTTTCCATTCCTTGGTTGGTTTGGTTGGGACATACTTCGTCCCTATTAGTTCCATTATAACAATCAATAAATAATAAATATATGACTCGCATATATACGTTAGTTCTAAATAAGAAGCCAACTAATCTAATCCAATGGGGATTTACTCCTTCTATATCCTCCTATGGGGAATCAACAGGGAATAGGGGCTAGGCCAAACTATCGCATCGATACGTTGAACTTTGCCATTGTAATTTGTATATAATCTGATCCAAAATAGTAAATATAATTCCAATAATAAATAGTGAGTCAGGTAGGTTTAGATGCTGCCGAGAATCACAATTATCATATATATATATTATGTGATTATTATTATCCATAATCAAAAGAAGAAAGTGATACTTTTATATCTCTATCAATTTGATATAAATATGATACTAGCATATATACGTTTAACTAAAATATCGAGAGTAGATACGTTATGCTTAACTTGTCCTGTGGTATGTGACTAATATGATGATATACTATAAAGAGGGAGACCTTAGTAGTTTATAGTTTATAGGGCCCCATTTACAACATATATTACTACTATGTCACCATGGAGACGTTTTACTTTTCCCATTTGAGGTGGATCATCCTCCCTTAGTATCATTACCCTAAATAAACAACCAGTTGAATCATTTTATTAGCCATACCTACTAATATAACCTATTACTATATGATGTTGCATATCTACGATTAACTTTTCCGAGGTGGTTGGGAATTCCAACAAACAATAATAAGGGGAAATAATCATAACGAGATCGCATCTCTACGTGTAACTTGTCAAGATAAACAAGGCAAGTTGAAAGCTAATCTCCTACCTTGGGAACTAATAAGTGGGAACCTAGTAGTAGTACCCTCCTATCTTAGTCCATAGTCCATAGAACTCAGTATAGTAGAACTCACTCTAGTGAAACCAAGGTCTCCTTTCTTTCTTTGCTAGCCGGGGTCAGCCAACCAATAGTACCAGTGTACTACCTCATCCACATTAATAGAAATTAATATAATACGATATATTGCATATCTACGATTACCTTTGCTATAACATGTTCGTTCCACTATTAAATAGGTAGGTTATACTTATGCACCCATTCTAAGAAATTAATAGTATATGTTATGATTCTAATCAAATCAATCTGAAATGGTAATACTAGGTATGATCTCATATATATGTGTGATTATTCCGATAAAATAAATCAACTAACTATGGCTGGTAGGATACCCACCAGGTAGGTGTAGGTGGTTATCCACTCTATAATATAAGATATAATATAAGATACTGTCAAGTCCATGTTGAAATAGGTGATAGCCTTAGCATCCCCATATCCAGACTAAAAACCCCCCAGTTCCATAAGGTGCTTACTAGTCCATAGAGTGAAATAAACTAGTTTCCTTCATTCCTTATACGATATCGCTATGGAGGCGTTTATCTTTTCCCATTTTAATAGGTGGATCCTCCCCCCCTTAGCACCCACCCATTCCCATAGTTGTTGAAGCGCATCTCTACGACCCCTTCGGTGTTCACCCTCGTACCTCGTGTGAGGTTAAACTTGTTCATTTGAGGTGATAGCACCATTCCTCCCTACTAAATAAAAAACCCCTTGAATCCATGGTTGGTTGGGCCAATTACATCACAAGGGAATTTACCTATAGATTGGGGAATAAGCCAATGGTATTAATATAATATTTATAATGATGATATCACATATCTACGTTGACCTTGCCCTTGGGGCCGGACTTACACCCCATAGTTAGCACCCATCCTCCTCCCTAAGTACACCACGAAGAGCAAAAAATATCCCCACTATGTGGTTTGTTCAGTTGGTTGGACCAGAAGATGACAACTTCATCTAATTTTATGTTGTAGGTATAACCCACCAATATACCTAGTTTACGAGAGACGTTTCCACGTCCTCCTCCATGTTAGTTTTTTTAGTTGGGACATACTTACTTAGTCCCTAGTTGCCTTAGCTTAGTAATCGCGTCGAGACGTTTAACTTTTCCCATTTGTTCAGAGGTAGGTGATACTTATGCACCCATTCCAATAAATCAATAGTATATGTGAAGTATGAGAGGGGATTAAATTCCTATTCATCAGGCAGGCCACCAAGTTGCACAGTTCGACGTTAACAACAGGAAGGAGTGTATCAGACTGACGAGCATGGATACAGGTGAGTAAAGGATAAACATAGTGCTGGATATAGATATAGATATTAAAGAGGCATATCAAAGCTCCTTATTACTCATATCCTAAGTAAGTTATAGATTATGGAAATAACGTACATTATGCTTATGCCGAGCTATTTACTAGTATTGATTCAAATAGATTGGATTCCTGTAATAAACATACAGATCTAATAGCATAGGTTCCAATGTTTGAACTTCATCAGCTTTACTAAGCTAAGAGTAATGAAACTAGTATCCATATTTTACAGATATGTGAAATCCCCATTGATTCATTGATCCTTGTTAATGTCTGATTCATACATATTTATGAAACGAATGATACTGGTAATAACTACAACATGTGTAAATAACTCTGCTAACTTGTTCCCTTATAATGGTAGTTTTATTCCCATATGTTCCTAAGCTCGTAATGATATGAAGTAGATGGATCTAATCCCTTTGTTCGTGGATTGGGTTGATTCCATTTATATGAGCTTCTACATGATTACGGGCAAGTGATTTAAACACATATATTGGCTAAGCTGTTATGCTTACATCTCCATTACAGATAGTAGCAGTATTCCCATAATGGTAATAGCTTATACATTACATGAGAGTTACATCATACGTATTACCCCCTAATTAATAGGTGATGTTAGCTGATACCAGTAGTGTTAGAGGTTAAGCTTAAGCTAGGATTGGCTTGATATCCCTAAGTGATCAGTAGTCTTAGTAATTCCATGGGTTCCAAGTACTGTATTATGAACAAGCTTGATACTAATGATGCTTAAACAGTGATCTCATTCCTGCTTGTTAGGACACGTATTATCCGTAATGAACACATATGTATTACATGTATCGTTACTAATGGTGTTGATGCTTAAACACATGGGCTTAATTAGACATGATGAATCTTGGAGCTTAGTTGCAACACGTATTGCTTCTCATTACCATGACATTGAATATTATGGTAATTGCGTTACTTGTAGAGAAGTGATGAATGGTATAGCTTATTACATGACCTGTTTGATTACTAAGCTAATAGGTGTTCTATTTCCATTAACTATAGCTATGGAGTTAATTCTTACTAATTACACATATCGAGGTGTAGTTATTAGTAATGGTTATCATTCTATTACAGGAATCAGTATTCAAATAAATGGAAGTTAACCATTAGTATTACTTATATAAGTATGCAGTATGATTCCATATTAATCAGTACTTGTATTGGTATAGTTAACCAAGCTTGATTACCAGTGATAACAGTCTAGTCATATAATAGCTTTCTACATCACATATGTCTTACTAATCCTTATTCCAAAGCTAAGTGAAATCAAAGCATATACGAATGATAGAGCTCTTAGGTTAAGTAGAACATGAGTATCCTAATCAGTATCATATAAGAGTTCATAGTTATAGTCATTGCCTTGTATATCCCTAATTAGTTGAACTATTCATTACCCTTAATTATGGTAAGCTTAGCACATATCACTTACACTACTAATGGTAATACCTCCTTGTAATGGTGTTAGTACTCCTTGTATAAGGGATAATCTCATATTAGCTAGTATCGTTACGTACTCATGTAGGATAAATTCTTCATATATGTGAAATATGTAAACACTGCTCATCTTCATCATAAGCTAACCTTTCACGCATCGTTTATAGATAAATTTACCCATTTCCAAGCAGATTTGACCTTCATACCCCAACTTCTACAACTTACCATGTCTTGATCCCCACTTTACTGAACATACTCCACTTGTATTTGCTTTGAAACTCAACATCCACAACTTTCTAATAGTTAAAGTTAACACCCTCAAGTTCGGGAGCTTTGTGATAATATAATAGGTCGTGGGGGGATATGTCTTATTGCCTGCCTTATAATGCTTACCTGGGACTGGTTCCTTAGTTCTTGCTTTGGTTGATCTGCGTTTCAAGATGAAAGGCACGTAGTTCAGTCCTATATAAATGGATGAGTGGTTTCAAGGCCTAATAAAAAGACTTAATAAATCTCATTAAAATTGCTATATCCCATTATCCATTCGTAATAACACAATTATTAAACATTAATTAATACACATGTTACATCACAATTTAAGATAAGTATTTCAATTGTGTGCATGGCACAATCCACTTATTATAATTTAGAAATAAAACATCATAATAATAATCAATTCTAATTCAAATCATTATGTCATTGTGTGCATTATCAATTGTGTGCATGGCAATACTCTCTTTACATATTACAATTCATTCATGATTTAATCAAAATAATTAAGGCCACATATGTATACCCCAAACATGAAAAACCCTAATAGTTCAAAATGTATAAGATCACCCAATGTCTCAATAGATTATAAGTTTCAAATACATATATAGATCATCACATAAAAATGTACCAGTCCCAGGCAAAACAACAGGGCATTACAAATTAGTCTCTGGAAAATAGATGTTCCTAAGCATGTTGAAGAAAGTAGTTAACACCCCCTGTTCCCTCAAACCTATAGGGTAAACATGTAGTAAAATGTAAACCTATAAATGTTTACCCATTTTCAATGATAACCTCTCAAGCAAAATTATTCCTTTTTCTTATTGTTGGAAAAAAAATTACTTATTCAATGGGTGGGTTCGAGGGCGTATCCATTCCTAAGCAAATACTGTCTGGTGTTGGGTGGTTTCAATACTAAGCATAATTCCTGTTATAAAAGAGTTATTTAGCTAAGAGAGTAATGTCTTCCTTCCTTGTTTTCGTAGTAGTGAACTAAGAGTAATAAGATGATAGTAAAGTGAATAAGATGCGTAGTAAAGTGCTAAGTGCTCGTAGTTAAATATAATGACTAAAAGAGAGATTCTATTTATTGCTGAGGTAATAGTGCCGTTAACCATAGCATGAGTGCAGATCCTGCCCCTAAGGAAGAGTTTGTTGAGCCGGATTGCTAGTGAGGGGTCGGTTTTTGGGTAAAAATAGCAGTCATAATGATTGTAAAATTAATCCCTGGGTGTTGGGTAATGAGCTGCTGTTATCGTTTCATTTTGTTCCGGTATAATTGATCATTTTGTTCCTGTATAATTGATTGCTGTCTGTTGTATAACGGAGAGAGTATGAATGGCATAGAGGAGCTACTCTCGGGGGTTTTATAATAGAGTAGGAAATCCCTGTGTATATCAGTTGAGTATAAGTATAGGATCAGCTAGAATAAGTATAGTTTTAGTTGATTCTAATATATGTTTCCTCGATAAGAGTTGCATTTTATGAAACAATGGTAATATCATTATGTTCTTGACCTATTGTTTTAGTTACATAAATTAGAACAATAAAGTTATACTAGTTCTATAGGAATCAACTAATAAGAAGTTAATTGTATTATAATTCCTAAGAGTTAATGGAGTAAGTATAAGAGAGTATTAGTTCAGTATAAGATCCTTGTATTATCCTATTGAGAACCAATATAGCTTTAGTTAACTATAAGTAATATTCCTAACCCTAAAGAATAACATTGAATTAATTCCTAAATAGTATAAGATTCCTCTAAGCACTCAGGTATTTGTTAGGTCAATAAATATGATTAAACTTGCCTAACGAAACTTTGATTCCTGATAGAGTTATAGGAGTTTAGTTATAGGAGTTTACTAATAATATTAGAAGTTCTCTATTGCTTTAAGAGTATTGTTAACTTTAGTATAAGTCGTTGTTCCTTCTATAGAGTGAGTAGTAAAGTAATAAGAAGTAAATAGAAGTAGAGTGTTTAAGATGTAGCGGCTAGTATATAGGTTGCAGAGTAATAAATAGTTTACTTATCCTCATGTCTAGGAAAGGATTAGTTAGTTGGTGAAACCTCAATAAAAAGCTGTATTTCAGTTATGGAAGCTAAGGTAAGTACTGGAGCTAGGATTGAGTTTATGTTTATGTAGGTATTAGTTAAGATACATCTTTATAGTTTTCTTGTTCTGATTGGGAAGTGATTTCTCTTGTATTTTTATTCCTCTTCTTATTAGAGAGTTATATATTACTTTATAGAGAATAGAATCCTAAATGGCAGTATAAAGCTATCACTAGGATATATAAGCTCATTAGGAGAGGGTAATAGACGGTCACAAAGGGTATACGCTCTGCAGTTTTATAGCTCACGTGCAACAAATTAAATAGGTAAAAAGGTAGGTCCAAGCTGGTTTACCTATGTAGGTAATATGGAGTAAAGGAATATTTCACCTTTAAGCACAAGACCTAGCATCCTTAGGGGATTTTTACTTTTTGCCCTTCAAAACATTAGACAATATTATAAGGGAGAAGGGAAGGATGAAAGAAGATATGAAGCCGAGGCTGGATGCAGGCTCCCCTAAAATGCAAGGTTGGATCGACCGGAGCTGCCTTCTTTCATTTATAAACTACAGGCAGCAGACCCGAGATATGAGATGGGAAGGCTTGGGCACTTAGACCTATCTTTGTTGTATTACGAATACGCTTCACGGGCCTACGTATGTAACGCTTCGTCATTGCATCCAGTTGAGGTATCAAGGTAGGAACCTTTGTTCCTTATATGTGTAAGTTTCATGAAGGGGTATGGGTGACCCCCTCTATCCTGGGTATGTAGTTTAATGGGTATTCTGTGATGGTGATGGGGACCTTCTGTCTTCTCTCGGGTATCAAATGATGAGGGGCATTATCTATTCTCCTCTCGACCATTGATGTGTTCCTTCTCTCATCGTCTGTGGGAACGTGGGGGAACATCATAAGTTAACATGGGACTACCCGTTCATATCCCTAGGTATTGTTAGCGTAAGTAATATCTCAACGGGCAAGCAGCAAGATAGAAGCGGGTAGGTGGACTGTGGCTTGAGGTTATAATAACTCCCTAGGTATTCCGTTGGAGTAAGCTCGTAAGCAATTGAGAAAGAGCAGGTTATTCTGGTGGGCATCAGGTTCACTGTGGTCCTTTCGGTGAACTACCACCTACTCCCTTCCGCATCTATCTGTTGGCCGTCAATCAAATAAAACAACATATCAATCCATCGTTGCATCGGTGTACTTCCTCGCTCGCTGCTCTGGCTCTTGCCCCTGTTGCTCTCGATAGGCTACGTTCGAACTCTCTATCATCTTGAGAACCCACCTTTGCTTTCTTAAATTCCCGTCCACCCCAGCTAGACGTACCATCGCCTCATAAGAAACTAGCTTTTAAAACACGGAAACGATTCAACTTCAATTTATTGGGGCACCTTCGCTCGGAGGTTCTTCTTCGCAATATTCTATCTTTTCATAGATAACCATTATGAAAGAAGGGTGTATAGCTAACTAGGAATAAAATATAAATTAGAGTCCATTTATGCCTTGTACTGCCTGAATAGGATACTTTATTATAAAAATATTGAATGAGGGCCAAGGTACGAGGGGTAATCGGTTTATTCAGATCAGTTCTACCGTAACTCCTTTCCTTCCCCGAACGTAAGCGCTTAAAGCTGGTATCCCCTAAGGGATATAACCCACTAAAATGAGGCTCCTTCCTTAAGTAATATGGTAACGCATATTATATATGAGATTATGCAAAGTGTAAAATCTTTATTCTGTAACTTATCATATTATTTTCTCGGGTCTGAAATGAAGGAGGTAGGAACCCGCTCCTCCGACCAAAGAAAGTGGAGGTTCCTTTCTCCCTTCCTGAAGATATATGCTGTTGGGTCTGGAACTGAATGCGGGGGCTTGAAGCGGTGATGCGTTCGGCTCACAGGCTCAACTACAACTCCTTTCCAAGCAGGGATCTAAAAACCCAAAGTATAATTGAAAGTTCAATTTGCCCCAAATCTAAAGGGCTGCTATTGTTCATTCCCAGGGCTCTCAAAACAAGGGTTTTTTCTGTCTCTCTCCAGGGCTGTTGCCTAATAAGGTCTGTCTCTGTTAATGGGACTATTTATCGGGTCTATAAAAGGCTCCAATCTAAAAAGTGTTTAAAGCGAGCTGTGTTCCAAGAAGTGAGGTCCTAAATCAATGGGCGGTAGGGTGTCCCAAAGAAGAAATGAAAATATAGGAAGGTTTAATCGAAGTTCTATGACCGGTCTGGGGTTAAATCAAAAGAGATAAACCAAAGAAGAAATGCAAAATATAGGAAGGTTTAATCGAAGTTTCTATGACCGGTCTGGGGTTAAATCAAAAGAGATAAAACCCAGTGTTTTTGTGTCCTGCCTAACTGGTGTGAGCTCAGTAAGAAGGAGTTCAGGTAAGTGAAAAGTAGGCTGACAGGCATCAAAGTGTGCTATGGGTATACGCGTAAGGCAAGTACTACGACACAGCTGAAGGGCAGCTTGGGGTAGCTCCCGTCAATCCAGTATAACCAGTTCTAAAACGGGGCGGAGCCACTCGACCGTTAGGGAGAGGGTATGGTTGAGATAGAATAAAATAGAGTTCAAAGTGTGGGATGAGTCATCATTTAAGGTGTCCCTAAAAGTATCGATTTTACTAACCAAGAACGTGGAATGAGGGCTGAGGTACGAGGGGTAATCGGTTTATTCAGATCAGTTTCAACCCTGTACTCCTTTCCTACCTGCAAGATTGGCGCTTAAGCTAGAGGGTCCTTGATGATTGGGTGCAAGTTTTTTCTCCTTCCTATTCTAATTGGTTGGTCGTGAAGCGGGGGCCGTGGTGCAGCGGTGGATGCGGTGGGCAGCGGGTGAAGCGGGTGAAGCTGGGGGGAAGTGATGCGGGCAGGCAGACGACACAAAAAGTAGCATGATAGTTTAGGCGATGCAAGTTTACAAGGAGTTTCCAAGGCATAGTCTGAAAGGGAATAGGTTCCTGAGTTTAAAAGGATCCCATTATATATGATAAAACAGAAAAACGGCAAATAGTGCGCCGTAATGGGTAACCAAAGAAATCTATGCGGTGTCTGGTCCACCATAAACAAAAAGTGTATTTAACTTCGTGGGGTGTTCCGCCTGGCAAACCGTAAAAACGGTGAGCTCAGTTAGTTAAGGCAAGTGCAAAGCGGGCTGATGGGTCAAAATGGGGTTCTATTGGTGATCAGAGAGAGAATGATAAGAAAGGGTATGGTTGCTATATGATAAAATAAAGTTTAAAGTGGGATGATAAATAATGAATTATTGTAAAGCCCTAACTAAGTGAGTTATTTCATTAGACAAGAAGTGCTTAATGAGGCGGTTTTTTTCATATCTTTGTCAGATCATTTTCACCCTTTGCTCTTTTCCTTGGCTGCCCCCAACGTATGTGCTAAAACTGGTATCCCAGAGGGGGTATCAAGCACTAAAATGAGGCCCTTCCTTTTCCTTCCTTAATTGACCTGTTATTTGTCCTTCTATTTTTTCCAGTGTAGGCGGCACTCATTCGCTCCTTGGCTGTGGCAGGTTTTTTTCTATCCTGATCCGGTCGGTGTGCTGTGGGTCGCCGTGTAATGCAGCTCCCGTAAAAAGTGGGCACAGTGCTCCTTGGTCCATCAAACCTTCCCTGAACCCCTAAATTGTGTGTCAGTAGGAAGGCGGTGATATTTGGCCCCTTCTTCCGTATTTGGTTTAAATACCGGTTCCCTCTCGTGGTGG
>BSBM01001659.1:0-367471 GCA_027924585.1 Larix kaempferi | reverse complement strand
CATGTACTTAGCAGGCACACGCCTTAACCACTCGGCCAAAGTGACATGATTGAAACCAATTAACGTCGTTTTAATGACTAAATCACAATGAACATGAGGGAACCATAATTAATTATATACTGCCTGTAAACTATGGTTAGGGGTTAGGGTTACTCTCAGCTCCTTACGTACGAGTCTAAAATCTGCTAGAAAGTCAAAATGGTTTAATCATTAAACAACTCCTTTATTAATTGTACAAAGTCATTTCTTAGTTCGAAGATTCTAGAATGTTGTAAATCGGTACTATTAATTAAGAGGAAGTTAATCTTGTTGTAAAATTTAAGAAAATTTTTAGGATTGTTAGAGTTTTACTATGGTTCAAGGTTCGTGCATGTTGGAACATTGTTCATAAGAGTTTTGTTCAATTTAGTTGTCTATCCATTCGACGATTTCGCCCGGATGGCGAAATCGTCGGGCACCCTCCGACCATCTCTCCGACCCCTTTTTCAAACTCCGACCGGGCCCAGTCCCGTCTCGTCTTCGACAGCCGTACACTCCATGGATGCCTACGGATTGATCAACCCATCCCATAAATCATCCATACCATAAGCGCTGGAATTTGAAATCACTCTGAATAGGCGGGCTAAATTTGAAATTTGAATTTAAACCACGCTCCAAATAAGCATCATCGCCGTTTCAGAAATCAGTCTTTCACATCTGCTCTGGTTGCTGCAATTTGCAAGTCAACCGAAGACGAGGGAGGAATGTAAGAGTGGAAGTCGATTAGGGACAAGAAATGTACTCGAGGCCGAGGCTGAGAATAAGGAAGAATTCAAGAATCGAAAGGCAATGGAATGAGGATCCATGGACGAATAATGAGAAGTTTATGCAGCAACCAATCTTAAAAAAGGATGTGATACCAGTCTTAACACAACGCAACACACAGTCAGGGTCCCACCTCTGCTCTCACCGCACCAGGTCGACCGGTTTACACATAAAGGCGAATATCTGCATACACCAGCACAGAGGCTTCACACAACTCAATACACCAGCGTAGCTCTGAAGGGAGGGCTTGGTCCAAATGCTCCAACTCCTATAGTGCCTCGAAATCTTCCTAATGAAGCGGCCTCTTCATCGACGGATATTGCGAAATCTTTAATGAGCGTGCGGCCTGAGTGAGATGAACACATATGCACTGAATCTGGCAAGAGGGACTTCTTTACTTCTGCCCTTTGAGCTTCGGGTCATTCATATGGATGGACGGAGTACAAAAACTCCGAGGACCCATTGCATATAGATGGAAATCTTAGTTTGAATCTTACACATCAAATTTGTATTGCTAGTTCATGGGCTTGAATCAAATCGCAGGCTTGAGGTAGATTGCAGGCTTGGGCTTGAGGATTCGCGAAGATAATACCAAGAGACACAAAGAAGTTAGGAGGAATGCAAGAAGAAATGACTTGCAACTAAAGGAAGTCGGATTGATTGTCCAAACAAGGATTCAAATTCTTTATGATGCGATGGAAGCCTGGAAGTATGCTTACTTCACAAGGATTTGCCCAACAGCCTCTAACACAAATTTACCCAACAACCACATGGTTTAAGATGACAGTAATACAAGTCACAACTAGGGTTTACGATGACAGTGACGAGATGGAGAGCTACTGAAATTCAAGGGGGTGCCTTCAATATGCTCACGCAGAGATGAAATCACATGTAGATATGGAGATGGATGAGGTGACGTCGCCCAAATCTCAGTCTTATGCAAGGGAGAAGTACGGCATGCATATGCCAATAGCAGAATGCAGATAAATAGATACAACCTTAGTGTAAATAATACACAAACACAGCATGAAGAGGATTCGGCTTGACAAAGAAAACGCTTGACTGTTACCTCTAATAGAGCACGCAAAAACCATCAACTGTCATGGAGTTGAAGACGCATGGACAGGCAAGCAAAGGCAGATAATGGCAGATTCTCACAGTGCTCAAAATAGCACATGCACAGGATTCACAACTGCTTTGATACCTCTATTGGGATGCCCAATAGGGTAGGCAACTTGCATATTGGTTGAACAAAGCCAATTACACATAAGTAGATGCATCACAAAGACAAAGAGAATTGGCGTGAAAGTACATTTTTCTCATTAATGTATGTACTATAAATACATATGAGAATGAACATTGGATTCCAAATTCCAAGGTGTCTGGACTTTTAATGATTGTTCCTATTCAGATGACTCTTGGTCTTCATTTCATATGAATAGTAAATACAATAATATAATACTAACTCTAAAGGATTAATGTTTTCAACAAAACTTAATTGCTAGTTTTTGGTGACAAACACAGGTGGATTGGAGGCCAACAGGTGTTCTTAAATCTAGTGAGGTAGGTATCAAGGCTCGAGTGTTCCTTCCTGATATAGAGATAGAGATCGAGGGTGCTCTCTCTCTCTTTGTGTGTGTGTCCCATGTTTGTGTAGACATAATTAGCACATACATGTGTGTTTGTGTTTGTCAAACATAGGAAGAATGTGAAATATTATTTGAATTATGCCCATGAATAATGGCTCAAAGGCTGAAATTTTTAGAGAATTGGCCCAACTTGGGATCAATCACTTTGAAGGTATATTCAAAGAGGAGAATCGAGCCATGATAGCTAAGGTGGTGACAATGACTAATTATTTTCCTAGTTTTACTAAAGATGGGGATAATAAGAGGTTGTTATAAGAAGTATCCAAAGATGAATGACTAATTATTTTCCTAGTTTTACTAAAGATGGGGATAATAAGAGGTTATAAGAAGTATCCAAAGATGAATTACAGGAGGTGTTGCATAGTTCCCAAAAAGATAAAAGTTGTAACCCTAATGGGTGTGCCATTGAGTTTTTATGGGTTTTTATGAATTTATAGAGGATGATTTGTTGAGAATTGCATAGTTCCCAAAAAGATAAAAGTCGTAACCCAAATGGGTTGCCATTGAGTTTTTATGTTTTTTTATAAATTTATAGAGGATGATTTGGTGAGAGGATTGGAGTTATGAAAAAAATATTTATGCATTTAACACTACATTCATTACTCTTATTCCATAGTCAAATAATCCAAGTTATTTTGAGAGGTATAGATTATCATAGTTGAGATCATTACCCTAAGGTTGAAAAACCTCATGTAAGAAGTCATTTGAAAAGAGTAATTTGGATTTTTGTTGGGAAACATATTCATGAGGCAATAGGTATTGTCTAGGAGGCTTTGCATTCCATCCAAACTAAGAGATTGAAAGTCATGATCATGAAGCTAGACTTATCCAAGGCTTACGACAGGGCCAATTGGTTATACTTGAGATTGGTGCTGTTACATCTATAGTTTGTTTTCACTTTGTAAATTGGGTAATGATTTGTATTACTTCTATGTCTTTTGTCATCCTTGTCAATGGTTTAGCCTCGATTTTATTCATGCGAAAAGGAGGCCTTCACTAACGATGTCCTTTATCTCCTTATGTTTTTTTTAATTGTAAAAGAGTGCATGAGTAGGCCATTGCTCGAGGCTAAGAGGGTAGGTCTAATCAAAGGGATAAAGTTAAGCATATCTTTATATTTGAACCATTTACTCTTTGTGGATGATATATTTTTACTATGTGATGGATCTAGAAGTAGTGCTCATAAGCTCAAAGTGGTATTGGGGTTGTATTGTGTTGCTACTCGTATGGAATCGACTTTAAAAAATCCACTATTTCATTTAATGAAGTATATGAGGTTGATACCATACCTTTAGGAAAAACTATTGGTGATCTTAGCAAGTGACTTAAAGTTATATATTATTATCACAAGCATCATGAGCTTAGGATTAAAACAAGTAAAACTAAAATAATAATAATTAAATGTAAGAAAATAATTTATATAATTAATTTTTGGAAATGTCAAATTTTATATTTACTCGAGCATAGCTTTCAACTTTCAGTTGTAAATTAAATTTAAACCACATTATTGAGAAAGGATAATTGGCCTTTGGAAAGCAAAGCATATTATGGTTTTGAAAATAGATGTCTAAATTAAGAACTTTGGAACTCATAAAAGGAAAAAAACTCATTTTTATGGCTAAGTTACCTTGGTTATTTTATAGTTGTGAACTTTGGGCTCACACTATTTATAACAATATTTAGAATAAAATTGAGCAATTCTCAAAACCTTTTTTAACTTCAAACTTTAAAATTAAATGCAATACTCCTTATGTGATTTTGAGTGAAACTAGTTTTAATATCTTAAGTTGAGGAAGGACAAATTTCCTTTTATTTCTTCTACCATGAGCACTAGAAACCACAATATAATTAGCTTATGGGTTAGTGCAAGTTAATGAAGGTCACTTTTTGACGTGTTAGATGCAATAGAAAACTAAAAAATAGACGTAATTTATCTTTCATGGCTATTTTGAGACACTTGCAAAATGAATCATGCTTTCAATAAAAGAGTTGTAATGTAGGAAATTGAATCACCTTTTCAAATATATATCTTCTGTTTATTGAAAATCTTCATAAGTAGCTCAAATTTATTTTTTTCTAACACTGTAATTTTATATTTTTGGTAAATTATAAGGTATATATCTACGTTGGTGCAACATTGAGAGCTTAAATGATGGAACCAATATATATAGAAACTTGTAAACATTTAGATAACAAGTAGCACTAGTTCATTGTTATTTTTCCAAAAAAAAATTATGTTTTATCTTTCTTTTTTTTTATAATTACACCGATAGGTGTTTAAATCTTAGAATTTGGGGTGGACTACCATTTATGCTTTTCCTAGATTGCATGATGATGAGACAAGTGTCTGTCTAGATTGATTTTATAGCAGTCGTTCAAAATTTGAAATTAACAATTTTCTCTTTTTCCAAGATTTCATGATGATGAGACAAGTGTACTGTCCAAATTGATTTTATAGGAGTCGTTCAAAATTTGAAATTAGCAATTTTAAAATAAAAAAGAATATCGAAAATAACTTGCATGTATAATTGGTATCCAATGCATAGATAGCTCTTAGCTAATGCATGGATAAGGGGCTTCCTGGAAAACAACAAGTAAAAAATAACTTATTACTTATTTGTGACACTTAAAACTTGTGGCCTATTTGTGTTCACTGGCCACACGTTAAGTGGTTGTGCTAGTTACATAGATAGGTGCAACTTTTGTTCTGTGATGGAGGTTGATCTCCACATAACATATATTGCACAAGGATGAGACAAGTGTACTGTCCAGATTGATTTTATAGTTGTCGTTTCAAATTTCAAATAAACAATTATAAAAAAAGAATATAAAAAATAATTTGTAATTAATGCATGGATACATGTAGTTTGCGGTAGACAACCTATTTAACTAGAAGAAGGCGGTGATAACAGCTAGCCAAGGCATAGACAACGAGTGATTATAGTTACACATGGAGAACAACATATTTAATTTGTTTGTGGCACTTAACTTGTAGTCTATTAGTGTTCACTAAACAAAACTTAAGTGGTTGTGCTAGTTATCTAAGCGAGGAGACCTTGAAATCACTTCACCAAGTGTTGGTGCAACTTTTGAAGGTATTAATGTAATGATAAATGATTAGGTTTGTTTATGGAGTGTAGAGCTAGATGTCTAGTAGTGTAGCATATAATGTTTTTAGTGAAACGGTTGAGAAATAAAAACATTGTGGTGGAAACACCAACATGGTGCTTTTTATTTTTAGGAGTTACATTATAATATATCTATAATTTTTTTCAATTACATATTTGTAATAAGCAGAAAGGGTTCTATTTCTGCAATTTCGTCATCCATTATTGTCTGTAACATACTATAGTGGGTCTTGAAACATAAGCATGATAAGAAAAGAGAAATATATATATATATATATATATACATATATATATATATATACATATATATATATATATACATATATATATATATATATATACATATATATTACAATTACATATTTGTAATATGCAGAAAGGGTTCTATTTCTGCAATTTTGTCATCCATTATTCTCTGTAACATACTATAGTGGGTCTTGAAACATAGGCATGCTAAGAAAAGAGGAAAAAGTCACATTAGCCATGATTCAACCAATTCCTTAAGACATGGTTGTTTACTCCGAAGCTTAATCCATAACAGACACTCAAGATTAGAGGTGACACATAGTTTTATGAGGAGTGGTTTAAGTGTTACATAATGCATGCATGTTATGTTTAAAATTCAATTTTTTTTCCTCACACCATTTCAACTCTTGAAAATTGTGTGTGTGATAATATAACACTAAATTGCGTGCACGATCTGAGAAACATCAAAAAACATTTGATAGCTCTTAGGTGAACGATAAAATAGTTGCACCCATATTCTCACTCAAAGGCTAGATACATACAAAGGTTGTTTGTGGTCAATGGACGCCTCATATATGGTGCTTAAGTTTAGAAGTTTCTTATAGGGTATAATACCCATGTTTCCTCTCCCACTCATAATCAAGGCTATGGCAACCATACATGGTGCTCAAAAGATCCAAATGGTGTATGTACCCTTATTATGATGCCAAAGATCCTCTAAAAAGGTCACTTGGTTAGAGGTATTTTTCATGTCCCTTAGTCTTTGAAAGCTTCATTTATGGTCCAAGGCCTGAATTTCATCTTTATCAAAATTGGTAGAGGTCTTGAGACCCATCACTAGTACTGAAAACCTATAAATGGGACCTATATCACCGCTCCAAGATGAAATATACCCTATATAGGTTTTGTGTAGTGGTTGAATGCCTTTTCGAGGTCCTTGTGCCCTATAATATTAATATACTACTTAGTTTTCTCCCATTACCATAGTCATGACCGATAGACCCATCGTCGGTACTCAGAATCTCATAGTGGAACCCATATCCCTAATTAGAGGAAAAATATCCCCTAAATAGGTATTTTATGGTGGTTTGATTCCTTTCTCATCACCATGGAGGTAAAGAAGCTTCATTTATGTCATAAGTCATAGGTTTCCTCCATTAACCCTGGTCATGGACATGAGACACATACATTATGCTCAAATTCTCGGTATGGCATCTATCCTCACTTTAGGATCAGAGACCCCATAGAGAATATTTTGTGATTGGGGCTTGATTCATGGCACATGGTCCCTAGAAGTTCAAATACTCTATGGTTGATAAGTTTCCCTTAAAAAGATTAAAGTTATTCCATTGGTTAAATAGTATATTTTCTCCTTAGATTTCCTATAAGTTTAGGTTGTTTGGAAGTGAACCATTGTATTATTTTAATTGTTGTTTTATACATTGTTTTTCAACATCCCTAAGGTTGAAAATTGATTACTTTAAGATCTGGGAAACCTCTAAGGCTAGAGGAGAATTTTAGTTTTTAATTAAAAGTCATAAAGGCATTTACAAGGGATAAAATTACACATGGTTTCAGATCATTTTAGAAACCTTGACCCTTGGAATGATTTTTTCCTTTTTTATTAAAAAATTTGTCTACTTTATATACTCCTAATTTTGTGCACTTGAGACTTGTTCAAGATGTGTAATGTGACTCTCGGTCTTAGAGAGTATGATAGGTTGGAGGGAGTTTCCCATTTGTTCCATGGAAGCTAAGGTTTCATATCCTTGTGAGAGAGAAAGTAAAGATACTAATCGATCATCTGGAGCAGCTTCAACATCTTGACCAAAGTAGGTTTATGCACAAGGTGCATCTTTGTGCATCTTTGTGAACATCTCATATGAGAATGGAATAAAGAGACAGGATATATCCATCACTTAGACTAGCTAATATGTCCCTCCCATAATATTCCTCAACTTTTTTGAGATCATCTTGGACCTCAATATACACAAAACAAACAATATGGAGAATTTTTATGTAAGAAAATATATTCTATAAACATAGTCGATAGATGATAGGCAATCAAGAAGGATGCAATATATGGGTCTAAACAACCAAGTATAGAACTCCAACGACTAGAATTGATTTATTGAGATTCACAGTGTTATTAATGAGACACAGTATCCATCTTTTCCTTGTGTTTGCCTCTTCCCCACACAAATATTCCCTTCATTTAACATTATGATGACATGCACCTAAGGCCCCAAACTCCATTCACTTCACTTTCCCATGGGGTAGAGGGTGAAGATCCATCTTTTATTTTCATATGTTTTCCTTTTCCCCACACACATCTACTTCGCATTTCACATTATGATGACGCAGAAATAAGGCTTTTACACATTTTCGATGGTGCATTGACAAGTGGTTGTAGGTGATGAGGTGGCAATGTTGTGTGGAAACAATAACCACCCCCTCTACCCCTCTCTCTCTCTCTCTCTCCAACTCCCCCTACCCTCTCTCTCTCTCTCTCTCTCTCTCTCTCAATACCACTTACCACCCCCCGTCTCTCTCTTTGCCCCCACCCTATACTCCCATTCAATTTAGAAACTCCTACACATGTGTAACAACTCTCTAATCCAGTCCCTTCTCTCTAAGATCGATTGAGTATCCAATGGATGCAATTTTCTATCTATTCGAGCCTCCCTAGCTCAGGAACACAATAAAATATGCAACAACAACACTATTTAAGCTACATGTAACTCACACATTCATTTTCATAACTCATTGGCATTAATTAAATGACATAGAGAATGTCTTAATCCACACAATAAACAAATGAATGTAGATCAAATAATCAAACACACTTTAAGAATTGCACATGTAATACATTAATTACATTGGAAACCCAAATGGGAAAACCAACACTCAATGGTTGCTTAGTGATGGTGTTATCTTTGACAGTGGCAATGGAAGATGGCCTTGTTTCTTGGTTCCCTTGCATAACATCTTGTAGCTTGGTCAATTCTCCTTCTTTCTTTGTGAACTCTTTTTTCAGTTGTGTCTCCATCTAACTGAATCTATCCTCCAGCTAGCTATCCATTTGGATGACCTTCTCTCCCAATTCCACCAACTGAACTCGTGACACTTGTTCCACTCTACCATTGCAACGATGAAGGAGTTTTTACATTTATTAAACCTATTCTTTAGCAATGCCAACAATTTAGTATATGTCTCAAGTTTATCTTCCATCTTTGTCATCCTTTGGTCATACATTTCAACCTTCTCTTCAAATGCTTTTTCTCTTCTCGAAGTTGAGTGTTTCTAGCTTATAAGTCTTCCAATATTCCACTATTTGCTTTACTTGTGTTAGGTTTAAGATTAGTTAGTGTTGTTATGTTAGTGTCGTTATGTCGCATTATTATCAATGATGCTTCAATGGAGACTTGTTGAAATGCCACTTGTGAGTGAAATTGGGGCGATAACACTAGTCATCAACCTATGAGTTCTACTCAATAAGTATAGTATCTTCTTGATATCGAATGATCATGACAAACCTTGAATTCAATGTCATAACAACTCCAATGATATGCTCCACATCAACATAATTGTCTTGACTTCCAAAGGTATATATCATGTTAACAAATCACTATAGTGTGCCTAATTTTTTCTTATGCTTGACATCCTTGCACCTAATAATGACTTGTTGTTATACCATACACCATTGAGTACTTGTTCTTTAAGTGTACATCCTTGTGCCTATATATATATTTTTCAATATAGTAACTATAAACACACAAGTATATATCCTTTTCAACCAAATATCTTTAAGTATCTGGATATTTCGATTTCAAATGATAATACTTAATACATCATAGAGTAAGATGGATCTATATTAGTTTATGATTTTCTTAATAGATACATCTTAACATTGTATTTACTTACATTTATTTTTCAACACAAATTTTATACATTTTTGGAATTCAATATGTAGTGTAGCATAATCTTAGAAAACTAATTATATGAAATGGAAAATAATAATAAAATAAATAAATAAATACAATATGTTTTCATTTCAATTCTTTTTTAATATTAAAGCTATCTTTAAAAATATAAAATCACACAATAAATTGAAATATAACAGAGTTTAGATGAAATGTATAATGTAGATATTAAATTAAAATATAATAATAAAATAAAACCTAACTAAAAACAAAACCTTAAAATAATATAAAAAATCAACGTGCATTTCATCTTAACTTCTATCTTCTATCTTCTGAATCAAAAGAAAGGTTTACATACATTTCATGTTAGCTTCTATCCTGAAAGAAAGGTTTACACGTCCATATTTTTTTAATTCATGTGGATCGACGCTAGCCCATCCTCAATTCTAAGACAAGTTCCATAAGTGAAGATGGCTGAATGTCTGCGATTTAACAAAAATAAGATAATTTTTCTCATCTTAAATCAACGAGGGCAGAGGAGATTCGCTAAAGACCTCTAATTACCAGGTATAAATAGCAAACAACTTATGCATATGCGTTCCTAGAGACCGTGTTACCATAAGCCAACATAACTCTATTAGGGATTATAGAGTGTTAATGATCACAAAATCAACCCCTTTGCAAACGCTTTATTGGTCATGAAATGAGTAGTCTCATACACGGTAAGTTCTATTTGGTACACGTTCATGTTCTTGTCGATTGCTGCCAATTCTCCAACTCAAACAGCTCATAACTTAGAAAAGCTAGCATCATCATCGTCTTCCTCCTCTTCGCCTTCTTCTGGTTTGTCAAGACCCCCATTTACCACAGCTTCCGTTATGTTGTTCAATTTTTTATACTTGGCAATTATTTCCTTAACATCAACTGCTGCTGCAAGCCTTTCCTCCTCAATCCTTTGCTGATCAATGGAAGCTTGTAGGCAACTGCAGATGGATGTGCAAGCCTTTCCTGCTCGATCCATTTAAATTTTGAGGGTTTTCTCCAATAGTAGCCATTTTACACGTTCTTTCTTCACGATCCACGTGATGAGAATTCCTTCCTATTTTAGCAGTAAGAAGTATATGGCCTGTAGCCGAATTCAGCATCTGAAGATGAACACTGGCAGCCGGAGGTGGAATCACTGATATAATCAGAATAACACACAACACTACACATGACATATTAGACTGAACGGAAGGATGAAGTTCTATGTGCCTGCTATATGCAGCCTCCTCGTCTTCTTCATTTATTTCAGAAATGAAAACACCCACATTGGTAGATCTCCCACGCATAAACTTCTCATTATTCGTCCATGGATCCTCATTCCATTGCCTTTCGATTCTTGAATTCTTCCTTATTCTCAGCCTCGGCCTCGACTACATTTCTTGCCCCTAATCGACTTCCACTCTTACATTCCTCCCTCTTCGGTTGACTTGCAAATTGCAGCAACCAGAGCAGATGTGAAAGACTGATTTCTGAAACGGCGATGATGCTTATTTGGAGCGTGGTTTAAATTCAAATTTCAAATTTAGCCCGCCTATTCAGAGTGATTTCAAATTCCAGCGCTTATGGTATGGATGATTACCGCTTATGGTATGGATGATTTATGGGATGGGTTGATCAATCCGCAGGCATCCATGGAGTGTACAGCTGTCGAAGACGAGACGGGACTGGGCCCGGTCGGAGTTTGAAAAAGGGGTCGGAGACAGGCTTCAAATTTGAAGCCTTCAGTGCCCTTCCCTTCATAGGCCATTTTACACGTTATAGAAGGCCACTTCAAAATTTATCATCCAAAAAAAAATTTAATTTCATGGTAAGTCCTTCAATAATTAAATTAACCATTACTGTTTAAAATTGCAACAAAAGGGTAGCTTCAAATTTCACCCATCAACAATTTTTAGTGGGAAATTGGGAATGCGGCTACTAGCTAGGTGACTTGAGAGTGGGACTCGGTTACTCTCCAATATCCATGTGTTCGATCATCCATGGATCATGGACCAATGGGCCTCTAATAATATCATTGACCAACTTACGTGGACGGGATTACACTAAGCAGTCCATGGCTTGAAGGCTTCCAATTTCTCGTGTTTGTAGCAAGTGCTTACGTGTTTAACACATTTAATGGCATCAACAAATTTATTAACCCTGGTTGGTGGCTCATAGGTGTTGTTGGGAGTGGGCTTACCAAGTTACCAGTTATCACATACCAATTCGTGAATGTTGACTCCGTCAGTTAATTGAGTATTCAATGTATAATATATTATGTTAATGTGCCCTGAATTTGGCATTTCAGACAAAATCCACAATCCAGAAACTTCTTGTAATGTTGCAGGTTGTTGCTCCCACCCGTGGCCCCTACCTATAGCCCTGTGTTTTCTTTGTTGTATCAAGTTAATCCTACCGTCTACGGCTCCCAGCCTCACACCCTGTGTTTTCTTTGATGTATCAAGTCAATCCTGCAGCTCCCGAGTCCCACCTTGTGTTTTCTTTGTTGTATCAAGTCAATGCTCGAATTCCATGCTTCCATGGCTCCAACCATCAATATATAATATTACAAGAATACAAACAAGCTTTTTCTTATACCCCTACTCCACTGTGGTTGAGCTACTTCCAAGTTCCACCTACCCTATCTTCTCCTGTCCTCCAGGAGAGTTTGTAGAGCGAAGCTGGCAATGCCAGCTTGCCATAAACATATTTAAAGAAATTTGTTTTCTTTGAGGAGCTCAACTTCAAGGTTGACTAGATTGCTGACATCCTATGAATTTACTGGTATTTTCATCATTTTATCCATTCATGATCCCATCAATTATTTAAAAATTTTGTTATTTGATTAAAATTCTGTAACTTCAAAGTTCAAACACAATATTATTATTTGAATGAAATTTTGTTACTTCAAATGGACCTTGAAGGCTTCAAATTCGAAGCCTGGACCCGAGAGTGGGTTTTTCACAAATCTTCGTCAGAGGCTGTTTAGAACGACATTTATCAATTACCAATTATAGCAACAACAACAATTGCTTATTTCTTCATATGTCCTGTGTATACGCATATATATGATTCCATGTGCTCCTTGCCTTTCCCTATTTTCCATTGTCGCTCGATCGAAGCTCTTGAGAATTTAGCTACCCTTTAACTTTCATGAAATGGAGGGGACAAGGAAGACCATTGTTTTCACTCTGAAACCGAGTGCTTCCCCGTTCAGCTGCCACTGGACACGGTTGCATCCCTATGGGAAACAGGTGTGTGCAATGCACCCCCCAACTTTACCAAAAAGCCCGGGGATTTGGGGAAGTTCCCACTCTGCCAACCTCCATGCATCTAGTTAATGAGTCAGATCAAGAATCCATACTTTGTATCTAAAACTATATTACATGAGTTATTTTCCCCAATTGCTCAGTCATCAAATCGACACCTTCCTCTAGTACACGGTTTAAGATTCTTGGTATTTATTAATATGAAGACCACCGATGCTACTACACTTACAATCCACGTTCGACTATATGAACTGGGACAAAAATGTTTTTGTAATCTTGATTTTTAGAATGACAATGCTACTTTACCTTTTGATTTTGTTGCCCTTATCGGTTGGTCTGGAAAAAAACATGAACTTCAACCATATAACAAGAACTTCAACCATCTATGCATCTCCTCTCTACTTGGTCTACCTATGTTTTACTTATGCTTCACAACCCATCCTCTACTCCATTATACCACAGGTTTAGTATGTATAAAGAGATCTAGGGGGGGGGATATAAAGAAGAAGCATACAGGGTCCATAATTATCTATTGAGAACAAAAGTTGCCTAGAGTCGGATAGTTCTCTTTGCTCAATTTGGGAAACTGCTAAGATGGCAAAGGTGGCATAGTGGCCTAGAGACTGAGCAGCTAGATCGGGGTGAAATATGGTTGTGTTATATGACATATATAATGTTCAGTGCTGCTATATCCACTGCAAAAACATTGAAATTTTGATGTACTATTACATTTTCAAATGAAAAGAATAACTTATTTTTACATGGCAGCATTGAAGGGTTCAATATCTCATAGCCCTTCAAAGTGAAATGGGACCCCACCCTTGAAATTTGATCCCTGGTCGGAGAGATGGTCGGAGGGTGCCCGGCAATTTCGCCATCCGGGCGAAATCGTCGAATGGATAGACAACTCCAACCCAATGTACTTAGCAGGCACACGCCTTAACCACTCGGCCAAAGCGACGTGAACGATGTTATCGTACGCTATTTCCTTTAATAAATAAAAACACCTCGGAAACCATAATTAATTAGATACCATCTGTAAACTATGGTTAAGTGTTAGGGTTACTCTTCGGCTCCTTAACGTACGAGCAAAGTCAAATTATATATAACAGGTGAAGTAGATAGATCATAGAAGATGCCCATGAATGCTTTCTTCCGTTCACACACTTGTCCTTCAAATGATTTAATTTGTTGATGTGTTTTTTATTTACTGCCATCACTATCTCTTAGTTTAGGAGATTTCATTTTCAATGTTGTAAGTTTATTATTAGTTAGTTTTTTTTTTTTAATTGCAATGTATCTGGCGTCTGATAAGCGGGAGCGCCGTAGAAACTGGGGTATGAGGTTTGAACCGGGGTGGGGACGGCCACAGCTGGCCGCCCCCTTATTAGTTAGTTAATCCTGTAGTAAACTGATTTTTTTTTACTCACAAATTTTATAAAAATTTGGTAGAAGTTTAAAGTATGAGTATAGTTTTATCATGATTGAAGACTCATGCATGGAGAAACAATGCATATAAGAGTTTTGACTAATATCAAATTGATTCAAATCATCAAAAATTCAATTAAAGTTTTGAATTGATGGAAACTCTATATCATCATATTTCAATAACTAGAGGGAAGTTTTCTTCAATATTAGATGACTCATTAATTGTAATACTTTCATATTGGATAAAGATGAACTTGTCGCATTGAGATAAAAGGAAGTTAGTCAAAAAAGGAGTCGTTTAATTTTGTGGTAAACGTTCATTTAGTTGTTTGGATTTGGAGATACAGAAAGCCATAGTTCTTATTGATTTAGAACTCTAATGATTATAGTTTGGGAAGATTCAAAATTGGACAAAAACCCTAGGAACATAGTTCCACCATGCATGAAACTCACTTCGAATTGAAATGAGAATAAAGCATCGCAACCACTAGAACTCAAGTCTTGTTCAAGAGAATTATAGCCAATCCTTGGGTGCCCGCTTATTGATAGTAACAGAGAAATCAACTTAGAATACTATTTATTGTAGACATTGTAGTTGGTTGTCTCATGCGTAGGCTACACTTAAGGGTAGATCCCCAAGTCATTTTTACGAACAAAGCTCTTGCAAAACATTGAGAATAAAGACTAGAGGTTAAATTCAGCAGAGGATATGTGTTGGTGAAGCGAGTGGGATATAAGTCCCTCGTTTACATATCACTTATCTACTTGGATCACATCCCTTCATCCAACCCCGATGAGGATGGCCAATGTTGAAGGAGATACAAGTATCGATGACAAATACATTGAAGAATTATCCCTTGAACCCATGACTAGTAATCTCTTAATTAGAGGGTATCCATTGCCCAATCCCAATAGTGAGCTTGATACACTACAATCGTAAAGCTCTTGAAACGTGATATCATAGGTCACCTAAGTGTCAATCCCATGAAATGCAAGAACATCTGCTATTTTCTAAGAGAGATCCCCCAACAAATCCACATTTGACATGTCTATCCTAGGTAGAAGCATATTAAACGTGTTCTCTCGAATGGAATAATGTTGACCTACCTTTTTCACAGGATCCTCCTTCAATAATACTTCCACCTAGGACAAATTTGGATCCAATTCCATATGATTTTCCTTAGAATCTATAAACTTGGCTTTTCATAGAATTAGTTTCTCATGAAGCATCCATCATTGTTTGTCCAGTAATGCCATCATATTTGGGGAAAACCCTATCTTTCTTATGCTTCTTTAAGGCATCGATATTGAAAAGTAAATCTTGGAGGACATGTCCATGCTTAGGAAAAAACAAAATCTAAATGGTATCTCCTAATAGATAATCATTTGATCCTACTCAAGATCTCCCTAATCGAGGATATGTTTTTTTCCTAGTAAACCTGTGGTGGTGGATGTTTACCCCAAAATTTTGGGAACACCCCCCATCGCTAAGGTTTTTAGTCTTTCATTTTGTAAATATCTCATCTTATTAGCAATGGATAGAAGCACCATTTAATCACATAAATGAAACGACAATCTTGAAAGTTGGACCTAGAGATAAATATTGTCTCACCACATTAATCCCATGTTGAAAGATTCCCTCAAAGATTATAGAACAAGCTGCAAAATCGTGTACATCTGTGATGCCCATTATAGGTTTACATACCTATCACTGAATATTCAAACAAGAAGGGGCAATAGATGTGATGGATGTCAAAGATATGGATCTAACTAAACTAGCTTAACTATCTATGCAAAACAATATATCAACAATAAGTACAAAAAAGAGAACAAGAGAAAAGAGTACACCAGATATACATGGTTCACCAAATTGGGATACATCCACGGGAAGGTAGTCTTCTATTATCTCCAGAATATCTCCCTCAAGTTTACAAGAGAGCAATGCCAATAACCCCAATACAATATAGCAATACTTGTGAATAAGTATAGATCATGATATGATATGATATGATCCACAATGGATAGAAGTGAAAGAATCCCTAGACTCTATTATATACCAAGAGATGAGGAGAAATTACTCTCACATATTACATGTGGGATAATATAATTCTCCATAATAACATCTCTTTATATAATAATGAATATCAAGAGTATATTTTACCATAATGAATATGGGATACAATGTATTACTCTTTTACATAAGATTGTGGATATCTTCTGACATAATACAAAGACATTATTACCTTCCAAGGAATATAAAATATTCCAACACTCCCCCTTAATAATGGCTGGGAGAAAACCCCACTAACAAAGGAAGGAAGGAGTCATTACTACTCCCCCTTGATGTAAACTTCCAGAAGATCCATAAGCTGCAAGATGGAATTTGATGAAGAACAACCGTTTCTCACTGAGTCATGAAATTGCACACGAACCAAGTTGTATGATGAAATACCCAACAGTAAAATGCCGAGAACATGTGACGCAATCTAATAGCAAGATGCCCAGATCACCACAAGAATCAGCACAACCATAACTGATACTTCAAGAACTCAGATATAACATCCTCACTACTGTACAAATACTTTCTGACGGCTGATAAAACATAACATGTGGCTAAGAACACCACAACAGTGTACAAAATACCCAAATGGCCAATACACATGCGGATAGCAGACAATCTTCCAATCAAGGTGCAATATAAATATCTGTAGAAGACTTCAAACATCGAAGAAACAAGACCCCAATGGTCTATACATCGAAAATGATATCATACAGATGAACATCATGACTTTAAAAGTAGAAGATGGTGCTTCATTATTTCTGAAAACATAAACAGAGAACTTATCTGCACAAGAACTTCCAAGATTAAGACATACAAAGATCATAAACAACAACATTGCTCATACATAATTGAAAATGCTTATATACCAAAGGTTAGCAAGCATCATATACAAGATGGCAACATGATATGATCAAAATATTAACTTGAAAATTAAGGAAAATGAAGTTACTTTTACACATTAGGTGTCAACCACAACATAGAAATAGTGAGCACAAAAAATGACAAATATTAGATTGCTTTTATAAAATTGCTCAAGAAAAAAACAAACATGACATGATTAGAAATCAACATGATTAAGTATGAACAACAAAAAAAAGCAAATTTAGTCATTAAACATTAGAAGAAGATCTACTAGATGACAACAAGAGAGGCACTCAAAGCTACTTGGGATTCATCGAAATCTTTCGTTTTAGCTTTAGCCATTAAACGTTTCATTTTAAAGCAATTCTTTTCAGGATGATTAGTTTTACCACAATGCTTACAAGGATCATACACTTTCATCTTCTTACTATTTTCATGATGGGATTTATTAGTATGATTTGAAGTGTGTGAATTAGAACCTTTAACATTATTAAAACTTTTAGGATTATGTGCCATAAGAGCCATATTAGGTGAGACTTGTCTAGAAACAATTAACCTTTCTTGCTCATTTATCAATCCTTTACAAAAATCATCAAAAGTAGGTTTCGTGGTATTTGAAGACAATTCAAGAGCTCTATTCCTAGTTTGAATGAACATATCAAAACAAGATGGTAATTTTTGTTCTACAAGAATTATAAGAGCAATGTATGTTTTCTTGTAATCTTTACCACAGTTATTTAATTTTTCATTTAAAGTTTTCACTTCAGCAAGATGTAATTCTACTCTTTCAAAGTTAGTAGGATCTAGCTCAAAAATCTTCTTTTCAAGGTAATAAACAGAAACGTCATCAGATTTATCAAATAAAGAAGCAAGAATTTTTCATACCTCAACGAGGCTTTCTTCTGCCTCTATACTTACCTAAAGACTATCTGCAATTGTTTGACCAATGAGCCCTCTTGCTTGATCACATTTATCTTCCCATATAGCCAAAGCTTGAGCATCAACAGGATTCGTGTGTTCACCATTAACAATCCTCCATAGATTCTTACTCCTGAGAACATCAATCATTTTCCTCTTCCCTGCAAGATAGTTAGGACTAATAAGTTTAGGAACAGAAGATACTTCCGAAGTCATAATCAGGGATGATTTTAGGGGCGAAATTTAGCCCAATGGCGAATTTAGAAGGTTTCTAATTTTTTTTAGGGCGAATTTTTAAGTAAAAGAGGTTTTTGAGAATTAATTTTAATAGCCCACTATTTGTTATTTTGTAAATATTAAACAACTATATAGCCAAAATCGTATTTAGGAAGAATTTATAGGAGAAACCAGTCGCCCGCGATTTTTGTGGAAGAAATAGGGAAAAATCGATTTTCGCCAGTTTATTTTCCGTGATTTTTCCTTGGATGCACCAGTCGCCCCCGATTTTTAGGGATGGTGTTTCCTGGAAACTCATTCGCCCGTGATTTCTGGCATGGCGGTTTTCTGGAGTTGTTATTCGCCCTCGATTCTGGCATGGGTTTTTTTGGAGCTATGGTTCGCCCTCGATTTGAAGAAATTACGGTTTTGGAGTCCGATTCGCCCGCGATTTGGCTGCTAGAGTGCCAATACAACCCCTAGCATCGCCCATACGAGGTAAAATTCTTGATTTTCACCCATACGAGGCTCAATTACTGTTTGTTTCAAAGATTACCAGTTTTGTAGCATGTATCTGGAGGTTTGCAAACTGCTTTAGCTGTGCATTTCAGATTCTCAGAAGGGTTTCGAGCATTAAGAGGTATGTGACAATGTGAAATATCTGCAATTCAATTTTTGTTGCCATCTTAGACCCTGCGTGTTTCATTTCGATCCATGATTACACTGTGAGTTTAATCCCCAAATTCTTAATGCTGTCAGACTCTGAAATCTTTTATTATAACTCGCCCTTCGTTTATAACTCGCCCTTCGAAATCTTTTATTATAACTCGCCCTTCGTTTTTCATAGCCGATGGAAGCTGAATTGAGTATGAATTCTACTTGTCGGGCATACCTTGTAGGCATGGAGACATAATTCATGAGGGTCTGCTGGTAAACTTTTTGAAGGTTGTTGATCTGTGCTTGCCTTTCCCTCTGGTACTGCTCAACTTCTTTAGTTCTATGCTTTGCCTCTTTCATTTCTTTTCAATGTGTCGAAGTTGGGCAGATCACAGTTTTTTACTAAACTATTAGCTACTTGATAATGATTTTGGCAGTTTCTGGGCGATGTCTTCTTAAAATTGTATCTGACTTATCTTTTGGATTTAGAACTGTAACTAATCCTAGTAAGATGCTGTCACTTTCCTGAAATTGAATACTTATTCAGAAACTGTGTGATCTCTGCCAGTTAAGCCTTTGTACAGTAATCAGCAGTGGTTATCATCTTTGGCGTGTTATCTTTTAAAAAACCGATTTTACTTGTTTTTATTTTGATGTCCATATAGTGAGGTGGAAAGTTCACTTCTTTATCAGTCAAACCTGCTTCCATCGATCTGCTAGCTGTATCCACTTATTGTACATTTTTAAGGGTCCCTATCAGCTCAAAATTGTCCTGTTTTATATTTTCCACACACAGCTTTTCCCAAGGATATGCTCACCATTAAGAAGTGACAAGCACTTAATTCATCTTCGACAAGTTAGAGAGTCTAACATAGCTTGATGGAGTCATGGTCACTATGACCGACCTGATGTGGGAAGATTCCAAGATTAATAAGCAAAGAAGATCAGTGATGCTCGTCCTCTTTGCCTTTTGAGCGTCATTGATCTTCTTTGCTTTTGCATCATGGAATATTCCAACATCAAGTCTAGTAACAGAGTCAAATGGCTGCAAGGGTAGTTGTCTATTGGTGAGGTTTTGTCATCCGTTTTCTACAGTTTCAATGGTTCTTTTGGGGAAGAATATTGGAAGTTTGGTGACATCCCAATAAAAATCAAGGCCGTTGCTAGAAAATAACCAGAAATGCAGCTTGTTACAGTTCTGGAAGGTCGTTGCACAAAAAATCCAAAAATATGCAAACTACCCTACTAAAATGTCCAACACTCCTGCACATAGAAGATTGTTATAGCAGAAATGGATGATGGCTCCATTTTAAAGATAAAATTCAATTGAAAAGAAGCCTAAAATCAACAAAACTGCAATTATTAATAGTAGCATTGCAATCCTATAGCAAGTCACCTGACTTGCAACACAAAAAGTAGAAACATTACTGAATGATACTTGGATAATTCTAGGAATCACAACTTATGTTCAGTTTTGGCAAGATGGTTTTCTACCTGAGTATGCATCACAACATTGGCATTGTCTTTGGATCGAATTTCTATGTATGCTGGAACATTGCCATGTGTGAACTTGACAAAATTGTGAAACCTTTTGGACTTACATTGGTTGGGTACAAAAGGCAGGTAGGATCTAAGGATTGATGAGACAAAATGCTTCAGTTTGTATTGAAATTAAGCTTCTATGAAAATTTCCATCATAAGTTTATTTACAATTGCCTAGACAAATAGAAGTTGAAGAGCCGATTTATCTTAACCTCTCTAATGCTTGCTTGCTTCCATTTCTCCTAGTAATTTGATTCATGAATCATCATCCACCAAAGAAGCAAGAGAAGCAGAATAAGCCATAAAATGCATTAGATAAGAAAGTAGGAAGCATCAACAAGCACGATTAGACTCAAGTGTAGATCAAAATGGGACTCCATTGGAGATCTTGCAACAGAGCATCGATGTAATGACCATTGAACAAGGTCAACAATCTGACATGCCCTTGCAGACGAATTCCATTTCTCTAGTCATTAACATCACACATGATCTAACCCACTTGGAGTCACATATCCTAACCAATCCAAAGTGAATTACGGAGCTGCCATTTGAGCCTCACTCTGCTTTGTAGACTAGATGCTGAGAACAACAACCATCGACAGTTATTGCTTTGCATATTGATCCTCAACCATTGGCACACATTACACTGTTTGGGCAGAGGTGGGGCTTCATATTGTTACTCCTCCCTCAGAGTCCACAACATAGGACACCACTAGGCTCCTGCACTCTTGAGATCAGAGTTTGTTCCACTAGGGGTTCCACTCACACAAAACAACACATTTGTTGAATCTTTGGGCCATAATAATCTGGAATATATCAACAGAATGAAGCAAAAACAAGTCGTAGTATGCCAATACAGAATGTGGCATAACACCTGGCTCCATGAGGGACGGGTACTCTTAAGGGAGAGAGTACTCGAGAACCTCAGAATCTCAAGCACATCAGCAGCAGTAAAAAGTGAGTACCTACAACATAGGAATATACCTTTCCCACAAACCATTATTAGAATGCATTTGAAAAACTTCAAAATAAACAAAGTAAACTATTGAATTGCCATAGCTGTTAAGTTAGGTTGGGTATTTGAATTGAATGAATAGGTTTTGAAAGTGGATTCCATGGTGTGACTGAGATAGCTAGAAAAAATAATTGCGTCACTAGAAGATGTTGTGCAATTGAAGCTGGTAGTTTCACTAGATATAGTTGTCCCCTTACTCAGATGTATATTTGCTGGAAGCACTCGTGAACTTGATATTCAATTATTGATTCCTACTGGAAGTTTTAGTCACACAAGGCATTGCATATGGTTGCGTTACTAGAATATGTTGTGCAATTGAAGTTGGAGGTTTCAGTACATCTAGTTGGCCCCTTACTCAGACGTATATTTATTGGAAGCATTCGTCAACTTGATAGTCAAATATTGACTCCTACTAGCAGTTTTATTTACACAAGGCATTGCATATGGTTGGGGACATCTTAACCCAACTTTATTTTATGATAAGGCATTCTCTCTAACACCTCACTGTACTAAATTACTAACTGGCTTGTTATAAAGTTTTCTTATCATATCATATTGATCTTGTGCTCCAATATTGTATCACATTCCTTATCAATTCTCCAGTCTGGCAATTATCCCATCCTATCTATTCATTTGCAAGTTCCAACTCCAGGAACACCACCTTGTTTAGAATTTCCTCTAGTGCAGTTGGAATTCCCAACCAACCAAGGACTCATGTATTTCTTACTTGAGCACTGTTGTTACATAAAATATGTTCCTTTGAGGTATGGTTTGGCCTGAGCTATGAAGCTACACCTGGACTTCTAGGAAATAGCTTGATTTGTCTATGTGATTGTTCAGCAAATTACCACTTTTGTCAGAGGTTTCCTTGAGTGCTTGACATTCAACGGAAGCAACAAATTTAAATAAGCCATCCTCTATCTCTTCACTCCCACGACTGCCTAATTGTTAATTTTATCTTTGGTAAAGCATTTGTTAGTTTCAAATTACACCTTGTGATATTGTTTCATGAGTACACTGATTGCAGATTTCCTTTAATCCCTAGTGCATACTACATACAAGAATCTCTAATGCTTTGACCTGTGACAGATTGCATTTTGCATAAATAACGATTTGAAGTTTGAATATGTATATTGGATTCTTAAGGGGAAGAAAATGCTTGATAATATGCAAGAATATTTTGGAATTCTAGCTAATATGCAATCCATTTTATGAAGCCTTACTCAGCCCACTTATGCTCAGTATACATATTTGCATATGGCCCTTACAGAAACAAAATCATATGAATATGTAATGGGAAAGGCATGGAAAGCCTTGACCAAATTTACAGCTCTATCATCCAATTAGCAAGCCCTGTATGCAATACATCAAGGATCCCCAAGGGCATCATCCTTGAAACCGGTTCAACAACCATCTTAATGGTCTAGTCAATATCAAGGTCGATGGCCACAACAATGTTTCAGCTCAAGTTTTTCAAAATAGAAAAGAAGCTAGTAAGAAATAAGAATGGACAATAAAAAAGAATCGAGTCCTACAATCCTTGAAAGAGTCCCTCTCCCAAATATGCATGATATCTTATGAATGGATTCAAATTCTCACTTTATAGCAGTCTTTCCTTTCTTGATTACTTGAAACTTCCTTTCCTCTTTTACTAGTTGTTTCAAAAATGTTGGTCTTTTTTATTGGTTGTCTTTAAAACTGCTCCTCGAATACTGCTTATTTGGAAACTAACCTATCTCTTTAACTTAACATTTGTGTGATGAGGCTTGTCCTAAGGTTTAATATTGTCCCTGAGCTGGCAGAATCACTTTGGAGTATTTGGAAACGTTTTTTCAATGCTTACCCAAGGGTTACTTGTGATTTTTCAAAATAAACAAAGTAAACTATTGAATTGCCATAGCTGTTAAGTTAGGTTGGGTAGTTGTACAATGTAAATAAATTTGCACTTCATCATAGGTGGTGTGTTTTTGTCACTGAGTATTAAGGAAGCATCTTAAAAAAGAGAAAAGCTGAAGCACTGGAAAAGAGGGCCTTCACCACAGGTACAAATTGTGATCTGAAACCCAGCCATTGCATATGGGCATCGACATGCATCCTCTTTTTTTGCAAATATTTTTTTATTCTATTGCTATACTTTGACTAGAATAGTATGCCCTAAATATCCCAATCTATTTCTTATGAAAACTTGCACTTGCAGATTATGGCATACATCTCTTCCGAGTTTTCCCTTGGGCATTTGACACTAATCAAAACCACTGTAAATGTTCATATTTGGTCTTGTTACTATCATCGTGAAGTATGGAAATGATTGAACTGATTGCTGACTGGGTTTGTAAATATCTACTGTATTTTTAGTTTTGCAACATATGTTAATGTAACCACCTAGTGTCTGAGATCTGTAGGGTGTTGAATCAACTTCACATCTGATTCTATAGGCATCCAATTGTTACATTCAACAACTCTTTTCCATGCTTCATAGATTCCTTGCAACACAGGTGAAGTGCCACATTTGAAGTAATTTGGAACAACAATCACATCACTGATTAGGATTGCCCCCTTGATCCTAATATTTTGTTGCACATGGAAAATTCTATGTCTCAGTAACAATTTCCATGGTTTCTCACCAAAAAGACATCATGTTATCAATTTAGCGGACAAGATAGTTCCCTGCAAAATGTTATTAGTCAGGCCTAGACCACTCCTCCCTCAGAGTCCACAACATAGGACACCACTAGGCTCCTGCACTCTTGAGATCAGAGTTTGTTCCACTAGGGGTTCCACTCACACAAAACAACACATTTGTTGAATCTTTGGGCCATAATAATCTGGAATATATCAACAGAATGAAGCAAAAACAAGTCGTAGTATGATTTGATGAGGTGGTGTTGCAATATGGTACATGGAACATTGGTAGTTCTCTATCATATGGTTAGCAATTCAATCCCACTACCCCTTGTGGTTAGAGTTCGGTTTTCTTTTAATGCTCCTATCACCTTTTGTAGACTTGTTTTCCAATAGGTTTGGTGAAGGGTTGATCCCATACGGATGATGGAATTCAAGGTATTCCTAGGGTGTGTGTAGAAGTGACATGAAGAAGAAATCTCCTCCTTTTATTTCATTAATGGTGATGGATGGGGTTCATCAGTAGAAAGTGTGTTATCTTGATTTATGTAATTATTATTTTTATTATCAATATTAGGACCATCCTATTTGTTACATACCATTTTGGAAACCATCCATGGTATCCTCTCAAGGTACAAGTGCTACAAAATTGACCACCCAAGTAAAAAAGGGTGGGGTGTCAATTTGCTTAGGCCATTTGACCAAGTAGGTTCATACACAAACCTAAGATGGTGACGCTATATATCATTCATTATAAGGAATGAGAGATAGTACTAATGGGGGGTAGCTCAGGAGCATTCCAAGAATAATAGGGCTTCTATTTCACATCCACTGCAATTTTTTTACCATGGGCCAATTGATAACTCACGTGATAAGAGCACTTTGTTGACTTTTATTCTAGGTGTCTATGTATAGACCTAAGGTATGCATGTTGATGAATATTTCTAGGTCATGACCAATAAAAGGAAGGGGGATTCATATTGAAGTCTTGTGGATAATGCTGATAGAGATGAGCCCCACTCCTTAAGTACAGTCATTCAAGAATGTTTTCTCCCTTTACCCAGACAAGGGAACCTCCTACTTGAGTAATGTAGCATTAAGAAACAGGTTCAATACTCTCACAAACCATCTAAAATTTGCATGAATATTTTTCTTCTTTCTTAGAATGTGAGAGGGGTGACAATCCTAGGTAGGAATCAACTTGTTAGGGGAATTATAAAAAGGTTAGTCCAGATTTGATATTTATCTAGGAGATGAAGTTTGTTGGTTTTGATCTTCACTATCATATGAAATATTTTTGGAATAATATCTTTTTGACCTCATACCACATTTAAAATGGTGGTGTGGGGTACTTCCTCACTGCATTTAGAATTTATAAATCCGAATCCCTGAAAATTGATAATGTACAAAGCTGATAGCAGATGATTGTACAGTTATATAACACAATTTTTCCTTTAAATATTTTTCTTTCTGCTGATAGTTTCATAGAGTGCATCCCGTGGGTTTGGGTATGCAGAGGTACCCTGCACCCTCCAGAGGTGCACAGAATTACTCACCCATGGCACCTGTCTTTGAGGATAAATTTTTTAAAAATCATTAAAATATAGTTACTAGTTTCCTGCCCTTTCTACTTGGTCCCACCAACCCCCTACTATATAAACTGTCAACAAACACAAAAGTAATCACTGATCATTTGCTAGTGTTGGGCCATCATTTTTCTGTTGCTGGGCAGTGGGCAGTGGTTTGGTTGCTGAAAACTCATAGCATATAAAAACATATAAAACATGAGCACGAAAATATTCTTCAATTGTTATGGGTGAGACCCAAACACAACTTACATATTGGCTTGCAGGACTATGTGGTTTAAAAAGATCATACATTTGAGCATGATAGTCTCAACTCTCTCATCATGAGATTCTGAGAAAATTCTGCTAATGTCAGACTCAAGCAAGTATTGATTGAACTGCGAGGAGTTTGCTTAATGTCAGATAAAATCTCCCAGTCAGCAGAAAATACAGAGAATGATCCAAACAAAAAGTCATTCTCAAGGGAATAATTTTGAACCAAAATGAGGGCCATATGGTTAAGGGACATTTTGGCACAACTAAGTCCAAAGGCTATGAAGAAAGAAGCAATATTTTATGACCTAGTATTGGGTTAAATTATTAGTCCCATTAAGTATAACTATAGACCATATAGACATCAAGCATGCCTTATACCTCAACATATAATGTTAGAATATAATTTATTACATTTTAGCAGAAATGACACCACTTGAAATCCAATAAGGGTATGTACTTGGGAGTCAAGGACACCATATAGACACATGGAATGACACTTAGGAGTCAAAGACACCATAGAGAGGACATGTTTCATGATTGGGGCTCGACTCACAATGTGTAAGTCCTAGAAGGTTAATCTTCCCGTGAAGGACCTTTTTTTCCTTTTCAACCATGGTCTATGCCCCTGAACCCATCATGAGTCCCCAAAATGAATTAATCATAGCCATATCCCAATTAGAGGCCAAATATTCCATAGAAAGGTCTTATGTGGTGTTGCAATGCATATTTCACCACACTTGAGCCAAAGAATATTTGTTAAATGACCAAGGATCTTTTTATACTGTCCTAACCATTATCAAGAAGCATACACCCATCATTGTTACTAAAAACATTATAATGTCCTTTGGTAAACTATTCATAGTTGAAATATGGCCATGAGATGCAATGCTTTATGGATTTTAGATGTTTTTAATGGAAAATGAGTCTAAGAAGGATTATTTTGGGAATAACCTCATTATTTTGGGAATATGGCCAGACACTTCAATATTTTCCAGCACTTTGTTTAGTGATTGATTCTTGTATTTAAACATTGTTTGTGGTCAGTTTATTGAATCATAATTTAGTTGATTGTTCTTTTATTCTTTCCAGTAAATGAAAAAATGAAAAAGAGCTTTGTTGTAGAAAGTTTTGATTTTATGGCACTTTTGTTTCCTTGTTGCAACCACGCCACACAAAAGCACTACCCTTTTTGAGTAATAACAGCCCTAAAAACTTTTTAATAAAATGAAATAGAAACATTTTTCTTTTTTAGGGTACACTACACCAATTAGTTTTGGTTAGGATCTTGAGTTTAAATCACCTTAAACCACTCAAGATCACACATTACGCAAAAATCGTAGTGAGACTATCACAGGTAAACCCATTTCACTCAAAACTTGCCTGGGATCTATGCAGTAGGTCATTGCGAGATCAGATTGTTGGGAATACTCCTCCTACTTTCTGTTCGAGCATACGCCAGGATTGGATTGCGTATTGGGGACTCTTTCGAGTTTCGGGCTTAGCTACCCTGCCCACGCTTTCTGATTCGACCGGTGACTGTTCCCCCAGGAGTTTTCGGTGTTGTGGTAGCCTTAGTATCTGACTCTAGGTTCATACACATGTGACAGCAGAGGGTATATCTGTTGTACCTAAGACAGACGTGGGAGGAAATCCCTTGCAGGTCTTTGGGAGGGCGGTTGGGTGATTCCAGCGCTTGCATCCTTAGTCATTGTATTGTGGACCCCGGGTAACTGTCTTTCTTCCTTCGTTGATCTGTTCTGGGCCCTCATCATCCCAGACTTTTCTCCGGAAGGCATCTTTGTTTGCCTGGTTTGTATACTTAGGACATTTTAGTTGGCGTGCTGTTTGCCCCCTAGTTGTAGTGGCCACCAGGTTCTAGTCTGTTATTTTATATTTATAATCACGGAGAATATCACTCAGTCTGGGATTTCACTCAGTTTCATGGGCATGAATATCTAGTTGAGGGGTTCAAGTGCATTTAGATCATATGCTAGAGTCCATATCATGGCATTGGATACCTCCTAGTTGGGATGATTACTGCTATATTCCAACTATGTTTATAGACTAGAATTGAATCACATACCTAATACTAACATAATAATATATGCTAGTTATATACTATAATACTTGTAGCGAGCCTTACAGATGTTACTTGTGAGTATGAGAATTGGGAACCCTTGAGATGGATAAGCAAATCATTAATGTGAGAAAATGGGTATCAATTTTTTATAGTCACTTCATTGAGATCATGATAATACGTAACAAGATGCCATGCACCAGATTCCTTTACAGAAATGAAGAAAGTAGAGGAACCATAAGGAGAGGAGTTAGGTTCTATATGTCTAGAGTTTAAGACATATTGAAGATGTCACTTAATATCAAGAAATTCGTGAGGGGCTAAATGGTATATTGGAGCAATTGGAAGAGAAGATGCTGAGACAAGATCAATAGTGTGCTAGATGAAATGAATGGGGGGAAGGCCAATAGGAGGTGTAAATACATACACAAAATCATCTAACAAGGGATTCATATAGGGTGCGGAAGGATGGGAGTCATTATCAATCTTAACCCATTTAACCACACATAGTGACATGAATTTGTGAATATTGACATGGAACACATCAACATTGTTGGACAACAAGGAAGGTGAATGGGTTATAGAAGATGTGAGATCACAAGCCTTTCCATCTTTAAAAAATTTATAAGTGTTGTGGTGAGCATCATATAGGGAATGACGAATAATTTGGTAAGGGAACCCAGTAGTAAATATACACAATTGAGAGGAGACACATCACATTCCAAAGTATATTGAAATGCCCCAATGGAAATGGTGATAACATAATGCTCAGTGACATTTAGATGAGGAGCATATTTTGTAACCAAACCTGATATGGAGTTTGATGGTCTGTAGTGGGGAGTTGCAGATAGGAGACTAAATATCATGGGAAAATATATTTATTTGGCTACCATTATCCATAATTAGGGTGGTGATTTTAGATTTAATTTGATAATTATGAACAAATAGGAAACCTAGTTGATGCTGGAAGGATTTGTTGTACATGAATGATAGTGTAGGATCTGGGGTGGTGGCATTGGGTAAAAAAATTGGAGGACTCAAAAAATTGGTAGAAGAGTGAGATGAGGTACTAGGAATAGGCTTTGATATGAACAATAATTATAAAACTTATCTCCAAGTAATTTTTTCCCAAGCAAATAAATAGACCCTTGAGAAATATCAATGACAAAGTGTGAAAATTAGTGTCCAATGTTTAGCTTGGATTTAAGATATGTAGCAATTCCAGTTAAGTTTCATAGATATAGCAGGTTAGGAAACAGACGGATCATACCACTATCAAGGACATAATAAATTAAAAAGTCCCTATGTTTTCCTAGGGGATTTGAATATTTACTTTGATAAGTTCCCAGGATTGGATGAAGGCTACCATAAAATGAGAAAATTGTTATCTTTCTGTTTAAATGAAAACTTTCATGAGTATGGCTTAACTCTACACAAATAGTTGTTGTGACCTAATAGTTGCTGTGACCTTTTTTTCCTTGGAAAAAGTCGTAATTTTATTTCAAAAAGATGAACAAAATTAGATTCTGCACATGTATTAGGATCACTGTGATCCCTACATTGACACATATTTACTGTCCCATATTAATATCAAGTCCAAAGTTCCATACTACTTCAAAACAATGAGTCTGGCTGTTCATACAATCCGCATTTATCCGATTACAGATAGACTACTGTATCAGACCATCACATAGCTGCTATCTACAGCCGGCATATATCCATACAACTAAACAAAAACTGTTACAGAAATTAAAATAGGCGTCCATCCCTGGTCATCAAAATCTGAGCTATTGCTCAATTCCGTGCCTCTATAGCTTCATGAAATGGTCTGTGGTAATAACTGTAGGTGCCCCCAATAGAGTGAATAGTAATCCTCCAAGTGCCAAGTTCCCAGGATTGGATGAAGGCTACCATAAAATGAGAACATTGTTATCTTTCTGTTTAAATGAAAACTTTCATGAGTATGGCTTAACTCTACACAAATAGTTGTTGTGACCTAATAGTTGCTGTGACCTTTTTTTCCTTGGAAAAAGTCGTAATTTTATTTCAAAAAGATGAACAAAATTAGATTCTGCACATGTATTAGGATCACTGTGATCCCTACATTGACACATATTTACTGTCCCATATTAATATCAAGTCCAAAGTTCCATACTACTTCAAAACAATGAGTCCGGCTGTTCATACAGCCCGCATTTATCCGATTACATAGACTACTGTATCAGACCATCACATAACTGCTATCTACAGCCGGCATATATCCATACAACTAAACAAAAACTGTTACAGAAATTAAAATAGGCGTCCATCCCTGGTCATCAAAATCTGAGCTATTGCTCAATTCCGTGCCTCTATAGCTTCATGAAATGGTCTGTGGTAATAACTGTAGGTGCCCCCAATAGAGTGAATAGTAATCCTCCAAGTTCCAAGTGCTAAATGTTGCTGCGTCGCTTCTTTGGAAAGCTGATCGGCCATCCCATTCCTCTCCCTGTAGACAAGTGTAAATGTAATATGATTAAATGACTATTTTAACCGTATTACCTCCTCCAGTATAGGTATGAGTACCATCACATGACAATGAGTAATCTCCTTTGCCCAGTCAATAACTATCCTGGAGTCGCCAAATATCTGAAGAGATAGACATCCTTGTTCAAGTGCAAATAACAGCAGCAGCCTAAGAGACATAAGTTCAGCATAGTTGTTAGATCCCCTCCCCAAACCAGCCACGATATGAAAGAAATGAGACTCGGTTTTGAAAAGGACTCCACCCCCACCACACTCCGATCGATGGTCAAGAGAAGCACCATCAAAATATGCCCATGGCATGGTTTTATCGATCATTTCCTCACTCACAGGTCGAGTTCTAATCTCTTTGACAGGTGTCTTGTAGTGTTGGATAACAGCCACAGCTTGTGCCACTACAGTCTCCTTCAGAATCCTGCAATCTTGAAATATGATCTTATTTCTGGTAATCCATATGCCCCATGCGAAAATACAAGGGGAAGCCCGGATGGGAGAGGATTTTTGTAAAGTCCACCACAATTGGAATTCTTCATGGACACTCGCTCCCCACTATCTCACATTTAAATCCAGATATTTGCATATATCAGCCCAACCTGAGTAAACCGACAATAAACAAATAGATGATTAATGGTCTCTTCCACATCTTTACAAAGTGGACAGAACCCCGGTCCCTGGAGGAAGCGTTTTTGCAGAATGTCCCAGGTTGGAGCCTTATTTTCCAGAATAGCCCAGAAGAGTAATTTTGCTTTACTCGGACACTTTAACTTCCACGGATATTTCCACCACCACACCAATTCCCTGTTATGTGCTTCCACATTCAGCTGGATATATCCATTCCTTGGGGTGTAAATTCTAGAGGGATGGTGATCCCAGATAAGTTCATCATTCCTATTGGTCAGTCGTATATACGAAAGTCTTAGGATCCGGAGAAAATCCTCCCAAACTCCTTGCATATCTTCAGGAATCTCAAGACGCTGTGCAGAGATCCACCCCTGACGCCAAAGAGTAGATGATCCCGGATCCTCTACATCATCCAGAAAATGGCAACCTCTAGCTGCCAAGAAGTTCCTCAAGTCCACAGGCATGACATGACCTCCCCTACAGCCAACCCAAGGGTCCAGTCCAATACGAGTGAGTCGCCCATTTCCTATCCTCCACACTAATCCAGAGCCGACCAAAGGAAAATGTTGCACCACCGCTTTCCATACCACAGAGCAATTTGCTTAACTCTACACAAATAAAATCTATTGCTTAAATGCTACAGTACCGTGCTTGGAGATGTGAATCAAATTGCAAGTTAAGTCACCATTTTCTCCTTTATTTTGCAAATAAACCTCAAGTGTTTTATTGACTAAATGATCTTGGATATGTTTCTGATGTTCTTTCATATCTGCATACAAAATTATCTCCTTTTTCCTAGGCAGGGACTCTTCAACCTTTTCCTTCAGCCTTCTGAGAAGAAATGGTCTAAGAATCAAATTAAGCAGTTGTACTAATTTTATATCATTTTTCTCATGCAGGCCTCCTTCTGGTTTCTATATTGATTTGGAATATCAATTGTGGAACATTAAGTAAGAAACAAGATGTCAAACATGGATCATGGAGAGAAAAATAAAACATTAAGACAAAAGGATGTAATGTCATATTTTCAAAAACATCAATCCAATCATCCACATCATATTCATGGTTCAAGCTCTCTTGAGCAAGGTATCGGTGAGAGAGATGTCAACACTTTGGAGGATGCCTCTGCAAAACATACAATGGATGGTAGAATACATTCCTCTAGTGATCAAAGTGAGGCAAATGCATTTTCATCAGAAATTGGTAGCTCAAATGTTGAAGATTTTTCCTTGCAAGGTGACATAGACCATTCACTGAAGAGGAAAAAAGGCCGATGGGACTTCGGGAGACAATTCCAATCTGATTGGGTATCAAGATTCCCATTTATTGAACCGATACCTCCAACAAATAAGAATGAGACCTCACAAGAAGTTAAATGCATTTCATGTAGTTGGAAACTTGGCAAGGTAGTGAAATTTCAAATGAGGCTGGACACAATAGAGAAGCATGTTGGGAAGGTGTATGATAACAAAACTGGAAATGATGAGAAGAAATCTACTGCTAGATGGAAATCTGATAGCCGACATCTCCAATGTGAAGAGGAAAACAATAAATACTTAATAAATAAGAAAAAACTAGATGAAAGTGGAGGAACCATCACTTCTCAATTCGGAAAGATGATGGAAAAAAATGTGTTATCGAAGTCGATACAATTAAGCACTGTATTTCACATCCTATCCAATGGTCGTCCTATGACAGATTATCCAAAAATGATGAAATATCTATCTTTTATTCAAGTGCCAAATTTTCCATCTTCTCATTGGTCTTTAACGAGTGGTTGGGAATGGGGAAAATATCTAGCTCAAGTAGAAAAGGATGATATGAAAGAGAAGATTGTGAATGCAACATTTTTGTCACTGTCCTTGGATGAAGTTACAGCTGTTGATAATACTGCATGGATTTGCATGAGCATTTATACGGTCAATTACCATATCAGGAATTCCTATCTACTTGGAATTCATAAAATGAGCAAAAGTTCTACAGCAGAAAACATTTATGAACTTGTTATTAATACTTTGAAAGAAACTGGTGGTATGGATCATTCAATGATCGCAAAAAAGTTGGTATGCGTTGGAGCAGATGGGGCATCAGTAATGCAGGGACAAAGGAACGGCCTTTGTGCTAGACTACAACTCTCAGCTTCACCGTATATGATTGGTATTCATTGTATGGCTCATAGAATGAATCTTGCATTTAAAATAGTGAGCAACTTTCCATTGGTTTCAAAAGTTGAATATCTTGTACGTGAGGTTCATGCATACTTTTTTCGGAGTCCCAAACGGTTTTCAGAGTTTAAAAAATTTGCTGACGGTGTTACAAATGGAAACAAACTATTAAAAGATGTTGATACAAGATGGATCTCACTGAAGGGACCAGCTCAAAGACTATTCGATGAATATGCATCCTTGGTAGGGGTGATGTATGAACATCACCTAAGTGTAGAAAAAGCTCAAACTCTTCTCTTTCTATTAACTGATATAGAGACATATTTAACATTGGCTGGAGTTCTTCCTCTGCTTCATGAAATGAATAGCCTCGTGAAGATGTCTCAGAGTCGCACGATGTATATTGCTGAATACACAAATGCTAGAAAACTAGCATGCCTTGCATTAGATAATTTGTATATGAGAGCAGATTCTTTTACAGGTCTAGCATTTACAAATTGGGCTAAGATAATCAATATTGAAAATGATGAAAATTTATTGAAGTTTGATGAAAAAGGGTTTCTATGTATGGCAGTGCGTGGGTATATGGTTCCTTTTTATTATAATGACAAAATAGGAAGAACCACCAAAGAGTGCCCTGTGTCAAGAGAACAATTTGACAATGTTGTGATTTCAGTGAGGCGCAGCTTGATAGAAATTGCAAAATCACTATCATCAGAGATAAGAGAACGATTTCCTCGAGTTGAATTGTTGGAGGCCATGTCTGTGGTATACCCTCAATATTGGAACCATCGTCAATGTTCAGAAACTATAAAGGTTGACTTTATAGCTAAAATCAAGATTTTGCAAAGCCATTTTTGTCGAGAGACCGAGATACAAGGAGAACATATTCAAGGTATTTTAGATGGAAAAAAATTGAAAGATCAAGCCCGATGCTTTGCTGATACAATGTGGGAGCAATTTTCTAAGTTGGATAATGCTCTAGAATATGGTGCAATTACAAAATTGTGGACTACACTCAGTGGTAGTGAATATCTACTGCAACATATGTCAGAGTATTTCAAATTAGTAGATTTATGTCAAACCATGATTTTGGGATCAATGGAGGATGAGAGAATGTTTAGTGCATTAACATTTTTGAAGTCAAAGTTGAGGAATAAGCTTGATAAAAATGTGGATACATGCTTAAGATTATATGTAACAAAGTATGAGGTTGACAATTTTCCATATGAAAGAGCAGTAGCTCTCTGGCGATCAAATTGTGAAAGAAGGGGAGAAAACAATATGGCAAATTTATCTAATGAATTTGATATGGAACATAATGTTGTTGAGGATCATAATGACGGCTCATTCGAAGAAGGTCATGTTCAGAGTGCCGAAAATGAGGACCAGTCCCAGAATGTGAATTGGGAAATGGATTTCACCTAAGATTGTATATGATTCAATACACATGAGAGACTCTTGAGTCTTATTTTGGTATAGGTGTTCCATGGACCCTTGCGGGTGATCATTATATGTAAATTTGAGCTAGCATTTTAATTAAAAATAGATTCTACATTGTACTTTTTTGTTATAACATTGATGATATGACATACATTTCCTTGATGCAGTTTATTTTAAGATTGATGTTTTTATATTTATCTTTTACATTGTCTCTTTTTTTATGTGATAGGAAATGACACTGGAATTTGACAAAGCTAGGCCTAGGAGCTATCTCTTCACATAGATAGTGTCCTGACATTGAAGGATAAATAACTAATTTGACTACACTTTCGCTAAGCAAGAATGAGCTCATTCAAGTACATGAAACCATGTTGGTGTTTATCTCAAATATTTTGTGCAAATTTTTATGGTTTGTTTATTGCTTTTATTTGAAACATTTTGTCGATTTGTGGAGTTTGCATGTATTTTGGTTAATTGTTGTGTTAGACCCTTGAATGCTTCTAGTTCTCATTTGATGCTTGATTTAACCCTTTGTTGTAGCTTGAATCAATATTAGATTTAGTTGATTTCCATTGATTTAGGGTTCGAGAAAATAAGTTTTTATTACCTTTTATTTGCATGAATGAATTGTCTTCACTTTTTCGATTTGTTTATGCTGATTGTATATTTTCTTTGTAAATACTTATTGTTATTCAGAAAAATAAATGAGCTCTACATAGCTAAGCGAAGAGAAAAATGGTCTATGCACTAGGTTCCTATGCATTGATCATAGGAGACCTATTGGCACGAGACCAACATTCCTCTAGTCCAATTGGCTCAAAATTTTCCTAGCCTCCATGGGCATAATTGGCTAGTGAAGGCCAAAATGATGCATAATGTCTGATTCTATTAGTTTATCGGTTTGTCAAGGTCCAAGTCCCCAAATGTCATGGAAACTCTAATCAATAGAAAAAAACAATTTGTAATAAAAGCTCTAACATGGGTTATAATAACATCTACACACCAATATCAACAAAAAATACAACATCTACAATCAAAATCAACTACTAGACACATTTAGATATGGTATCAACAAATGGTATAACATTTAGATATGGTACTAGTGTTGAGGAATTTAGATGGAAAAAAGTTACATTGTCCAAAAGTATGACACGACAATAAGATAGCCCCCAATAGTCGACACTATAGGATGCCAACAAAATCACTATAATGTTATTCAAAGTATGTGCCAAGAAAAATACTTAAGGAACATGCCTAGCTTAAAACCTATGTACAAACTTGCCTTGAAGTATCAAAAACAGTCTAGGGTAGCCACACAATCTATTGAAGGATAGTCTGTGGGTGCAATTCCTTTGTTGATTTAAGCAATTCAAAAAAGTCATCTCCCAAGACTATTAAAGAAGAAAAAGAAGAAATCTATAATAATTGCAGGGAGGACTACAAATAGATTCTAGAAACTCAAGTAGTAGAGGAAAAAATTGTAAGTAAGAAGAAGATGCAATGCTAACGTCATCAGAGCTATGAATGACAATCTCCACCCGAAGAACCCCTCTGATAATGTTCCTCCCTGCCATGTCCATGTTGAGCACATCTTGAAAGCATTGCATTCAATGAGGCTGTATTTCGCTTTAGCACTTGGCCAAACACTTTATGTGCATCCTCCAAACACCCACATTTAGAATACATGTCTCCAAGATCTACTCGGCTTTGCTTGGATATCAAGGCTTCATTAAGGCCACCACCATTTGGTATTGAGACCAAAACTTGAAATAGAGCAATTGAACTCAACATTTGAAGAAGCCTTGAACTCATAATTAACAAGCAGACTGTCATTCAATGTGTTTTATAGATCAATGAAAGATTCGCCAAATTTTTACAATATTTTATAATTCAGTGAAATATTCGCCAAATTTTTACAATATTTTATAATTTAGTGAAATATTCGTCAACTTTTTACAATATTTTATAATTCAGTAAAATATTCGCCAAGATTTTACAATATCTTATAATTTAGTGAAAGATTCGCCAAGATTTTACAATATCATATAATAAAATGAAAGATTCGCCAAAAAATTATATATACATATTATATTATTGATAAAATCGCTTTCAAATTTTCCTATATATCGGGGAGATTCGCCAATTTTTTTACCATATAAATTTGGGGGGAGTTCTTAAAATCATCCCTGTTCCTCACCCTCATTCCAAAAGCCGAGGGAGCTGACTCTCTAGGTACATTTAGACCCATATCATTATGCAATGCTATCTACAAGATTATCACTAAAGTCATTGTGAATAGGTTAAAACATATCCTCCCTAATCTAGTTGCCCTGGAACTATCGGGCTTTGTGGAAGGGCGCCAAATTTTGGATGGAGTGATTCTTGTCCATGGAGTTATCCACTCTCTGAAAGTAACTAAAAAGCCTTGTATGATGCTTACATTAGATATCTCAAAAGCTTAAGATAAGATAAGATGGCGATTCATGAGAGAAATTCTAAAAGCTTATGGTTTTCACCATGATTGGATAGAATGGATAATGAAAATGACTTCCACAACTTTCTTTTCAATTCTGCTCAATGGCGCCCCCACTAGTACTTTCAAACCATCTCAGGGTATTAGACAGGGGGACCCCTTATCCCATTTCCTGTTTATTCTCATGGCTGAAGGTCTAGGCCGAGTGATTACATCTATGGTGGAAAATGAGGAAATCAAGGGGCTGAATCTTCATATTGGGGCGGACAAGCATACTCATCATCAATTTTTCGATGATACGATGTTGATGGGTCACCCATCTGTTCAGGAAGCAAGAGATTTCAAGAAAGGTTTGACGATGTTTTCTAAATCCTTGGGTCTGGAAACTAATAATGAGAAATCACAGGTCTTTTTCTTTAATACTCCTAGAATTTCTCAGAGGAACATTCTGCGCATTCTTGTATTCCAAGGGAGATTCCTTCTATCCAAATATTTAGGTGCCCCTTTAGCTGAAGGAGTCATCTCGAAAATTTCGTGGGTTGATATGCTGAATAGAATGAGGAAGAAACTGGCAAACTAGGCTTACCGACCGCTTAACTTGGATAGTAGAGTTGTGTTGGTTAAAGCTGTGCTTGAAGCAATGCCCATCTATTTACTCTCGGTTATGGCGGCTCCAAAAGCTGCTCTTAAGGAGATAAGGAATATACATCACCAATTCTTGTGGGGTTGCAACCAGGACAAACACAAATGGGCCTTGGTTAGCTAGGAGAAGGTTTGTAAACCAAAATTTCAAGGCGAGTTGGGCTTCCGTGACCCAAAGAATAATAACAAAGTTATTGGAGCCAAAATATGGTGGCATTAGGTCACCCATAAAGAGGGTCCCTAGGAAAAACTGTGGCATATCAAATATGCCGGAAATAATCAAAGAAGGGAACTCATCTAGTTTAATGAGGATAAATAAGGATCTCATATATTGAGGTATGCATTCAACAATAGAAGTATCATACATGACCATAGCTTTTAGGAAATCAGAGATGGGGAAGATGCAAATTTATGGAATGATTGATGGCAACAAATGCCTAAGATCACAATGAATCCATATTTGGATCTTTGTCAAAACCAGGAAAGGGATCTGGGGATGAAAAAGGTCTGCCATTTTTGGAGAGAGGAGCGAGCTAATGAGGACTTCCATGAATGGAACCCTCAAATTTGGTGGAACCAAATATTTATGGTAGAAGAGTTTCCTAAGCTTCAAGAGGTTCTCCAGGACAAGCACATTCGGATCCAAAGGGGACCAAATAAAATTTGATGGGGGTATCAAACAAAAGAAATTTCAACGCCAAGGAGGCCTATGATCTTTTGACAAACCATGAAGGACCCCAAGTTGATGAAATCTAGCAGAAGGTATGTAACTTCAATCCGTGGCCGAAGGTGGCCACTTTCGTTTGGCTTGTCACCTATAAACGAATTTTAACAGGGGAAAATTTGAAGAAACGTGGAGTGTGCGTCCCATTCCAATGCCCCCTATGTTGTTGCGAGGAGGAAACCTTGGGCCATCTGCTGGATTCATGCCCTTTATCCTATGCACTTTGGGACAGTGGGACATATATTTTTTGAAGATCGAATCAAGTGAGGGGTCAACTGAATCAAACCTTCAGCAATTGGGACAGTAAATCCTTCAGAACCCCATCATTCTCAGAATTTGTCTCATGTTCTCGGGCTTCCTTATGTGGGAATTCTGGAAGGAAAGGAATACCAGAATTTTCCGAGATAAGAAGAGAACGCCACAACAGGTTTGAATTAGAGTGGGAATCCACATCCAGGAAATGATCATGATTACTAAATGGAATGAAAAAGATTGGGAAATGGGAGACCATGAGAAAATAATTTTGGAAATATGGGGTGTAAGTAATTCAACCCAAGGATGGATCTGATCCAAAACCAAACAAAGCCCTCTCGACAACCCGTCGATCTAGTCTCTTCCCCCTAAGGGCCACTTCAAATTAAATTTTGACGGGGCCTTTAAGGGAATCTTGGGATTTGAGGGATTTAGAGGTGTGATCAGAAACCTTGAAGGGATCATTATACAGGTGTATCATGGGTTCATTGGACACGAAACAAACACCGTTGCCGAGCTGGAAGGTCTCCTATATGGTCTTCGAATGATAGTTAACAATGGATGGGAGCCGACAGTGGTGGAGGGGGACTTGAATATCATTGTACAGATGGTGAAGAGGCTTCATAATGGAAAAAATATTGCAAAGGTGGATGCCAGTTGGCATATGAATTAGAGGGTGGAAAAGCTTGCGGCTTGCCTAAATGTACCTCATGCTTGGGTTTTAGTCCATCTCAAACGTGAAGGGAACAAGGTGGCAAACTACTTAACCAATGTGGGGGAAAATAAAAAGGTGGAATCGTGGAGGGTCAATTGTCTTGTTATCAATATGATGACTGGGATAATCAATGCACTCATCTGGCGGCTCAAGACATACGTCGCGCGTGGGAAGAGAGGGAGGATGCGAGGGTCGGGGATAATAACTCGACTAGGACCTACGTGGCTGTTTCGATGGCGACCTGGAGTAATCAAGGCCCTACTCCTCAGGACGACGGTCTTGCTAACCAATTTAGCATCCACCTGAGAGAACAATTAAGTACCCCCTCTGGTCATGATGAAATGCGGTTATGGAAAGGTCCTCATTTGGAGGATACAATACGATAATATAATGAGGAAAGCCGGCAGATTTGCAGAGATTATCTTGCGCTTAGATTTGCAATACTTCTTATTAATGCAGGACATCTCGATGTGGCCTAGGTGTCCTGCTATAAATATGGTGGGGAGTCTTAGGCTTAAAGGCAAGTCTCTGCTCAGAGCTTTCTTCTATGAGCTAGTGCTTTTCTGTAATTGCAATTCTCTATGTGTGGAAGAGAGATTTTCCCCATGGCGTGAAATCATGGCACCTAGGAGAAAATATAAGAGGGTTGGGAAGGACGAAAGGAAGGGTTGTGCTGTGAGGGTTACCCATAAGCAAACGAAGGCTGCTCGGACGACATGTTTCTTTAAGGAAAGGATTCCCCCCATTATCATAGAAGAAATTGAGCATGTGGAGCAAGATTTATGGGAGCAGGTTAAATCCATGAAAATGGAGAATGTAAAGGAGGACGTTGCAAAGTGGGTTAGTGATCCTGGTTTGACTGTTGGACGACTCTCTGTTTACAACCGCATTATCACAACCTATTGGGTCACGGAGGGTTTGTTGTTGCATGTTCTAATGGACCGGAAGAACAAAGCAGCGGGGGACGCAGAACCTGTTAAAACGTGGAAGGAGCATAATAATGATAACCAGCTAATGCATAAGAAAATCGACCTCATTGCTATGAAATTGGGCATCATGGTCTACCCCCCTCCTAGAGATAATTCTGGTGCGGGTCCCTCGGCTCCTGCTGGGTATGGTCAGGATTTGTTTATTGGTTCAGGTGGCCCTCCTGGTGCAGAGAAAGCTGGTGTTGGTCTCTGCATGCGCTCTGGACATCCGGTCAATCCACGTCTTCCTTGGGTGATTCTATGGTCAAGAAGATATAATGTCTGTTCATCTGTTTCTATTTCATGTCTTTATATATGTCTAGGTATCTAGTTTTGATCTATTTCCATAGTATACTTGATAGTCTGTCGGCAATAGTTATTTTCTAGGATGTTTGGGGTTTGATGGTAGATTATGTAATGGGGTAGGGGAAGGGATTCATTTTTGCTGATAAGGGGTGGACTGGTGTTTTTAGAAATTCACGGGATGAATATCTGGCAGCCGAGCAGTCTATAAGCTGAAAAGGCCATTTGTTTTGAAAGCCATGTATCTCTTATTTTTATAGTAATATAATGTTCTTGATTACCAAAAAAAAAATTATTTTATCAAGATTCTTAATAAATATGTTCGCCGATTTAGACTTGTTATATGCTTTTCCAACATACCATTCCTTTCCATCAATTTTATTGCCATTTAATCTCTCAATGCATTTTGCTGCATCATCTGCATTCTCAAAATTTACAAATCCGAGACACTTTGATTTTCCCTCTACATCCCTCACAACTACCGCACTAGTAATTGTTCCATACTCACAAAAATAATTTCTCAAATTGTCATCAGTGAGAGATTATGATAAATTCTTAACAAAAACATTCTTAAACTTGTTATTTCATTTGCTTGCCCGCGCTCTTGCTTTTTAATGAATGGACCAACATAACCTGTTTGCCATAGATGAGCATACCATTCATTTTTTCTATTGCATTTTGCGCTGCTTAGTCCTACTCAAACTGCTTTGTCAAGTTTGTTAATAAATATGTTCGTTGATCCGCTCTTGCGGATATTGGGGTCACAATGTGAATACATAATCCGAATAAGCTTTCCATCAATGGGTGTAAAATTCAAGTGACGTGAATCCCTACTAGCTTGTTCACCAAGGGCACTGAGGTGGAACTTCAACACATTGTTGAGAGAAGCTGCGAGAGTCGAGTAAGGAGTTCCAACTTCTGCAAACTGAGCGAAATCAAAAGAAAGTAGCAATAAATAAACATGCAATAACTCTTTCAATAAGATCCTCAAGAAAATATTTCCATATTTTTTCCTCCATGATACTTGTAGCATCACTATCCAACAAATCACGGTTCCTTTCTTTGCAATATCTTTTACAAGGTGGGTATTTCATTTCACCCATCTTCAGACTAGTTGATCTCGTTGCTCTGACAATACTATATCCCTCATATGCCGAGTTGTTCTCTACATCTAAGAAATACCACCTGCATTGTTAGAAAAAAACTAAATGAGTATAACCAACGTCATAATATGGCATCATATCCTAAATATACAGGGCAGGTGATGCTAGAACAAGACCAAGCAATAGAAAAGTGACAAATACTCACATTATGGCAATTTCTATGAGATTTCTGGAAAGGATATTTTTACACTTCAACTAATTTACCAGGAAATGTGGGACAGGGACGGATAATTGACATAGGTGTATCCGAGAGAAGTGTTAGTGATGGCATATGTGCAGATTCAAACAGAGATCACGCGGGCACCATAAATATGGCCAGCGGTAACACTGGGCTTCATATCTCCCACATACATACACGTCGATATGAATCGATTGTTGCTGCAACAATATTACAGCAGGGGAACGTGGTGAAGCCGAGGTAGAACACAGGTAGAGGCAATAGCAAAGGAGTTGATCCACATGCATATATGGGCCTGGAGTTGAGACAACAGGAGCGGTGGACAGTGGCATGTGGAGTCCGTAGGCTATGAGACATAGGGCCGCCGAAATGTGGAGCTACATGATACTATCCATAAGTTAGTTCATTAGTGATATAAAATAAGGTCACCAACATAGTCCTCGAAACATAAGTAAGACTTATAGAGTTTAAATATGACTATGGTTCAATACATGAATTATGGCCAACGAGAAAAATGATTAATATGATAATATTAATTACTTGCAATAAAATCTCCACTAAATAAATATGTAGGAATCATAAAAAAAAAAAAAAAAATTTAAAGTAAGTTTGGGTACATTGCAAAAACATTTTGTTTACCATATTCTTTCTGAGCTTGGTACTTCTTATTTTGTTTTTATATCTACCTTTTACTCTATGAAAGAAGCTTTAGGGACTAACTATACAAAACTCTCTTTTGAATCCTTTTGTGATGCTTTGATTAGAGAGCAAGATAAGCTCTTATATCTTGGAGTGGTCAACATTGTCGATACATATTCTAGCAAAGCCTTAGTGGCACAACAAAATGATAAGTCCAAATAACCCATGAAGCAACATCTTTGCAATAATAAGCAAAACAAGGGCCCCAAATCCTCTCAACCAACTCATCCTTCCAATGATGACAAATGAACCAAATCAAAAGGTAAGAAGACTAAGCGCCATTGCAATTTTTGCGGTAAAAATGGTCATGTGGAATGCAAGTGTTTTAAGAAGATGGTAGCCTTGAAAGCAACAATGAAGAAGCAAATATAAACCTTGATTCTTCTTCTAACTCTTTCTCATGGACACACACTTTTTGTTTCTGGTTTTTCCTTCAATGCATCTTCTTCTTCTAATGAGTGGTTCATTGATTCTAGAGCATCTTATCATATGGTTAAGGAGAAAGTCATTTTTCCTGATATAAATGAATGTAACACCAAAAAAAAATTTGTTGGTGATGATAGATCTCTTAATGTTGTAGGATATAGAACAGTTCAACTAGATGATGATTAGTTCAATGATGTATTATGTGTTCCAATAATTTCTTGAAATTTGTTGTCAAGATCACTCATTCTATTGAAGGTAAGCTTGTAGAATTTATACATCACCAAGTTGTAATCAAGGATTTCAAAGGTCATCAGCATGTCCTAGAAATAGGAATTGTTGATGATATTACTAGGTTGTACATATTCAATAACTTGGGATCATTACCTTTTCCTTCATATTTATTGCTCATAGCAATGACTTGAGCAAACTTTGGAATGAACAATTTGGTAATTTAAACTATCGGTCATTGTGACAACTATGTAATTGAATATGGTGATCAGTCTTCCTCTTGTCTCTTGCAGATATGGTGTTTGTATTGGGTGTGTTATTGAAAAACATTATCGGGACAATTTTGAAAAACATGCCTCTTGGTATGCCTCGCCCCCCTTGCAGCTTTTTCACAGTGATTTGTGTGGTATGCTTCCTTTTGGACCTTTCTCTAGCTTCAAATATTTATTAAATTTCATTGATGAATTCTCCAGACGGCCTTGGGTTTACTTCTCAAAACTTAAGAGTGAAGTTTTTGAAAGGTTATTGGCTTACAAGGCTCTTGTAGAGAATCAATGAAGACATCAAATACACAAGTTAAGAACAAATAATGGAGGCGAATAAATAGACAATAAATTTACAAACTACTGCACTGCACAAGGAATTCAGATGCAACATACTATTCCCTATACACCACATCAAAATGGTGTTCCTAAGAGAAACATCACACATTAAAGGAAATAACTAATTGTATGATCCAAGGTAAGGGATTAAGTCTTCAATTTTGGTATGGAGCCATTAATTGTAACAATTACATAGTTAATCACACTACCACCAAGGCTCTGAAATATATCACACCAGAAGAAGCATGGAATAACATTAAACCAGATATAAGCCACTTTTGTGTGTTTGGTAGTGAAGCATGGGCTCATTTTATTGATGAAAAATGGAAATCATTGCAGCCTAAGAGTGAACAATGCATATTTGTTGGATATTCTGAAGATATAAAAGGTTATAGGATTTTTCAACCAAAATCCAATAATAATATTATTAGAAGAGATGTTAAATTTGATCAAAATATCTTGGCATGTGAGCATAATTTGACATATGTTCCATCTTCGACCTGTGAGCCAACTTTGGCGATTATGCCACCTTCTACTCCCAAGTTATTTGATAGTGTTTCTACTTCGAATGCTTCATCTAATGATGATAGTGATGATGAAAATCCACCTTCGCTTGCTCACCTTCCCTAATCCGTAAACTATAAGCTCATAGCTTGACAATCTCACTAACACAGATCTCTACAGGAAAATAATTAAATGCTTTCTTTGCAATCAAAATTGGGTTGAGATCATACCTTTGTTCCGTGAACCATTTTCAGGCCTCTATTGGAACATCCCCATCCCTCAATCCAACCAGCAGGAGGGGAGATTAACTAAATCAAGGCCTCTAAATTTCACCCCATAGCCATAATTACGAATTTATACAACTAAAATGCATGCAAAGACATGTAAATAAAAACATACAACTGAAATAAAATTGATCCACACACACATAACATGCAATTCCAAGCATAATTGTCATAAGCATATAAATAAAAATCATTTCACATCAAACACACAAGAATACTTATCTTTAAACAAAGAAGATCCAAGCAACTGGTTGTGTAAGAGCAATTTTCCACCCAGCCATAGGCACTCAGTCCAACATATACCCTTTCTGCTGAGAGGCCACCCCCAAGTTGGGCTATGGGGCCATTAGGGCGAAGGAAACACCTACAGGATTTTATCTCTCACCCCACAACCCATTCTGCTCACTGTACTTAGCCAAAAAGCTCAACTAGAGCTCTACAGGGGTCTCACTAATCCATCACAACTATGCCACTCCTTCCAACCACCCCACACAACACAAGGAAGGCATTTCCCTTCACTGATCCACAGTTCTCTCAGGAAATCCAACCCTTACAGTGATTACGAGTGTATGTATTAAGAGTCCAACCTGTTGTATGCTAATGGGAAACCTCCTGCAACATTAATCCATGGCTGGTCAAGCATCCAAAAGTAGCAGAACTCAATGGGTAAGGGTTCCTATCTTTCCTAACCTCCATGCTCACCTACAACCATCTATTTTCCCTTCCAAAAATGTATCTTTGTCTTCCAATTCGAATTTCTGGGTTAGACACAGCCTGGTAATGGTCATGAACAACAATGGAAAACTCTACGTAGTGTAGAAACATGCATGAGAGAATGAGAGAGTGATCAAAAGAGTGTTGAATCCAAGGGATATGAGGTAAGGGTGAAAAAGACAACCGACATAGCTTCTGACCATAGAATAAATAGGATTGCTGACAGCTGACATAACTGTCACAACCCCCTTGCTTCAATAACTACATGAAGTGACTTTTGCCACCAACCTCACATATGTATTCAATGATTGGATTTAATAGTCAAAAGAAGGTAATTGGCTTATTTAAGGCACATGGAAGATTTTGGATGAGTTCTAAGGTCGACACATGGCATCATAGGATTTGGTTTTCTCATAGGCCCCATTCCTCTTCCCATCTGGTGGAATCATAGCCCTTCTAGTTCTCTTTACACAGTCATCTTGGACCATTTTATTAATTTTCAACATAATATTTACATACATTTCAAATTGGCATGATTAGCCAATCATATGGTCCAAATAAAATATACACATCATACATGCCTAGCCATTCACTAGTTGGGCCTTGGCCTTGAGCTCCACACTAGGAATACATACTAGCATATTTACATCATTTACATCATTTTGATTAAATACATTCCAAGTCAAAACTGGGGGTATTACATCTATCTACACTGAGAGAAAAGCAATCCAAAAATTTATGTTGTTCTCTATTCATAAACATACATTAAAGACAAAAAATGCCTGGCATTCTCTTCATTCACTATTTTAGATGGAATGCTTCCCACATATGGTTGTAGTTGAACTAATCAGTTAATGAAAACCATAGTTAGTAATTTACCATAAAAACGTTTTTATTCATCTTCAAGCAACTTAATATGACTAGAAAATGTTTTGTGCATCTTCCAACAGTTTAATATGCACCCAATAACAGAATGAATGTGTCCGACGCTGATTAAAAACACCCAAAAGCTATGAAAACACTCGAGATTCTATAAATTCGCCCCAACATATTTAAATTCATCCCAACATATTTAAATCCACCTCGGCATATAAGGATACAAATTCACCCAACAATGTAATTTCACTCCACAATTATAAAATTCACCCAGCACAGATGGATTTCACCCAACATGGAGATAATTTTGCCCAGAGGTACATTCATATGTCACCATGATTTAATAAAAAAAATTAAACAAAGTATGGTGTTGCATGATTAAACCACCACAATATTGAACAACACTGCAATCCAATGACAAAAATGGGGCAAACAAAGACATTGACATTGGGATTTTACCCTGGAAACCCAACTCGGGAAAACTAGCTTGGAATGGTGATGCTCAGTCTTTATTGATCAATATTTTACAGAGGTATTTACATACTATATGGATCTCTCTTGGTCTTCAACGGTTTTCTTACAAGAAAATCCCAGCACCTACAAAATTCAACCAAGGAACCCCCTTCGAATTCGTTGTGCAAGAAGATATAATCGACATTGGGAGTTTATTGGGCTATATGGAAGGCTAGGCATCCCTGCCCTTTCATTTCCCCTTCTGCAACACTGTATTTTCCCTTTGTCTTCTTGCTAGCATCATTCCCTTATAGGTTATCGTCCTTATTTTTATTCCGTTAATTATTTATCACTTACATTAGCAGCTCAAAGTCCGTTTCGACAAGTGGGTAGTTGGCCAACTCAACATGTGGCCATCACGATAATAGTTGCGGTCCCTTACTTCATCCATTTTTGTAGCTTTGAACTACTATTTTGCAACCTCTTCTCTTGTTGATTTTTTTTGATAGACTTGAGTCATACACCATTCATGTTTGTTGCATATCCAATTCAGATCATTCCCCTAGTTGCACCAGCACAATCACTTCCTCTATGGGTTCGTACAAAATTTGAATCACCTAGTGATTTTACCGGTGATCCTAGAGATTAGTGTTGAACACGTTCATGGTTCTAACGAGCCTCTTCTCTTTTGGCTCAAGTTTCAGAGACTCATTATCCAAAATCATTTACAAAAGCTTATGGCCATTGGCCATCTAGATTGGGACACAACTATGGATGAAGAATATTGTTCCTTAATGGTGATCTATACTTGGGATCTTGTACCTCTTCTGAAAGGAATAAAATTTGTCAGATGTAAATGGGTCTATAGAAATAAGTATGCATCTGATGGAGGTGTTGAAAGACTTAAGGCAAGGTTAGTTGCCAAAGGATTTTCCCAATTTAAAGTAATTGACTACAATGTAATCTTTTCCCATATTGCCAAAATGAAATCCATCTTCCTTGTTCTTTCCCTCGCCTCTTCAAATAAATGGGAGGTCCATCAAATGGACGTCAAGTCCGTCGTCTTTCATGGGGATTTGTAAGATGAAATTTACATGGAACAACCTCCCAACTATGTTCAAAATTACTCCAACCTTGTTTGTTTCCCTAAGAAGTCTCTTTATGGCCTTAAGAAAGCTCCTCTAGGTTCATGGTATGCTAAAATGGATAGCTTTATTTTTGGCATTGGTTTTTCTAGATTCCATTCTAACCCTAATGTCTAGACCAAGAAATTAGGAAACCATCTCATCATCCTTGTTCTTTATGTTGATGACCTTATTCTTATTGGTAGTGACCATAACTTTTTAACCCATGTGAAATCCATCCTTTAGAAGAAATTTGAAATGATAGACTTAGGACATTTGCATTATTTTCTTAGTCTCCAAGTCCAACAAACCAAAGAAGGATTTCTCATTTCTCGATCTAATATGTTTGTGACCTTGTTTGTTGCTTTCACATGGATGATTGTAAACCATCCCTATCTCTCTTTTAGTATGGATTCAAACTTAATACCACTTGTACTTCACCCGAAGTAGATGCCACCTTGTATCGTCAGCTAGTTGGTAGTCTCTTTTACTTGACTCGCACCCATCCTAATATTTCCTTTGTTGTTGGTCTCATTTTCCGATACATGCAAATTTCCATGAAATCCATTGGAAATCAACACAAATGATACTTTGGTATATTTGAGGTATAATTTGGTTTGGGATTCATTACAATTCAAGGGGTACTCCTTTGTTGGTTGGTTTCACTGATTCAGATTGGACTAGTGACCTTGATTATTAGAATCCTATTGCGGGTTATGTTTTTAGTCTTGGTTCCATACATGTCACTTGGGATTGTAAGAAATGATAATATCTTTCTCTTTCTTTAGCATAAACAAAATATCAAGTTGCAGTTAATGCAAGTCAGGAAACCTTGTGGCTTCGACAGATCCTTTTAGAGTTTGGATTCGAGTAGCAACATTCGACTACCCTTTGGTGTGACAATCAAAGTTCCATCAAGCTCACCAAAGATCCAATACAACGTCAGTGTAAGAAATACATCGAGATACATATGCATTTCATTAAAAAAAAAATTCAGTATTGCATTTTCGAAGTGCTCCTTTTCCTTACACATGATCAAGTTCCATACATCTTCACAAAGTCTCTTACATAAGTAAAGTTTTTTTAACTTTGATCTATATTAGGAGTTCAAGAATGTTTCATTAAGGGGGGATAGGCTCTAATGCCTCCTTCCTTCTCCTATTGTGTCACCTTTATAAATCCTTCAATCTTATCCCAAGTTGTTCTTACGGGGTGATGTTGGGATATTTAGACACTTAGGAGTTAGTTAAGATCAACTTGGTATAATGTGTCTTTAGGTAAAGTGTGTTTATTTAGTATGCATTTGTACTTCTGTAATCCAATGTCGTGATATGTTTTAGACATAAAGTGATGCAATGATTCATCTTTAGCTTGAAATACGACTATTTATCCGTGGATTAACACCCAATTGGTCCGCGATCTCTATTTAAAGAGCATGGAGGGTCATTTGCTCGATGATCAATTGTGAGAAACTCAGATGTAATTTTTTGTCCTTTGCCTAATATATTTCTTCAAGTAGATATTTGGCTAGGGCCAGGGGATGTTCCCCTCTTTGAGGGTTTTAACTACATAAAACATCGGTGTGTTGATTTGTGATCTCTTTGTGTGAGTGGTTGCTAAAGGTGTTTGATCTTTTGGAAATATCGTATGTTATTTAAACATTTCTTACAATTAAATAATCTAGGAAATCAAAGATAATGATGAAATCCTCGAGTTCTACTCTCTTATTCCTCATTTCTGAAAAGGAAAGAGCTATGATAGGTTTAGAACAATATGCATGTGTAACACTTTATATAAGGCCGTAATAAAAGGTATAATTTCTAGACTTAAAATGATCTTGAATGATCTCATATCCACTTAGTAGTCATTATTTGTGGCTAGCAAACAAATCACATATAGTTTCGTCTTAGTTAAATAGGCTATCCATTCAATAAAAATAATATAAGAAATGAAATACTCATTAAGTTGGAATAGTGAGCAAAACCATATGACATAGTTCCATGGATTTTTGACATAGGTCCTTAGGAAGTTCGGATGTGTTGAAAAATGGGTGGAATGGGTGACAACTTGCTTCCGTATTGCCTCCTTTGTTGTTCTAATAAATGGGGGACCTTCAAATTTATTGAAGATCACATGGGACTAATGTAGGGTTTCCCTATATCTCTATTTTTCTTCATAATCATGATGGTCATGGAATCTCTTGGGAGATACATTTCTAGGAGGAAATAATAAGGGGCTATAAAAGGTATTGTAATGGTCATTCAAACCATTCAAACCAATTGTTAGTTTTGGATGACACTTTAATCATGTTAGGGAAGCCATTAGATAAAAATATAGAGCCTTGAAGAGAGTTATGGATTATTTTGAATATTTCTTGACACAAAATCTAAGTGTTGAAAAATCTAAGGAATTTTTCATCAAGAATCCAAAATAAGATCTTAGAATTATTGGGTTTCTAAATGGGTTCCTTTCCACTTATTACACTTTTGTTTGTTTGTTTATCTCCCACCAAAGAACCATGAGCTAGCAAGCCATGATTGATAAAACCTAGAATCATGTGGAATCTTGGTATATTAGATACCTTTCCTAACAAGAAGAAGGGTTCTCTTTCAACTAATCCTAATGGAAATTCTTATATATCAAATATCTATGATTCTATATCCTACTAGAGTCTACAATGAGATTAGGAAACTTGCAAATACTTCTTAGATAATGGGGGAAAATTGAAGAGAAGTGATACTTAATTGGTTGAAAAAATGTAACTAACCACAAAGAGAAAAAGGTTGTGGGGTTAGAAGATTAGGTATAGAAAATAAAGCAGTCCTACCCAATTTGATTAGAGAGTAACAACGAATCCATAGGACTTATAGATAATAACCCTTAGAGAGAAATACATGCAAAATAGAAGACCAACATAATCCATCCAAGTGACAAGAATTTTAAAGGAGTGAACTATATGGAATAACATGTCCAAAAGTAGTAACATTATGCTGGACTAAAACTTTTGGGAGGAAAATTTTGGTTTCATATCTCATTTTGGTAGGACTCTTGGAATGGTCATGCTTCTTTAAAATAATTGATTGATCTAAAGAGTCTTAAGCCTCAGATGGAAGGCATAGCCGACTAATATTTCAAACACTATTATGTAGCTAGTGAATAGGAGGTAAGTCACTTTAGATACTATAATCATTACTTAGAATGGTCAATTGAGATAGAATAACCAAGCAAGTAGTTGATTTATGAAACCTTGATAATTAGGAAAAACATCAAAAGTGAAGGACTATGTAGCATACTCTAGGACATAAATGTCAATGGAAATTCCACTGTCAAAGACATATATCACTTGTTAGTTCTCAAGGAAGAGATCTTCACAAAAATGAAGGCATAGAAGAAAATTTGGATGACAGTAAGAGATGTGACCAAAATTTTGTCTAATTTATCCTTGGTGGGTTTTATGAAAACCCTTTTGGAAGAATCAAGTTAAGGCATATAGGGAGAGGACCTACAAGGTGTAGTGATTTTGAAAAATATGTAGACAATTGTTCTCACATCCTCTTAAGTGTGAGTTTTCCCGAAAGCTAAAACCATGGCATAATTTTTTGAAAAATGGGTAGAGTCTCCTTGGAAATAAAAGGATCTTAAAGGACTATGGAAGAGGCTCCTTCACCATTTGTTTCATTTGGAATGTTGGAAATAGGAGAATCTTTGATGAGAAATCCTTTTCTTTAGAACATGTCTAGTTGCAAGTCTTTAAGTGCAGTAGGGAAGACTATGAACCCCATAATGAAAAAGTAGGTGAATCATTGATTCATAGAGGAAAAAATCCTCTACAGAAAATTTAAGTGCAAAATGCATTCTATTAAAGGACATGCGAACATGCCTCTAATCTCAATTAGGTTTAGTAAAATTTGGAGCTATTCTAGTTCAAAATAAACTTTGATGGGGCCTCTAAAAGGAACCGTAGAGCATTAGAAGGAGGGTTTATTTGGGATTTCCATATTTTTATAAGGTGGATCTTTATTAGATCCATGGTAGAGGGAATGAACATATGGGTAAATCACATAAAGTAATTTTGGACTTTGAGGCTACCCGAAAGTTTGGGATAAGAAAAGTAAAGGCTTAGAAGGAGATCCCATGGTGATAATCAACCTCGTCTCCAAAAAGGGAATTAATAGGTCATCGTACATAAGGAACATAATATGATAGTGGATATGAGCCATCTCCTCCTTCAACGATGCCAATTTTAGTCATTTTGGAAGAAAGAAAAATTAGGTTGAAAATCAAGAATATTCTCCAATAAAATGAAAGGTTGGAGTTTCTCTAGTCATCTAGAAATCAAAGATATTGATCATTGGAGGAAGAAATTATCAATTTCACTTAGGTGGGAATATAATCAAATAAGCCTATTGAATTTGAGGGATAGGTACCTCCATACTAATGAAATGAAGTATGGGATTGAGGAGTACTATTGTTTCAATGACAACTTGATTTGTATGAGTAAGAGAACCTACTAAAAGATTGCAATTTTTTATTTTCAGAGTGTTTGTTTAGCCTTGAAACTAATTTTTGATATTGAAAGGCTTGTAGATATGTGGATATGATTGATAGAATTCGGTGGATCCTTGTTTGAACAATGCAAATAGTTGGCATGATTATATTGATATGGACCAGGACACACATGCAATCTCATTTACTCGAAAAGGATAATACAATATAGTTTTTGTTTTGTTTTCCTAGAAATATTTTTTTTCCAAGGAAAACCTTGAGAGACTTCCCTCAAATATTTGGATAGAGGGTGGCTCAACCAACACTCACAATAGCAATTGGTAACCTAGTGGGACTTAGAGGGACTCAAACATTAAAAGTGATTGCAATCAAGTAGAGTGGTCGGTGTTTCTCTCCCATCGAAATGGATTATTGACAGATTTAAAGAGATAGGTTGAAGAGCGGTGATTGATAACTTGGCTCCATGGATCAATTCATCTTGGTCATTGATGGCCAAAATAAATGTGAAAATATCTCCTCTCCATTGTTGGAATATTTTATATTCCTTGGAAGGTAATAATGTCTTTGTATTATGTCGGAAGATATCCACAATCTCATGTAAAAGAGTAATACATTATATCCCATATTCATTATGGTAAAATATACTCTTGATATTCATTATTATATAAAGAGATGTTATTATGGAGAATTCTATTATCCCACATGTCATATGTGAGAGTAATTCCTCCTCATCTCTTGGTATATAATAGAGTCTAGGGAGTCTTTCATTTATATCCATTGTGGATCATATCATATCATATCATGATCTATACTTATTCACAAGTATTTCTATATTGTATTGGGGTTATTGGCATTGCTCTCTTGTAAGCTTGAGGGAGATATTCTGGAGATAATAAAAGACTACCTTCCCGTCGACGTAGCCCAATTGGGTGAAGCAAGTATATCTGGTGTACTCTTTTCTCTTGTTGTCTTTTTTGTACTCATTGTTGATATATTGTTTTGCATAGATAGGTAATCTAGTTTAATTATATCCATATATATGACATGGTATCCGAGTTTGTTGCTATGATCTAGCACCTTCTATTGCTTTCAAAACAATATTTTATCATTTGGGCATTGTTTATTTCTTGTAGATTTGATTTCTATTTGGTATCCATTAGGCTTCTCTTCATATCTTGGCATATTTCTGCAGCTTTTACTTCTAACCCTAACTTTGTTGTGTAGTTTTTTTGCAGAATTTTTTCAAGGGTTTCTTGATGTTAATTTTGTAGATCTATATGATTTTTGGATTCTCCTCAAGGAGATCTATCTTTCGGTTGTCAAAACGACAGTTTTTCGTCCAAGTTTAGTAGACTTTGTGCAGGTTTCTGTGTTCGGCATATTCGACAATGTTTTCGGCCTTAAACTGGACACTCGCGACTTTTCTTCGTAGAACCCGCGGTTAACCACGATTGTTCCTACTGCGAACCTGCGAATACATTGCAAACTCACGGCATCCCAGTGCGTAGACCCGCGTATTCTTCGACATACTCGCAACTGTTCCATTGCTGAACCCGTGTTTACTTCAGTTTATTCGCGACCCCTCTTGTGCTGAGATCCCGAATGCTTCGGCAGATTCACGACCTTAAAATGCAGAGACCCGTGAGTAGCTGCGAATCCATTACACCGCAACCCGGGAGTAACCGCGACTCGTGCCATACAAACCCGCGTTTTTCCAGTGATATTCGCGATTCCACTGTGGCAAAACCCATGAGTGACTTTTCTTAGCACTTTTCAAAATGGTTGTAAGTAAAATTTTCTTTCCTTTACTGTTTTTTCTATTGTGTTTCTGCAGTTCAGTGCGGTAAAGTATATCAGTTTTCTGTTTTTCACTTTCTTTCTCTTGTCATTTCTAGCATTTGGGTTTCTTGTCAATATTTCTATCATTATGACCAGGGATGATTTTAAGAACTCCCCCCAAATTTATATGGTAAAAAAATTGGCGAATCTCCCCGATATATAGGAAAATTTGAAAGCGATTTTATCAATAATATAATATGTATATATAATTTTTTGGCGAATCTTTCATTTTATTATATGATATTGTAAAATCTTGGCGAATCTTTCACTAAATTATAAGATATTGTAAAATCTTGGCGAATATTTTACTGAATTATAAAATATTGTAAAAAGTTGACGAATATTTCACTAAATTATAAAATATTGTAAAAATTTGGTGAATATTTCACTGAATTATAAAATATTGTAAAAATTTGGCGAATCTTTCATTGATCTATAAAACACATTGAATGACAGTCTGCTTGTTAATTATGAGTTCAAGGCTTCTTCAAATGTTGAGTTCAATTGCTCTATTTCAAGTTTTGGTCTCAATACCAAATGGTGGTGGCCTTAATGAAGCCTTGATATCCAAGCAAAGCCGAGTAGATCTTGGAGACATGTATTCTAAATGTGGGTGTTTGGAGGATGCACATAAAGTGTTTGGCCAAGTGCCAAAGCGAAATACAGCCTCATTGAATGCAATGCTTTCAAGATGTGCTCAACATGGACATGGCAGGGAGGAACATTATCAGAGGGGTTCTTCGGGTGGAGATTGTCATTCATAGCTCTGATGACGTTAGCATTGCATCTTCTTCTTACTTACAATTTTTTCCTCTACTACTTGAGTTTCTAGAATCTATTTGTAGTCCTCCCTACAATTATTATAGATTTCTTCTTTTTCTTCTTTAATAGTCTTGGGAGATGACTTTTTTGAATTGCTTAAATCAACAAAGGAATTGCACCCACAGACTATCCTTCAATAGATTGTGTGGCTACCCTAGACTGTTTTTGATACTTCAAGGCAAGTTTGTACATAGGTTTTAAGCTAGGCATGTTCCTTAAGTATTTTTCTTGGCACATACTTTGAATAACATTATAGTGATTTTGCTGGCATCCTATAGTGTCGACTATTGGGGGCTATCTTATTGTTGTGTCATACTTTTGGACAATGTAACTTTTTTCCATCTAAATTCCTCAACACTAGTACCATATCTAAATGTTATACCATTTGTTGATACCATATCTAAATGTGTCTAGTAGTTGATTTTGATTGTAGATGTTGTATTTTTTGTTGATATTGGTGTGTAGATGTTATTATAACCCATGTTAGAGCTTTTATTACAAATTGTTTTTTTCTATTGATTAGAGTTTCCATGACATGTGGGGACTTGGACCTTGACAAACCGATAAACTAATAGAATCAGACATTATGCATCATTTTGGCCTTCACTAGCCAATTATGCCCATGGAGGCTAGGAAAATTTTGAGCCAATTGGACTAGAGGAATGTTGGTCTCGTGCCAATAGGTCTCCTATGATCAATGCATAGGAACCTAGTGCATAGACCATTTTTCTCTTCGCTTAGCTATGTAGAGCTCATTTATTTTTCTGAATAACGATAAGTATTTACAAAGAAAATATACAATCAGCATAAACAAATCGAAAAAGTGAAGACAATTCATTCATGCAAATAAAAGGTAATAAAAACTTATTTTCTCGAACCCTAAATCAATGGAAATCAACTAAATCTAATATTGATTCAAGCTACAACAAAGGGTTAAATCAAGCATCAAATGAGAACTAGAAGCATTCAAGGGTCTAACACAATAATTAACCAAAATACATGCAAACTCCACAAATCGACAAAATGTTTCAAATAAAAGCAATAAACAAACCATAAAAATTTGCACAAAATATTTGAGATAAACACCAACATGGTTTCATGTACTTGAATGAGCTCATTCTTGCTTAGCGAAAGTGTAGTCAAATTAGTTATTTATCCTTCAATGTCAGGACACTATCTATGTGAAGAGATAACTCCTAGGCCTAGCTTTGTCAAATTCCAGTGTCATTTCCTATCACATAAAAAAAGAGACAATGTAAAAGATAAATATAAAAACATCAATCTTAAAATAAACTGCATCAAGGAAATGTATGTCATATCATCAATGTTATAACAAAAAAGTACAATGTAGAATCTATTTTTAATTAAAATGCTAGCTCAAATTTACATATAATGATCACCCGCAAGGGTCCATGGAACACCTATACCAAAATAAGACTCAAGAGTCTCTCATGTGTATTGGATCATATACAATCTTAGGTGAAATCCATTTCCCAATTCACATTCTGGGACTGGTCCTCATTTTCGGCACTCTGAACATGACCTTCTTCGAATGAGCCGTCATTATGATCCTCAACAACATTATGTTCCATATCAAATTCATTAGATAAATTTGCCATATTGTTTTCTCCCCTTCTTTCACAATTTGATCGCCAGAGAGCTACTGCTCTTTCATATGGAAAATTGTCAACCTCATACTTTGTTACATATAATCTTAAGCATGTATCCACATTTTTATCAAGCTTATTCCTCAACTTTGACTTCAAAAATGTTAATGCACTAAACATTCTCTCATCCTCCACTGATCCCAAAATCATGGTTTGACATAAATCTACTAATTTGAAATACTCTGACATATGTTGCAGTAGATATTCACTACCACTGAGTGTAGTCCACAATTTTGTAATTGCACCATATTCTAGAGCATTATCCAACTTAGAAAATTGCTCCCACATTGTATCAGCAAAGCATCGGGCTTGATCTTTCAATTTTTTTCCATCTAAAATACCTTGAATATGTTCTCCTTGTATCTCGGTCTCTCGACAAAAATGGCTTTGCAAAATCTTGATTTTAGCTATAAAGTCAACCTTTATAGTTTCTGAACATTGACGATGGTTCCAATATTGAGGGTATACCACAGACATGGCCTCCAACAATTCAACTCGAGGAAATCGTTCTCTTATCTCTGATGATAGTGATTTTGCAATTTCTATCAAGCTGCGCCTCACTGAAATCACAACATTGTCAAATTGTTCTCTTGACACAGGGCACTCTTTGGTGGTTCTTCCTATTTTGTCATTATAATAAAAAGGAACCATATACCCACGCACTGCCATACATAGAAACCCTTTTTCATCAAACTTCAATAAATTTTCATCATTTTCAATATTGATTATCTTAGCCCAATTTGTAAATGCTAGACCTGTAAAAGAATCTGCTCTCATATACAAATTATCTAATGCAAGGCATGCTAGTTTTCTAGCATTTGTGTATTCAGCAATATACATCGTGCGACTCTGAGACATCTTCACGAGGCTATTCATTTCATGAAGCAGAGGAAGAACTCCAGCCAATGTTAAATATGTCTCTATATCAGTTAATAGAAAGAGAAGAGTTTGAGCTTTTTCTACACTTAGGCGATGTTCATACATCACCCCTACCAAGGATGCATATTCATCGAATAGTCTTTGAGCTGGTCCCTTCAGTGAGATCCATCTTGTATCAACATCTTTTAATAGTTTGTTTCCATTTGTAACACCGTCAGCAAATTTTTTAAACTCTGAAAACCGTTTGGGACTCCGACAAAAGTATGCATGAACCTCACGTACAAGATATTCAACTTTTGAAACCAATGGAAAGTTGCTCACTATTTTAAATGCAAGATTCATTCTATGAGCCATACAATGAATACCAATCATATACGGTGAAGCTGAGAGTTGTAGTCTAGAACAAAGGCCGTTCCTTTGTCCCTGCATTTCTGATGCCCTATTTGCTCCAACGCATACCAACTTTTTTGCGATCATTGAATGATCCATACCACCAGTTTCTTTCAAAGTATTAATAACAAGTTCATAAATGTTTTCTGCTGTAGAACTTTTGCTCATTTTATGAATTCCAAGTAGATAGGAATTCCTGATATGGTATTTGACCGTATAAATGCTCATGCAAATCCATGCAGTATTATCAACAGCTGTAACTTCGTCCAAGGACAGTGACAAAAATGTTGCATTCACAATCTTCTCTTTCATATCATCCTTTTCTACTTGAGCTAGATATTTTCCCCATTCCCAACCACTCGTTAAAGACCAATGAGAAGATGGAAAATTTGGCACTTGAATAAAAGATAGATATTTCATCATTTTTGGATAATCTGTCATAGGACGACCATTGGATAGGATGTGAAATACAGTGCTTAATTGTATCGACTTCGATAACAAAAAAATTTCCATCATCTTTCCGAATTGAGAAGTGATGGTTCCTCCACTTTCATCTAGTTTTTTCTTATTTATTAAGTATTTATTGTATTCCTCTTCACATTGGAGATGTCGGCTATCAGATTTCCATCTAGCAGTAGATTTCTTCTCATCATTTCCAGTTTTGTTATCATACACCTTCCCAACATGCTTCTCTATTGTGTCCAGCTTCATTTGAAATTTCACTACCTTGCCAAGTTTCCAACTACATGAAATGCATTTAACTTCTCGTGAGGTCTCATTCTTATTTGTTGGAGGTATCGGTTCAATAAATGGGAATCTTGATACCCAATCAGATTGGAATTGTCTCCCGAAGTCCCATCGGCCTTTTTTCCTCTTCAGTGAATGGTCTATGTCACCTTGCAAGGAAAAATCTTCAACATTTGAGCTACCAATTTCTGATGAAAATGCATTTGCCTCACTTTGATCACTAGAGGAATGTATTCTACCATCCATTGTATGTTTTGCAGAGGCATCCTCCAAAGTGTTGACATCTCTCTCACCGATACCTTGCTCAAGAGAGCTTAAACCATGAATATGATGTGGATGATTGGATTGATGTTTTTGAAAATATGACATTACATCCTTTTGTCTTAATGTTTTATTTTTCTCTCCATGATCCATGTTTGACATCTTGTTTCTTACTTAATGTTCCACAATTGATATTCCAAATCAATATAGAAACCAGAAGGAGGCCTGCATGAGAAAAATGATATAAAATTAGTACAACTGCTTAATTTGATTCTTAGACCATTTCTTCTCAGAAGGCTGAAGGAAAAGGTTGAAGAGTCCCTGCCTAGGAAAAAGGAGATAATTTTGTATGCAGATATGAAAGAACATCAGAAACATATCCAAGATCATTTAGTCAATAAAACACTTGAGGTTTATTTGCAAAATAAAGGAGAAAATGGTGACTTAACTTGAAATTTGATTCACATCTCCAAGCACGGTACTGTAGCATTTAAGCAATAGATTTTATTTGTGTAGAGTTAAGCAAATTGCTCTGTGGTCTGGAAAGCGGTGGTGCAGCATTTTCCTTTGGTCGGCTCTGGATTAGTGTGGAGGATAGGAAATGGGCGACTCACTCGTATTGGACTGGACCCTTGGGTTGGCTGTAGGGGAGGTCATGTCATGCCTGTGGACTTGAGGAACTTCTTGGCAGCTAGAGGTTGCCATTTTCTGGATGATGTAGAGGATCCGGGATCATCTACTCTTTGGCATCAGGGGTGGATCTCTGCACAGCGTCTTGAGATTCCTGAAGATATGCAAGGAGTTTGGGAGGATTTTCTCCGGATCCTAAGACTTTCGTATATACGACTGACCAATAGGAATGATGAACTTATCTGGGATCACCATCCCTCTAGAATTTACACCCCAAGGAATGGATATATCCAGCTGAATGTGGAAGCACATAACATGGAATTGGTGTGGTGGTGGAAATATCCGTGGAAGTTAAAGTGTCCGAGTAAAGCAAAATTACTCTTCTGGGCTATTCTGGAAAATAAGGCTCCAACCTGGGACATTCTGCAAAAACGCTTCCTCCAGGGACCGGGGTTCTGTCCACTTTGTAAAGATGTGGAAGAGACCATTAATCATCTATTTGTTTATTGTCGGTTTACTCAGGCAGTTTGGGCTGATATATGCAAATATATGGATTTAAATGTGAGATGGTGGGGAGCGAGTGTCCATGAAGCATTCCAATTGTGGTGGACTTTACAAAAATCCTCTCCCATCCGGGCTTCCCCTTGTATTTTCGCATGGGGCATATGGATTACCAAAAATAAGATCATATTTCAAGATTGCAGGATTCTGAAGGAGACTGTAGTGGCACAAGCTGTGGCTGTTATCCAACACTACAAGACACCTGTCAAAGAGATTAGAACTCGACCTGTGAGTGAGGAAATGATCGATAAAACCATGCCATGGGCATATTTTGATGGTGCTTCTCTTGACCATCGATCGGAGTGTGGTGGGGGTGGAGTCCTTTTCAAAACCGAGTCTCATTTCTTTCATATCGTGGCTGGTTTGGGGAGGGGATCTAACAACTATGCTGAACTTATGTCTCTTAGGCTGCTGCTGTTATTTGCACTTGAACAAGGATGTCTATCTCTTCAGATATTTGGCGACTCCAGGATAATTATTGACTGGGAAAAGGAGATTACTCATTGTCATGTGATGGTACTCATACCTATACTGGAGGAGGTAATACGGTTAAAATAGTCATTTAATCATATTACATTTACACTTGTCTACAGGGAGAGGAATGGGATGGCCGATCAGCTTTCCAAAGAAGCGACGCAGCAACATTTAGCACTTGGAACTTGGAGGATTACTATTCACTCTATTGGGGGCACCTACAGTTATTACCACAAACCATTTCATGAAGCTATAGAGGCACGGAATTGAGCAATAGCTCAGATTTTGATGACCAGGGATGGACGCCTATTTTAATTTCTGTAACAGTTTTTGTTTAGTTGTATGGATATATGCCGGCTGTAGATAGCAGTTATGTGATGGTCTGATACAGTAGTCTATGTAATCGGATAAATGCGGGCTGTATGAACAGCCAGACTCATTGTTTTGAAGTAGTATGGAACTTTGGACTTGATATTAATATGGGACAGTAAATATGTGTCAATGTAGGGATCACAGTGATCCTAATACATGTGCAGAATCTAATTTTGTTCATCTTTTTGAAATAAAATTACGACTTTTTCCAAGGAAAAAAAGGTCACAGCAACTATTAGGTCACAACAACTATTTGTGTAGAGTTAAGCCATACTCATGAAAGTTTTCATTTAAACAGAAAGATAACAATGTTCTCATTTTATGGTAGCCTTCATCCAATCCTGGGAACTTGGCACTTGGAGGATTACTATTCACTCTATTGGGGGCACCTACAGTTATTACCACAGACCATTTCATGAAGCTATAGAGGCACGGAATTGAGCAATAGCTCAGATTTTGATGACCAGGGATGGACGCCTATTTTAATTTCTGTAACAGTTTTTGTTTAGTTGTATGGATATATGCCGGCTGTAGATAGCAGCTATGTGATGGTCTGATACAGTAGTCTATCTGTAATCGGATAAATGCGGACTGTATGAACAGCCAGACTCATTGTTTTGAAGTAGTATGGAACTTTGGACTTGATATTAATATGGGACAGTAAATATGTGTCAATGTAGGGATCACAGTGATCCTAATACATGTGCAGAATCTAATTTTGTTCATCTTTTTGAAATAAAATTACGACTTTTTCCAAGGAAAAAAAGGTCACAGCAACTATTAGGTCACAACAACTATTTGTGTAGAGTTAAGCCATACTCATGAAAGTTTTCATTTAAACAGAAAGATAACAATGTTCTCATTTTATGGTAGCCTTCATCCAATCCTGGGAACTTATCAAAGTAAATATTCAAATCCCCTAGGAAAACATAGGGACTTTTTAATTTATTATGTCCTTGATAGTGGTATGATCTGTCTGTTTCCTAATCTGCTATATCTATGAAACTTAACTGGAATTGCTACATATCTTAAATCCAAGCTAAACATTGGACACTAATTTTCACACTTTGTCATTGATATTTCTCAAGGGTCTATTTATTTGCTTGGGAAAAAATTACTTGGAGATAACTTTTATAATTATTGTTCATATCAAAGCCTATTCCTAGTACCTCATCTCACTCTTCTACCAATTTTTTGAGTCCTCCAATTTTTTTACCCAATGCCACCACCCCAGATCCTACACTATCATTCATGTACAACAAATCCTTCCAGCATCAACTAGGTTTCCTATTTGTTCATAATTATCAAATTAAATCTAAAATCACCACCCTAATTATGGATAATGGTAGCCAAATAAATATATTTTCCCATGATATTTAGTCTCCTATCTGCAACTCCCCACTACAGACCATCAAACTCCATATCAGGTTTGGTTACAAAATATGCTCCTCATCTAAATGTCACTGAGCATTATGTTATCACCATTTCCATTGGGGCATTTCAATATACTTTGGAATGTGATGTGTCTCCTCTCAATTGTGTATATTTACTACTGGGTTCCCTTACCAAATTATTCGTCATTCCCTATATGATGCTCACCACAACACTTATAAATTTTTTAAAGATGGAAAGGCTTGTGATCTCACATCTTCTATAACCCATTCACCTTCCTTGTTGTCCAACAATGTTGATGTGTTCCATGTCAATCTTCACAAATTCATGTCACTATGTGTGGTTAAATGGGTTAAGATTGATAATGACTCCCATCCTTCCACACCCTATATGAATCCCTTGTTAGACGATTTTGTGTATGTATTTACACCTCCTGTTGGCCTTCCCCCCATTCATTTCATCTAGCACACTATTGATCTTGTCTCAGCATCTTCTCTTCCAATTGCTCCAATATACCATTTAGCCCCTCACGAATTTCTTGATATTAAGTGACATCTTCAATATGTCTTAAACTCTAGACATATAGAACCTAACTCCTCTCCTTATGGTTCCTCTACTTTCTTCATTTCTGTAAAGGAATCTGGTGCATGGCATCTTGTTACTTATTATCATGATCTCAATGAAGTGACTATAAAAAATTGATACCCATTTTCTCACATTAATGATTTGCTTATCCATCTCAAGGGTGCCCAATTCTCATACTCACAAGTAACATCTGTAAGGCTCGCTACAAGTATTATAGTATATAACTAGCATATATTATTATGTTAGTATTAGGTATGTGATTCAATTCTAGTCTATAAACATAGTTGGAATATAGCAGTAATCATCCCAACTAGGAGGTATCCAATGCCATGATATGGACTCTAGCATATGATCTAAATGCACTTGAACCCCTCAACTAGATATTCATGCCCATGAAACTGAGTGAAATCCCAGACTGAGTGATATTCTCCGTGATTATAAATATAAAATAATAGACTAGAACCTGGTGGCCACTACAACTAGGGGGCAAACAGCACGCCAACTAAAAAGTCCTAAGTATACAAACCAGGCAAACAAAGATGCCTTCCGGAGAAAATTCTGGGATGATGAGGGCCCAGAACAGATCAACGAAGGAAGAAAGACAGTTACCCGGGGTCCACAATACAATGACTAAGGGTGCAAGCGCTGGAATCACCCAACCGCCCTCCCAAAGAACTGCAAGGGATTTCCTCCCACGTCTGTCTTAGGTACAGCAGATATACCCTCTGCTGTCACCTGTGTATGAACCTAGAGTCAGATACTAAGGCTACCACAACACCGAAAACTCCTGGGGGAACAGTCACCAGTGGAATCAGAAAGCGTGGGCAGGGTAGCTAAGCCCGAAACTCGAAAGAGTCCCCAATACGCAATCCAATCCTGGCGTATGCTCGAACAGAAAGTAGGAGGAGTATTCCCAACAATCTGATCTCGCAATGACCTACTGCATAGATCCCAGGCAAGTTTTGAGTGAAATGGGTTTACCTGTGATAGTCTCACTACGATTTTTGCGTAATGTGTGATCTTGAGTGGTTTAAGGTGATTTAAACTCAAGATCCTAACCAAAACTAATTGGTGTAGTGTACCCTAAAAAAGAAAAATGTTTCTATTTCATTTTATTAAAAAGTTTTTAGGGCTGTTATTACTCAAAAAGGGTAGTGCTTTTGTGTGGCGTGGTTGCAACAAGGAAACAAAAGTGCCATAAAATCAAAACTTTCTACAACAAAGCTCTTTTTCATTTTTTCATTTACTGGAAAGAATAAAAGAACAATCAACTAAATTATGATTCAATAAACTGACCACAAACAATGTTTAAATACAAGAATCAATCACTAAACAAAGTGCTGGAAAATATTGAAGTGTCTGGCCATATTCCCAAAATAATGAGGTTATTCCCAAAATAATCCTTCTTAGACTCATTTTCCATTAAAAACATCTAAAATCCATAAAGCATTGCATCTCATGGCCATATTTCAACTATGAATAGTTTACCAAAGGACATTATAATGTTTTTAGTAACAATGATGGGTGTATGCATCTTGATAATGGTTAGGACAGTATAAAAAGATCCTTGGTCATTTAACAAATATTCTTTGGCTCAAGTGTGGTGAAATATGCATTGCAACACCACATAAGACCTTTCTATGGAATATTTGGCCTCTAATTGGGATATGGCTATGATTAATTCATTTTGGGGACTCGTGATGGGTCCAGGGGCATAGACCATGGTTGAAAAGGAAAAAAAGGTCCTTCACGGGAAGATTAACCTTCTAGGACTTACACATTGTGAGTCGAGCCCCAATCATGAAACATGTCCTCTCTATGGTGTCTTTGACTCCTAAGTGTCATTCCATGTGTCTATATGGTGTCCTTGACTCCCAAGTACATACCCTTATTGGATTTCAAGTGGTGTCATTTCTGCTAAAATGTAATAAATTATATTCTAACATTATATGTTGAGGTATAAGGCATGCTTGATGTCTATATGGTCTATAGTTATACTTAATGGGACTAATAATTTAACCCAATACTGGGTCATAAAATATTGCTTCTTTCTTCATAGCCTTTGGACTTAGTTGTGCCAAAATGTCCCTTAACCATATGGCCCTCATTTTGGTTCAAAATTATTCCCTTGAGAATGCCTTTTTGTTTGGATCATTCTCTGTATTTTCTGATGACTGGGAGATTTTATCTGACATTAAGCAAACTCCTCGCAGTTCAATCAATACTTGCTTGAGTCTGACATTAGCAGAATTTTCTCAGAATCTCATGATGAGAGAGTTGAGACTATCATGCTCAAATGTATGATCTTTTTAAACCACATAGTCCTGCAAGCCAATATGTAAGTTGTGTTTGGGTCTCACCCATAACAATTGAAGAATATTTTCGTGCTCATGTTTTATATGTTTTTATATGCTATGAGTTTTCAGCAACCAAACCACTGCCCAGCAACAGAAAAATGATGGCCCAGCACTAGCAAATGATCAGTGATTACTTTTGTGTTTGTTGACAGTTTATATAGTAGGGGGTTGGTGGGACCAAGTAGAAAGGGCAGGAAACTAGTAACTATATTTTAATGATTTTTAAAAAATTTATCCTCAAAGACAGGTGCCATGGGTGAGTAATTCTGTGCACCTCTGGAGGGTGCAGGGTACCTCTGCATACCCAAACCCACGGGATGCACTCTATGAAACTATCAGCAGAAAGAAAAATATTTAAAGGAAAAATTGTGTTATATAACTGTAAAATCATCTGCTATCAGCTTTGTACATTATCAATTTTCAGGGATTCGGATTTATAAATTCTAAATGCAGTGAGGAAGTACCCCACACCACCATTTTAAATGTGGTATGAGGTCAAAAAGATATTATTCCAAAAATATTTCATATGATAGTGAAGATCAAAACCAACAAACTTCATCTCCTAGATAAATATCAAATCTGGACTAACCTTTTTATAATTCCCCTAACAAGTTGATTCCTACCTAGGATTGTCACCCCTCTCACATTCTAAGAAAGAAGAAAAATATTCATGCAAATTTTAGATGGTTTGTGAGAGTATTGAACCTGTTTCTTAATGCTACATTACTCAAGTAGGAGGTTCCCTTGTCTGGGTAAAGGGAGAAAACATTCTTGAATGACTGTACTTAAGGAGTGGGGCTCATCTCTATCAGCATTATCCACAAGACTTCAATATGAATCCCCCTTCCTTTTATTGGTCATGACCTAGAAATATTCATCAACATGCATACCTTAGGTCTATACATAGACACCTAGAATAAAAGTCAACAAAGTGCTCTTATCACGTGAGTTATCAATTGGCCCATGGTAAAAAAATTGCAGTGGATGTGAAATAGAAGCCCTATTATTCTTGGAATGCTCCTGAGCTACCCCCCATTAGTACTATCTCTCATTCCTTATAATGAATGATATATAGCGTCACCATCTTAGGTTTGTGTATGAACCTACTTGGTCAAATGGCCTAAGCAAATTGACACCCCACCCTTTTTTACTTGGGTGGTCAATTTTGTAGCACTTGTACCTTGAGAGGATACCATGGATGGTTTCCAAAATGGTATGTAACAAATAGGATGGTCCTAATATTGATAATAAAAATAATAATTACATAAATCAAGATAACACACTTTCTACTGATGAACCCCATCCATCACCATTAATGAAATAAAAGGAGGAGATTTCTTCTTCACGTCACTTCTACACACACCCTAGGAATACCTTGAATTCCATCATCCGTATGGGATCAACCCTTCACCAAACCTATTGGAAAACAAGTCTACAAAAGGTGATAGGAGCATTAAAAGAAAACCGAACTCTAACCACAAGGGGTAGTGGGATTGAATTGCTAACCATATGATAGAGAACTACCAATGTTCCATGTACCATATTGCAACACCACCTCATTAAATCATACTACGACTTGTTTTTGCTTCATTCTGTTGATATATTCCAGATTATTATGGCCCAAAGATTCAACAAATGTGTTGTTTTGTGTGAGTGGAACCCCTAGTGGAACAAACTCTGATCTCAAGAGTGCAGGAGCCTAGTGGTGTCCTATGTTGTGGACTCTGAGGGAGGAGTGGTCTAGGCCTGACTAATAACATTTTGCAGGGAACTATCTTGTCCGCTAAATTGATAACATGATGTCTTTTTGGTGAGAAACCATGGAAATTGTTACTGAGACATAGAATTTGCCATGTGCAACAAAATATTAGGATCAAGGGGGCAATCCTAATCAGTGATGTGATTGTTGTTCCAAATTACTTCAAATGTGGCACTTCACCTGTGTTGCAAGGAATCTATGAAGCATGGAAAAGAGTTGTTGAATGTAACAATTGGATGCCTATAGAATCATATGTGAAGTTGATTCAACACCCACAGATCTCAGACACTAGGTGGTTACATTAACATATGTTGAAAAACTAAAAATACAGTAGATATTTACAAACCCAGTCAGCAATCAGTTCAATCATTTCCATACTTCACGATGATAGTAACAAGACCAAATATGAACATTTACAGTGGTTTTGATTAGTGTCAAATGCCCAAGGGAAAACTCGGAAGAGATGTATGCCATAATCTGCAAGTGCAAGTTTTCATAAGAAATAGATTGGGATATTTAGGGCATACTATTCTAGTCAAAGTATAGCAATAGAATAAAAAAATATTTGCAAAAAAAGAGGATGCATGTCGATGCCCATATGCAATGGCTGGGTTTCAAATCACAATTTGTACCTGTGGTGAAGGCCCTCTTTTCCAGTGCTTCAGCTTTTCTCTTTTTTAAGATGCTTCCTTAATACTCAGTGACAAAAACACACCACCTATGATGAAGTGCAAATTTATTTACATTGTACAACTACCCAACCTAACTTAACAGCTATGGCAATTCAATAGTTTACTTTGTTTATTTTGAAAAATCACAAGTAACCCTTGGGTAAGCATTGAAAAAACGTTTCCAAATACTCCAAAGTGATTCTGCCAGCTCAGGGACAATATTAAACCTTAGGACAAGCCTCATCACACAAATGTTAAGTTAAAGAGATAGGTTAGTTTCCAAATAAGCAGTATTCGAGGAGCAGTTTTAAAGACAACCAATAAAAAAGACCAACATTTTTGAAACAACTAGTAAAAGAGGAAAGGAAGTTTCAAGTAATCAAGAAAGGAAAGACTGCTATAAAGTGAGAATTTGAATCCATTCATGAGATATTATGCATATTTGGGAGAGGGACTCTTTCAAGGATTGTAGGACTCGATTCTTTTTTATTGTCCATTCTTATTTCTTACTAGCTTCTTTTCTATTTTGAAAAACTTGAGCTGAAACATTGTTGTGGCCATCGACCTTGATATTGACTAGACCATTAAGATGGTTGTTGAACCGGTTTCAAGGATGATGCCCTTGGGGATCCTTGATGTATTCATACAGGGCTTGCTAATTGGATGATAGAGCTGTAAATTTGGTCAAGGCTTTCCATGCCTTTCCCATTACATATTCATATGATTTTGTTTCTATAAGGGCCATATGCAAATATGTATACTGAGCATAAGTGGGCTGAGTAAGGCTTCATAAAATGGATTGCATATTAGCTAGAATTCCAAAATATTCTTGCATATTATCAAGCATTTTCTTCCCCTTAAGAATCCAATATACATATTCAAACTTCAAATCATTATTTATGCAAAATGCAATCTGTCACAGGTCAAAGCATTAGAGATTCTTGTATGTAGTATGCACTAGGGATTAAAGGAAATCTGCAATCAGTGTACTCATGAAACAATATCACAAGGTGTAATTTGAAACTAACAAATGCTTTACCAAAGATAAAATTAACAATTAGGCAGTCGTGGGAGTGAAGAGATAGAGGATGGCTTATTTAAATTTGTTGCTTCCGTTGATTGTCAAGCACTCAAGGAAACCTCTGACAAAAGTGGTAATTTACTGAACAATCACATATACAAATCAAGTTATTTCCTAGAAGTCCAGGTGTAGCTTCATAGCTCAGGCCAAACCATACCTCAAAGGAACATATTTTATGTAACAGCAGTGCTCAAGTAAGAAATACATGAGTCCTTGGTTGGTTGGGAATTCCAACTGCACTAGAGGAAATTCTAAACAAGGTGGTGTTCCTGGAGTTGGAACTTGCAAATGAATAGATAGGATGGGATAATTGCCAGACTGGAGAATTGATAAGGAATGTCATACAATATTGGAGCACAAGATCAATATGATATGATAAGAAAACTTTATAACAAGCCAGTTAGTAATTTAGTACAGTGAGGTGTTAGAGAGAATGCCTTATCATAAAATAAAGTTGGGTTAAGATGTCCCCAACCATATGCAATGCCTTGTGTAAATAAAACTACTAGTAGGAGTCAATATTTGACTATCAAGTTGACGAATGCTTCCAATAAATATACGTCTGAGTAAGGGTCCAACTAGATGTACTGAAACCTCCAACTTCAATTGCACAACATATTCTAGTAACGCAACCATATGCAATGCCTTGTGTGACTAAAACTTCCAGTAGGAATCAATAATTGAATATCAAGTTCACGAGTGCTTCCAGCAAATATACATCTGAGTAAGGGGCCAACTATATCTAGTGAAACTACCAGCTTCAATTGCACAACATCTTCTAGTGACGCAATATTTTTTTCTAGCTATCTCAGTCACACCATGGAATCCACTTTCAAAACCTATTCATTCAATTCAAATACCCAACCTAACTTAACAGCTATGGCAATTCAATAGTTTACTTTGTTTATTTTGAAGTTTTTCAAATGCATTCTAATAATGGTTTGTGGGAAAGGTATATTCCTATGTTGTAGGTACTCACTTTTTACTGCTGCTGATGTGCTTGAGATTCTGAGGTTCTCGAGTACTCTCTCCCTTAAGACTACCCGTCCCTCATGGAGCCAGGTGTTATGCCACATTCTGTATTGGCATACTACGACTTGTTTTTGCTTCATTCTGTTGATATATTCCAGATTATTATGGCCCAAAGATTCAACAAATGTGTTTTTTTGTGTGAGTGGAACCCCTAGTGGAACAAACTCTGATCTCAAGAGTGCAGGAGCCTAGTGGTGTCCTATGTTGTGGACTCTGAGGGAGGAGTAACAATATGAAGCCCCACCTCTTCCCAAACAGTGTAATGTGTGCCAATGTTTGAGGATCAATATGCAAAGCAATAACTGTCGATGGTTGTTGTTCTCAGCATCTAGTCTACAAAGCAGAGTGAGGCTCAAATGGCAGCTCCGTAATTCACTTTGGATTGGTTAGGATATGTGACTCCAAGTGGGTTAGATCATGTGTGATGTTAATGACTAGAGAAATGGAATTCGTCTGCAAGGGCATGTCAGATTGTTGACCTTGTTCAATGGTCATTACATCGATGCTCTGTTGCAAGATCTCCAATGGAGTCCCATTTTGATCTACACTTGAGTCTAATCGTGCTTGTTGATGCTTCCTACTTTCTTATCTAATGCATTTTATGACTTATTCTGCTTCTCTTGCTTCTTTGGTGGATGATGATTCATGAATCAAATTACTAGGAGAAATGGAAGCAAGCAAGCATTAGAGAGGTTAAGATAAATCGGCTCTTCAACTTCTATTTGTCTAGGCAATTGTAAATAAACTTATGACGGAAATTTTCATAGAAGCTTAATTTCAATACAAACTGAAGCATTTTGTCTCATCAATCCTTAGATCCTACCTCCCTTTTGTACCCAACCAATGTAAGTCCAAAAGGTTTCACAATTTTGTCAAGTTCACACATGGCAATGTTCCAGCATACATAGAAATTCGATCCAAAGACAATGCCAATGTTGTGATGCATACTCAGGTAGAAAACCATCTTGCCAAAACTGAACATAAGTTGTGATTCCTAGAATTATCCAAGTATCATTCAGTAATGTTTCTACTTTTTGTGTTGCAAGTCAGGTGACTTGCTATAGGATTGCAATGCTACTATTAATAATTGCAGTTTTGTTGATTTTAGGCTTCTTTTCAATTGAATTTTATCTTTAAAATGGAGCCATCATCCATTTCTGCTATAACAATCTTCTATGTGCAGGAGTGTTGGACATTTTAGTAGGGTAGTTTGCATATTTTTGGATTTTTTGTGCAACGACCTTCCAGAACTGTAACAAGCTGCATTTCTGGTTATTTTCTAGCAACGACCTTGATTTTTATTGGGATGTCACCAAACTTCCAATATTCTTCCCCAAAAGAACCATTGAAACTGTAGAAAACGGATGACAAAACCTCACCAATAGACAACTACCCTTGCAGCCATTTGACTCTGTTACTAGACTTGATGTTGGAAAATTCCATGATGCAAAAGCAAAGAAGATCAATGACGCTCAAAAGGCAAAGAGGACGAGCATCACTGATCTTCTTTGCTTATTAATCTTGGAATCTTCCCACATCAGGTCGGTCATAGTGACCATGACTCCATCAAGCTATGTTAGCCTCTCTAACTTGTCGAAGATGAATTAAGTGCTTGTCACTTCTTAATGGTGAGCATATCCTTGGGAAAAGCTGTGTGTGGAAAATATAAAACAGGACAATTTTGAGCTGATAGGGACCCTTAAAAATGTACAATAAGTGGATACAGCTAGCAGATCGATGGAAGCAGGTTTGACTGATAAAGAAGTGAACTTTCCACCTCACTATATGGACATCAAAATAAAAACAAGTAAAATCGGTTTTTTAAAAGATAACACGCCAAAGATGATAACCACTGCTGATTACTGTACAAAGGCTTAACTGGCAGAGATCACACAGTTTCTGAATAAGTATTCAATTTCAGGAAAGTGACAGCATCTTACTAGGATTAGTTACAGTTCTAAATCCAAAAGATAAGTCGGATACAATTTTAAGAAGACATCGCCCAGAAACTGCCAAAATCATTATCAAGCAGCTAATAGTTTAGTAAAAAACTGTGATCTGCCCAACTTCGACACATTGAAAAGAAATGAAAGAGGCAAAGCATAGAACTAAAGAAGTTGAGCAGTACCAGAGGGAAAGGCAAGCACAGATCAACAACCTTCAAAAATTTTACCAGCAAACCCTCATGAATTATGTCTCCATGCCTACAAGGTATGCCCGACAAGTAGAATTCAAACTCAATTCAGCTTCCATCGGCTATGAAAAACGAAGGGCGAGTTATAATAAAAGATTTCGAAGGGCGAGTTATAAACGAAGGGCGAGTTATAATAAAAGATTTCGAAGGGCGAGTTATAATAAAAGATTTCAGAGTCTGACAGCATTAAGAATTTGGGGATTAAACTCACAGTGTAATCATGGATCGAAATGAAACACGCAGGGTCTAAGATGGCAACAAAAATTGAATTGCAGATATTTCACATTGTCACATACCTCTTAATGCTCGAAACCCTTCTGAGAATCTGAAATGCACAGCTAAAGCAGTTTGCAAACCTCCAGATACACGCTACAAACTGGTAATCTTTGAAACAAACAGTAATTTAACCTCGTATGGGTGAAAATCAAGAATTTTACCTCGTATGGGCGATGCTAGGGGTTGTATTGGCACTCTAGCAGCCAAATCGCGGGCGAATCGGACTCCAAAACCGCAATTTCTTCAAATCGAGGGCGAACCATAGCTCCAAAAAAACCCATGCCAGAATCGAGGGCGAATAACAACTCCAGAAAACCGCCATGCCAGAAATCACGGGCGAATGAGTTTCCAGGAAACACCATCCCTAAAAATCGGGGGCGACTGGTGCATCCAAGGAAAAATCACGGAAAATAAACTGGCGAAAATTGATTTTTCCCTATTTCTTCCACAAAAATCGCGGGCGACTGGTTTCTCCTATAAATTCTTCCTAAATACGATTTTGGCTATATAGTTGTTTAATATTTACAAAATAATAAATAGTGGGCTATTAAAATTAATTCTCAAAAACCTCTTTTACTTAAAAATTCGCCCTAAAAAAAATTAGAAACCTTCTAAATTCGCCATTGGGCTAAATTTCGCCCCTAAAATCATCCCTGGTGAGGAAGGTTGAGTTGAAGGCCCTGAGCACTCCTATGTCTTGTCGCGAGTCCTCCACAATATTCGACACATCCATCTTGATAAGATCCCAAAAATGATGGAATAAATTTGTCATGAAACCACTCGGGACGGGTGCTTTCACATCCACCATCTAATGCACAACTTCCTCAACTTCCAGTAGCTCCATAGGTTTCATCAGGAGGTCATTCTGCCCCAAGGAAACAAGATTGGGGATATGTCGAGTGATTTTTTCTATGTGCTCAGACTGATCTCTCCTATATTCCTTCGTGATTGTCTCAAATTAGTCTATCAAATCATTTTCCATCTATTCTCTTGTTTCCACATACTTGCCTGCCTCTTTTTTTCAGTCTCATTAGTTTGGCTTTCTGTCGATTCTGGATCAAAGAATGGTGGAAGAACTTTGTATTTTTCTCCCCCTCTTGAAGCCACTGGTTCCTTGACTTTTCATTCCAATATATCTCTTCCTGCATTTCACGAGCATTGAGCTGATCCAAGGTCTCCTGTCCCTTGAGCTTCATCTCCTAGCTATACCCAGAATTCATTCCCTTTGCTGGATCTCTTCCAATTGCTCACTAAGACGTTTTTTCATGTCTTGGAAGATATCCTCAAATGACTCTTTATTCCAAGTACGGATCCTCACTTTTAGTGCTTTTAATTTTTTTTGAAATTGGTACATTCGTGTTCCCCTTGGGGTTTCCAACTCCTCCCACCATTGTTGGACTAATGATTTGAATTCCTTGTGCTCCAGCTAGAACTGTTCAAAACTAAAAGTTTTCCTAATTGGAGGGCCCCTTCCTTCCCATATAAGGCCCACTGGCCAATAATCCGATCCAACATAAGGTAGAACCATAACCATCACATCCCCACTTCCACTGACCAAACCTTCAAAAAGTAAAAAAAAATCTAATATGGAAGCGACATGGTGTTCTCGCCCACGTCAGTTGTTCACGGTAAACCACCCATTCCTCGTTTCCACGTCCACCAACTGGTTGTCATTTATAAAGTCCTTAAAAGCATCATTAGTCACTTCAATAATTTTTCTTCCTCCCTTTTTCTCTTTTAGAGAGGTAATCATATTAAAATCCCCGCCCACCAACCAATGTTGATCCCTAGTCTCCCTCACTTCCTCATTTAGGGAGGCAAGGAAGTTCAGTTTCTTAGAACAGATACTAGGTCCATAAACATTAGTGATGACTCCTTTAACTGTTGTATTGCAAATCTGAAAATATGCGGAAAGAAAGAATCGAGTAGCTCTGAAGTTATTTAAGCAGTCTGCCTCCAGCCGCTAGAGGATTTCCAATCCTCCCGCGGCACCACGCACGTCAATTGCTATCACTTCACTACCTCTCCAAACTTTGTTACATATCTCTTGCATAGTCTCAGAACTGCATTTTGTTTCTTGTAAGAAAACCAATGTTGGCTTCTCCATTCTCAACTTACTTCTAAGAGTCTTTATTTTTTATGGGTGACTCACTCCTCGTATGTTCCAAGTTATGACCTGCATTGAGAAACCTGATTAACTTCAGAAAATTCCACCTTTATCGTGGGATACTGGCATGATTCCACCAACTTGGTTCCTACTTCAACAATTCTTTGTCAGTTCACTTTCTTCCTCGTTTTTCACCTTCCTTCGGTTGTTTCCGTTTACTCCCCTTTGATGAGTCTGTTGTAATACCCAGCTGGGGAGATGCCTTTGTTTTTAGAATGGCTTGCTGCAGGAGTTCTATCTGTCTTCTTGGAACATACCCCTTCCCTTTCTAGTTGCATTCTTTCCCAATCTCATCCAGAAATAGCTCCCCCAGGTCCATATCCTTATCTTCTTCTAGTTGGTCCTCCTCCATTCCTTTGAACTTCTCCTCCACACCCTTTTGAATGATATCTGGGGGCATTATTGCTTCCATCCCCTCTATGTTGCTTGATTTATGTTTGTCTTTGGTAAGGTCGCTCAGATCCTCCCCAACCTAATTAAGGGTTTCAAATCAATTCTATGTATTTGTCTTCTATTCCGTGGTCTGTCGATTCTGCATTTGATTGCTGGATCGTCGTCCTTGTCTCCGCTTATTCTGCACTTGAGTAAATCCTTCCTCATCCGCTTCTTTCTCCCAGATCTCGTGAGCATGGGTTTGGGCCAGACAATTTTTGGGGAAGTCCCATCCCAGATGTCCATATTCATAACATTGTCTACATCTAAATGGGAGCTACTCATAATCAATGGGTTGCACCCAGTCCTCATCCTCCCAAGTGAGATTGATTGTTTATGGTAACTTGCGCGACAGGTCCATATACACACAGATCCTAGCAAAATATGTGTATATCTTAGGTTTTTTATGCTCTGAATCCTTCACAAATTTTCCTAGGGTATTTCCAATGGCTTCCAGAATCTATGGTTCCCAGTACTCACAGGGAAGAGAGTACAACATGATCCATACTGGTGCAATGCTTATATCTTCATTGTTTGGGTTGAAACGTTCCTTCCATGGATGTAAAAAGAGCCCAGCAGAAAAAATAAGTACGGTCCTCCCCATTGAATTTTGCCTATATCCTCCTGATTAAAAAATATGATTGTAAAGAAACCCTTTGCCCCCAGGTGTAGATCATAATGCCCCCTAGGGTTCCAGGTTACCTTGATCCATCTCAGAATATCCTTCTCTTTTGGTCATATTCCAATGAATTTTCCAATCAAATATTTATCCTTCCATTGCTCCACTCTCTCCCTTAGTTTTTTAGATATGATATGAAGAGAAGAGTTTTCTGTTGATTTCGGTAAACAACCACCCCGCCGGCTCCTTTGCCGATCCAGATCTGCTTTCTTCCCCACCCCCCGTTGCTCCCATATCCCCTCTCCGGGTACTTCTTTGTTGAAACCTCCTCTCCCCCAACAGATCGTTGCACAAAGGAGGGAGAGCCACCCCCTCTAGGCACCCCCATTCCAAACCCTAGTCTTCACACGGGTGCGCTTCTCCTATCTCCATGATCAATCTTGTGTCAGGTTGTTGAATGATTCAAAATTCGAATCTTGACAAAAGAGTTAACGATAAAGAGATGTATAGTATTGTATGTTTGTTCGGACCCATTTACTCTTATAATACTGCAACAAATGCATAAGGGCAATCAAAAGGATATGGATATGTGCAGTTTGAGCACGACGAAACAACGCAAAATGCAATAGGAAAAATGAATGGTATGCTTGTCTATGGAAAACAAGTTTATGTTGGTCCATTCATTAAGAAGCAAGATTGCAAGCAAGCAAATGAAAATGACAATTTTGAGAATGTTTTTCTGAAGAATTTATCAGAATCTTTGACTGATCAGGATTTGATAAATTATTTTGGTGAGTATGGCACAATTACCGGTGCAGCAGTTGTGAGGGATGCAGAGGGAAAATCAAAGTGATTTGGATTTGTCAATTTTGGGATTGCAGATGATGCAGCAAATTGCGTTGAGAGTTTAAATGGCAAAAAATTTTATGGCAAGGAATGGTATGTTGGAAAAGCACATAACAAGTCTGAATCGAGCGGGCGATGTGGAACAAATCTTTATATGAAAAAATTGGATTATAGTATCGACGATGAGAAGTTGAGATAAATGTACTCTGGTTATGGCACAATCACTTCAAGCAAGGTAATGAGGGATTCTAATGGACACAGTAAAGGTTCAGAATTTGTTGCCTTCGCATCCCCTGATGAAGCATCCCGAGCTCTGGAAGAAATGAATGGGAGAATGATTTTTAGAAAGCCTATGTATATTGCACGCGCTCAGCGCAAAGAAGAGAGAAGGGCATTACTACAGGCTTACTTCTCCCACTTTACAAATGTTGTTGGAAAGCCTCTATATGTTGCCCTGGCTCAACGCAAAGAAGAGAGACGGGCATTGCTATAGGCTTACTTTCCCACTTGCCAAATGTTGTTGGCATGGCACCACCTGTAAGAAGTTGAGATGATTAAATTTTTAGTGTTGTTTTTATATGCATAAAAGGATTTGTAAATGATTATGATTTAGTTCATTATATTTTTAATTGTGTATTATTTATTAGATTGATATATATGAGATTGATAAATGTTATTGATGGGTGCTTATTTTGAATATTTTATAAATGGGTTTGGTACCTAATAATGATAAGGAGAGCTTGCTTTGGTAGAATATTAGAATTGTTTTCCTAGTATACAGAGAAACATCTTTTGTAACTGATAGCACATATCTAGGATTTAGTTACATTTTTGTTATATTTTTCATTTAATTCAAAATATGTCCCCAACTCTATAAATAAGAGTGCCAAGGCTTGTAATTGAGAGGTCAATATGGGAGAGACAAACTCTCTTGACCATGTATGTAATTTTCAGTTTATGAATGAAAGCATAATTGGAGTTCTTAGTAGTTTCTTAGTGTTATATTTCATAGTAGCACCTTGTTCCCATGGAGGTAGGGCCCACTCAATGAGGATAAAACTTGTGACTAGCTTTAGTTATTTGTAATCCAAGCCAAAGCATTGCCACATTCAAACTAGAAAATGTGTGACTAGCTTTAGTTATTTGTAATCTAAGCCAAAGTAGTGCCATAGTCAAACTAGTGATTATAATCAGAGTAGTATTTGGTTAATTTTCATTTTTTGAATGCATGACCATAATTTTCCTTTACTTTCCTATAATTAGAATAGTATGTTTGTTTACTTTTTGTAAGCTTGATTTTTTTTTCTAGCCGTTTCCTTTTTATAGTAGCTAGTCATGTCGAGAGATGTTCCTCATAACAATAGGGTTCCCATTAGCATGACCAATGTTCATTGCCAAGAGTGATTGAGCCATCCTTTGATTTATGAAGTGTGGTGTGATATAATTTTCCTTTCTTATGAGCATGTAGAAAACTAGTTGAAAATAATGAACTTGGATCCTACAAATATAGTGCATGACATCTTGTAAGCATCTAGAACCCCAGGTTGATAACCAATGCACAAAATATTGTGTTGGTCTTTATAAGGTAATAAATTAGCTCGTCTTTTAAGTGTAATTGTTGGGGAAATGTCAAAGGTACACTAGTATTTGTTTGCATTTGTGTTAAGAAACATACATGTAAGAGGATTAACAAAAGAAACTATCTACTATCCTCTTTGTGTACTTTCATATGCCATGTGATGCATTTAAAATAGGTCATATAGTTGCATGCATAGGATTAGAACATCCACCGGAAATATTCTAAAAACAATAAGAACCACCCAAAGTAGTAACCATTTTGTAGGAACACTAGTAGAGCAAGAGATTCATGAGTGAACTTCGGATCTTCATTTGAGTCATTGTGTTAGAGTGAGACACTCCATGTTTTCCACGGTGGTTATCTTAGGTTCTCATTCTATCCCACCATAGTTTGAACCCAATGTTATAATCTCCATAATTTCCCTTATTTTGGCCTCACACTCAATGTCTTCATCAAATTGAATCTCAATCACATAACCAAATAGCCCACTTATAACACTAAGTTACCTAGTATCCTACTTATTTCGGGTCTCTCCAAACTTACTCCATAAATCAACTACAATTCCCTATTATATATAAAATCCATTTTGTGAATTTTCATAACTATCATAATTTGAAGATCATGAACAACTTACTTCTTTTCAAATTTAAGACTTTTGAGGTGTTTTAGGTTAGAATTGTAATTTTCTAGGCTTTCCGCTAGTAGTCATTGTTTGTGTTGACTATTATTGTTGTAAAATTTAAAATGAAGTCAACATATAATGCCTAATAATGAGCTATAAACCACCTAATAATGTTAGCTAATGTTAACTAATGTTAGTTAAGGTGGTCTATAGCTCATTATTAGGCATCAACATTATTATTATTACCATATTTTATATCATATTTTAGCTTTTGTAGAATTTAAAATTGGGTTGACCTGCTTTTTAACAACTTTTATTTATTTATTGTTGTTATGTATCTACATGACAACCTATCCCATAGTGGGTTATAGTGGGTTATAGAGCATCTTTGGGTTCTTTCGGTGCAACAAACAACCGATATAAAATAGGTCAACACAAAAATGAATAGTGAAGGCATTGAGGATTGGTATTATTAACAATTGACCCATGAAGTGCAAAGGTATATTATTGGAAATATTCTAAATAAATAAAGTGTTGCTACGACAAATGAAAATATTCTAAATAGATAAGTCAAACGAAATTGTTACTATACAATATCTCTTTAAAAAAGGTGACATCCTTCCCACTCACAATATACAAATCATATTACTCCCATTGCGAAGGACATCAAGAAAGATATTGGGATTTATTAATGTACATATTTTGTGAAATATAAAGCAACTAGCATTTAATAGTGCATGTTCATATACTGGAAAGAAAAAATGTTTCTAACATTAAAATGTGTATATGCAAAAGAAGGTGTTCACATACCATAATGCATGCCTTTTTTTTCCATGGAAAAAGAGTTGCAATTCATTATATTACAAATGAATTACCTTGTTCATATGTCATATAGGTTATTACAAAAAATTATCTTCTAATAGCTTAAGCTGCTAAAGATCATTGTCCCATTGGACCATAAATTTAAACTTTGACTATATGCAAAACTTATATAAAGAAAAAAATTGTGTCATTATGATAACTGTGTATTTAAACACCAGATAACAAACTATTGTATGTTGATACAAAAAACCATGTAACATAACAAATGGAATTTTTTTTTTAACCCGTGCTTTTAGGTAAGCATTGGGATTGTTCTTTTTGCTGTTGAAGGAAATCTCAACCAGGATGTAGTCCAGGATCATGTTCAATAAGTATGCTACAATTTTCTCAAATAATTCCTTGGTTTTACAAAAATCCATCAAAACTCTCCGATTTCCTCTGTGGCGTTTAGAGATGTTTGATAAATCAACAACGTTCATTGGTGTGTTAGATATGTTGACCACCTCATAAACAACACGGTATCTAGAATTTCTTATCAACCCGGTAATCATGTTAAGCAAAAGCGTCTCAATTTTGCAGTAAATTTTCATCAACACAACACGGCATGTCCCAATTGGTCATCTTTTTCCATTTTCTGTATATTAAAACATATTATTTCCACAAAAACCCATCAAGCACAGGGTTTCACTGAAAAAGGATTCCTATACTTTATATTTTATTCCAGAATAGGCACTCTCCTCCTGCCTGCTTCCAATCTTCTGTTCTGTAGCTGTTATTGCACATCGACACTAATACTTTAATGAAAAATCCCTCAAAATCGTAGAGAAAACTTACAACAGTTCAATTTTCACACCAAAACAACACTATGCTCTCTCCAGGGTTTGAATCCTGCAAAATTTCATAATAAGTGTTGATGTAATGTTATTCATTGAACTGTGATATTATTCGAAATATGTTCATAAAAAACTATTCAATTCCTTTATCAATAGACCAAAATATATTTTCTGATACAAAATTATTCCCTTAACAAGTAGACTAGTATTTCTAATTCTACAATTTTTGTCCTGTATCAAATGTGGGGTAATAGAATGAATATCTAGTAGTACATCTATATTATTTTCCTTCTTTTGTAAAGTAATGACTGAGAATAAAAAAAATCATTATTTCATAAATTGGCTAAGAAAATATTATGTTATTTGGTGTTTTTAAAAATTCTCTGGAATTCAATAAAACAATAATAAATCAAAATACTTATCTGTTCAATATGTAGATAAACTGGAATCATTGGAGTAGGTCCATGAAACTCCCAACCATAGGTCTACTAAGTATTCTCTTAGTATCCAACCCCAAGCCAAATCGTGACACTATAAGAGCAAAGGTTTCCAATGGAACTCCTGGTTGTACCTAACACTTCTCCCTCATGGGTGCTCGTAACAATACGCCAGCTCTTCGTTTCATATTAATGTCAATCATTAATTTTCCAACATACCTAACACCTCTCATTCCTGGGCGCTCATAATAGTATGGTGCCCCCCTTAGAGGCATATCGCTTTTCTTTCTTGATTCTTTAACATCCCCCCAACATTACGTGGAGTATGGATATTCTAGGGGTTTTTCTTTCTTGTTGAGCTCAACACATGCATTTAATTATTTGTCTCAACATTGTAAATCGGTGTTCCACCTTCCTTTTACAATGCCACGATTTCACTTTCTCATGTGATCTTTTTTCACATAAAAATATAACTTACTATTAATACCGCGACATAGTAAATAGGATCAATACATCAGGTCATCATACCATAAAGGCATGAGAGTAAACCACATACGGGCACATGTTGAGCCCCAAGATAACATCACAGAATCCAGGATCCCACCCAAATCCCAAACATAACCAGAAAGGATGCCACAAAAATGCATCAGTATCCCAACAGCTGCATGACCAAAACTGAACAATCCCCAAATGGCATAGTATCAAATAGCCATGACATACATACATGTATAATAAGTCCAAAACAGCCAATGGCCTAGACACAAGTGTCAAATAACATAAAGCATAGAGCCGCATAAGCCAACCTGGTCAAAAATCCAACAAGTAGTTGGAGAAAGAAACTATTGTGAAAATAAGTCCAAAACAGCCAATGGCCTAGACACAAGTGTCAAATAACATAAAGCATAGAGCCGCATAAGCCAACCTGGTAAAAAATCCAACAAGTAGTTGGAGAAAGAAACTATGTACCTGCACAATATATAGCCGAATATAAACATGAGAGAAAAATATCAAATTAGGCCTCAAGTCCAGATCAAAAGAGTCAGATCCAAAGCAGATCAACCGAGCCCTGAGAGAAAAGAAGGTCCTCATGCCATTCCTCCCACAAGATAATGCCAGTCGGTGAGCCCAAAGCCCTCTTGGAAAGGATGTCTGCCTCCATATTTATCTCATGGAAAACATGGGCAAAGTGAATATGTTGAAAGTCACTGATGTATTTCCGGACAGCATCCAACCATTTTGTGAGGATCAACACATTTAGTGGGGAAGAACCCAAAGCCCATGATATTATGGAAGAAGAATCACCCATAACAACAAGTGAGGAAACCTGTAAGCACCGAGCAAAGTGTAAAAGTAACCAGAGAGCACATAATTCACTGCGAGTATTTGATCCAGAACCCAAATTTAAATGGATCCTATAGGAAACAGAGCTGTTTAGATGAAGCACCACTCCCGCCCCACAAATACCACCCCCCCCAGCCGCAGCCCCATCGAAGAACCCACAAGGATACATCAATACCGGAGGAGCATTTCGATAACCAGTACGTTTATCAGTAGAAACAGTCCTGCCTCTCGCAAGGACTGAAATGGAATGCTTCTCCATATATAAAGCAATGATACGACTGCTTAACCAATGCAGATTTATAGCTATACCATCAAAAACATAGCGGTTACGGGCCTTCCATAGCTCCCACAACGTATAACACGGGAGTTCCAACCATCGACTTGAGCGAGAGTCGCGAAGCCACTGGCCTAAGCTGTCCATTAAAGTGGACGAGTGCCAAACCGCAGTTATACCAATAGAATTGACAATAAGCATCCAGAGCTCATTTATGATTGGACACGAAGAGAAGAGATGATCAACCGTTTCCAGGTGTGAACAGCATAAAGAACACCAGCCAGGACCATAGAAGCCACGACGACAGAGATTATCCCAGGTAAGAATATAGTTGCCCATTGCCAACCAAACAAAACATCTGATCCTCGGAGGAAGGGAAAGCTTCCAGATCACAGAGTGCCACCATACCACCTTCGGTTTACAGTCAGCAAACAATGAATCATAAGCAATTTTTGAAGTGACCGCACCACGGGCAACATCCCATGACCAAACCAACCTGTCCGGGGTATCGCAGAGGTGGATGTTTGCTTGACAGAGGTGCTTCGTGTATTCTGACCATTCCAATCCCATAGCCCCTTGAATGCCAAGTTGACGAGTAGTGATCCAACCCCCATTGTTGAAAGAAACAGCATGAGACAGGTTAAAGAGCCCCCTAGCTCGGAGATGTGCAAGAAGTTCGGGAGAGAAAGAATACGAGGGGGATGCCCCCAAAACAGGATCCATTCCAAGTCTGATATCTCGACCATTGCCAGGTATCCAAGAGAGCCACTTTGCCACAACAGAAAATGATCCCATGAGCCCGCGCCATATATTTGAAGTACCATTTACAGAATGCCTGCCAATCCGAAACCAGGACGCCACCATAGCATGTTTAAGGTATTTGGCCCGAATGATACAACCCCACATAGAGTTATTAAATAATACACGCCACAGGCTCATTGCATGGAGAACCATCACAAACAACTCCAGATTCTTTATATTCCAGCCTCCAAGAATATATGGTTGTGCCATACATTTCCAATTAATTAAATGAAACCTGTTCTTCTCACCCCCACCAGACCATATAAAGCGGAAGAATTTCCCCCGAAGTATGCGAATAATTGTAGTCGGTTTTTTACAGAGGGAGAACTAGTATACACCCATGTTCTAGAGAACAGCCTTTGCCAAAGTAATCCGGCCACCCAATGAAAGATATCTCAAGCTCCAATGGCTAATGCGCGTATCGAATCGTTTAACAAGCCATAACCAGTCATTGGTCCTGTATTTTGCAGGTTTGAGGAAATAGCCGAGATATTTGGAGCCTTCTGATAACTCCTTAAAATACAAAGGAAGAATACACCTGACACTATGTTCCACAGTCACCTCCAGAGAGTGTTTCAGGAAGAAAGATTTCACCATACTGATGAGCATACCAGTTACCAAGCAGAAGAAATCAAGAATTCTCTTATACTGTAACCATTCAGCCAGAGTTGCCAGCCCAAAAAGCATCACATCGTCCACAAACAGCGTATGGGTAACTGATACACCAGCCGAGACTCTGATACCCACAATAGATCCCTCGCTTTTAGCTTTGAGAATAGAGAGGCTCATCCCATCAATGATCAGCAGAAACAAAAGGGGGGAGAGAGGACACCCCTGACGGAGGCCCCTAGACGCCTTGAAGTAATCAGTCGGCTGACCATTAATAAGAACTACATAGTTGACAGACGTAACACAGGCCATAATCCACTTCATAACCTTCCACGGAAGACCAATTTGTATAAGGATCAATTTGAGAAAAGTCCAATTGACTCGATCGTAGGCTTTAACCAAATCCAGTTGTAGGATGAGTGCCTCCATCTTCTTCTGATTAATACTGTGGAAAACCTCCTGTGCCACACCAACCGCGTCGTGAATCTGACACCCCCTCCAAGAAACCATATTGTTCCATAGAAATGTATGAGGACAAGATCGGTTTGATACTTTGTGCAATTATCTTAGAAATGATCTTGTATACTAAATTGCACAAAGCAATCGAACGGAAATCATTAAAACTCTCAGGATGTGTTGATTTAGGTATCAGTGCCAGATAAGTGGAATTTAACGCCCCGGAGACCAGGCCCAAAGACCGAGATTCATCTACAGCATCCCTGAGGTCACTCCCCATGATTTCAAAAAAATGTATGAACAGCTCCACCGTCCACCCATCGGGCCCCGAAGATTTGTCCTTTGCAAAATCTCGAAGAGTGTTCTGAACATTTGTGCAAGAAATAGTCTCAAAAATTTTGTCACCCTCCACATCAGTGAACATCCGAGGATATTCCTTAATAAGTTTAAACTGATCAGGCAGGGAAGTAGTTTCAGGATCAGTATAATAATCAATAAAATGACGAGAAGCCACAGACTTCAATTCCTCATCACTACGGATCCATCGTCCATCATGATCATTTACATCCCAAATGTTATTTTGTATTCTACAACCATCAGCATATCGATGGAAGAACTTCGTATTTAAGTCCCCAGCTTTGAGCCAAATTGCTCGGCTCTTTAAACGCCAGGACTCTTCCTGATTAAGGAGAATCTTAAGTTTCCTTTCCTCCAGCATAGCAAGTCGGACACGAACAGATGGAGAGATCCCCGCTCTCAGGGATAGACCCCTAAGGTCATCAATTTCAAAATCCAACAAATTGAGTTCAGAGGTCTGTTCAGCTTTTTTGGATCGTTCCCATTTAATAGTAAAGTCTTTTAAGGACCCTAATTTGACCGCAAGCTTGTCCATTGCCGACCGCTCCCCCGAAACATCCGTATTTGCCCAAAGAGAGCAGACACCCACATCAAAATCAGAATCTTTTAACCATACAGAGTTGAATTTGAAAGGGTATATACGGTGATTCGCATCAATTTCAAATTGCAAAATAATGGGAGTATGATCGCTGATATGGGTCTGCATACACCAAGTTCTATATGTATGAAACGTGCTCAAAAGTGTCTCAGATATCAGGTAACGGTCAATACGTTTGGAGATCAAATTCTCATCGAGCCGGCCATTTGACCATGTTGGGGCTAATGGCCTCGGTTCCACATCAACCAGAGAGTTTGTGGAAAAAAGGTTCCTGAAGTAAGTCCCCAGAGGGTCCCTTTTGGCCGCCCTACCCCAGATTTCTTCAGCTCCCCATGTAAAATTCATATCACCAGCGAGTATCAAATTATCCAATGCTAATAAATGTCCCGAACATGCCAGATCCCAGAATGCTTCCCTGTTGCTGTAGGGCCCATAGCAATTTACAATATTTATAACTTGCTCAGATCCCCTAATATTGCCAGTCAGTAGTATGCCCAACGAAGTAATAAAAGGATCCAGCTTAAGGACCCCCGGGTTCCATGCAGCCAGGAGCCCACCAGAAAGACCAACCGCATCCATAGTATACATACACCACCCAGGCTTAATTTTATTGAAGAAAATACGAGCTTTCTCCCCACATACCATAGTTTCTTGTAAAAAAACCAAATCGGGATTAACAATTTGAAGGACTCTTTTGAGGGCTAGTTGTTTGGGCATCCCCCCCACACCCCTGATGTTTAAGAAGAGAAAAATCATTATCGACCCCTGGCTAGGGCTTTGATTCCTCTAAGAGCCCTGGTATCCAGAGAGATGGGAGTATTCAGAACGTTTTTGTCAGAACCCCCCAGAGTGTTGACTTTTTTATTTTTCCTGGCGCTTCTCATTTTTAATGGAGAGAAATCAGCTGCCAACCCACCCAGCCGAGCTCCCTTCGCAATACATTGGTCGCCCAACGTATTCAAAATGACAGCAGATGGGTTGTTATTCATCACCTCCTTATCAGGGGCCAATGTCGCAGAGTCCGAGGGATCAGCCACGGTAGTATTACATGGTCCAACATCAACGACAACCCGGTTATTTAAATAAACAGGGAGGGGTGTTTTTTGGACCATCTCAGAGTAGGATGGGATGTGCAATATACGATCCAGAGTCTTCGATTCACAACGTTGGGTGACGACCGGGGGGACCGATGACGATGGCCCATCCTCAATAGGCGCAAGAACAGGCAAAGTCTCCTCACAATCTGAGGAAAGGATAACAGTAGGACTATGGGTAAAAGCCGACGCCACAGGCGAAATGGGAGTGGCGGACGAGGTCCCTAGGGAAGAATTACAAACAGGAAGAGGAACATCAAAGGCGGGAGATGCATTATCAGATGAGACAATAGGATCCTTTTCAGATTCATAGGCAATTGACAGCTTTGGATATATACGACTCAAATAGTTACCATTGCTACCATTGTTGAGCTCCAATGCATTTATAAATTTAATGTCCAAATCATTCAAAGAATGATAAAAAGAAGGGTCATTGGATTCCAGCTTACCCAGTAAACCCACAGCCGAAGGTGAGATCCTGTTGGAATATCCGTCAAGACCACCATTCGTATCCACGTCTTTGTCGCTGCCATCATCCGAGGACCAAAAGGGATCTGCCCCCACCGGACGACTAGAAGAAAACCGTTGGTTGCACTGCCGCCAAAGATGACCCACTTGTTTGCAGTTGGAGCACCGGAAAGGGATGCCCCAATAATCGATGATCAAATCCAGCCGACGACCGCGCCAATTAATGTGGAGAACATCAATGAGACCCAAAGAGATGTCAACTTCCACCAAGAGCCGTCCCATACGCCTGTCGAAACCTGTAAGATGCTCCTCCTCCACATGAAGAAACCGGCCCAAGCTATTGCCAATAGCTTCAAACACCCCCCGATTCCATAGAGCAAGCGGCAAGCCAGGTATGACTACCCACAAATGACGCATACGCACAGTGGTCGAATCTGGGTCAAAATCAATATACCACTTTTGTAACATGAGCCTGCCCGCACCATGTAGCCACAGCTGAGCTAAAATAGTAGAACAGTGAGCTTCCTGCTCAAACTTGAAGCCATACCAGCCTCGAGCCATGGCGAAAACCTGAGGAGAGTATCTCACAATGGGTTTCCATTTCTCAGTAACCCAACCCACAATGTCCTTTCGGTCCATGGCAAAATAGGAGAATTTCCCCACCAAAACTGTCAAATTGAACTCAACGTGCTCTTCTAAGCCCAGGTCCCGACCCATTGTTAGCCAGACCTCCCCGGGACGACAGCAAAACTTCTCACTCAAACGGTGAGCAGCACGGGAGATATGACGCGTTTTCTTCTCCTGCACATGAGATGGACAGGCCTGCATGCTATCAACGGAAGGGTCTGAGCCCAATGTCAGCCTAGGAGCACCTGTTAAAGGCAAATGGCCTTTCTTTGCCCCATGTCTGGCACGTGGAGCTCTTTGCCAGCTACCCGAGGCAAGTTGACACTTACCATGCAGCATATGTCGAAAATAGGATTCCGGTTTAAAACATCCCGCCTCTTCCATTCTGTATTCCGAGGCGGTCATGGAGTTTTCTGCCAGAGCTTGTGGATCCGCCACATGTTCACGCATTTCCAGGTGTGAGCCGTTCACGCTAACAAACAAGGGAAGCTTCCAGAAACCAGAAATGATGGGTAACCGTGCTGCTCCCCACAAAAAGAGACAAACCCCAGTTTCACAGCAAACCGGAAGTGAATCCCGACAGTATCCAAGGAAGAAATGATGCCACGGATTTTGGAGTATTCCATACCTTGAGCATAATCACGGCCGGAATCTAAGACCCACAAGAAAGCAAACTGCTAGAACCTCAGATGACCGGAAAAAACAAGAACCCCAGGAAACCACCCAAAATCGCCACAATCCGCCCATCAACCGGTTACCGAAAACCCCAGAATATTCCAACAGTATATATGACGCCCGGACGTTTCAGGAGGTCACACCCCAAGCAGCAAAAGACCGGAGCAAGGCGAAAACAAACCCGACAGCTAAGAAACCGGACCCAGATAAAACAGAAGTCACCTGACAGGAGAATGTGTCCCCAGAAAAACAAACCCCAGTTAAAGAAGCCGGAACCAAACTCTACACAACAGCTGGGAGCAAAGACACCCGGAAAACCGAACCCCCAAGTCGTGTGCACAAACCGGAACAAAACCCAACTATCGTTTAGTGACTATAAAAGCCCCCATCAGGCAGCACCAGTCGCTGTCCCCAGCATGTAGGTAGACCCCAAAGTAAAACTATTTAACCAAAAGTATGAGCAAAACTGCACCTGTAAGGGAAATGTGCGTCCTATTCAAGGGAATGTAGACCACGGTCGGCACCGTCTTCACGCATCATGTGCGCCACCATCATAGCCCTGTAGAAGCTTACCCACTGCGTTCGGCTCCTTCATGCTTAGGGTTTCCTGTGCGCCATCCCAAGTAATATTTAAAAGACAAAACAACAACAAAATAACATTACATATAGGTACTTGTTCATGCCTTACTTAAATGCAACCATTAATGTCTCATGGTGCATATTCTGAATATTTGCAATATTTACAATTTAAACTTAACAAAAAATAAAAATGACTTGTAAGGGTTTTGGGGATATTACAATTTTACTTCCTTTTTAATGTTGCATTCTTCAAATAAGAGTCTAAGGGTTTTGTACTTAGATAGATAGTCTTGAATGTAAGAGAAATTACCCGGATTTAAATTAGCTAATTCATTTTCAAGCTAGTGAGCTCAAATCTCATTATGTTTACCGAATATGGTTTCTAACTTTTCTCAACCCTTATCTAGTTCGTCAATTCCTTGAAGGTAGAACTGTAACTCATTAGAGATGGAGATCTCAATTAATCCATGGGCTTCATCACTTTTATTGTCCCATTTTATTTTCTTATCAGCATCAATGGGGGTGGTTTCTTTTCCCAAGATAATCTGGTAAAGGCTCCTACTCCATAAGATGTCCTCCATATGGACTCGCCGTGAGAAGGAGTTGGTACTGGTAATAAAAATATCACTTGGAGTGACCATATGATAATATCCAGGTAATATGGCTTCAAAACATACACTGATGGTTTAGATGTAAAGATCTAAAAAACATAGGCAATTTAAAAAATTCTTTAGGGCACAGGGTCAAGTCAACAACAGGACTCAAAAATTGTTACAACAATAAACTCATTATGAATTAAACATGTCACTTAAGGGAATAGAGCCTCGATGGAGAGAGCACTCCATCCCACAACCACCCATATTAAATCCAATTAACAAGTCATAAAATAAGATACAACAAAATACTATATAAATATATATAAGTTGATAGAAATGATATATATCATAAAATTGATAAAACTATTTAAAGACCTCATAATAAAAGTATGAAGTAAAAATTTTTATATTAGAAGTCATCATCTAAATGCATCGATGAGGTGCCATTTGGAATATGCATCAATAAAAGCATAATTCTCTATATTTCTCATTCTCTAACTTTCTCTACGTTTTCTTTTAAATTTATATCAAGAGGAATATACATGATGTAAGAGTTAAATGGATAAACAAGGCCATTGAGTTTTGTGATAATGTAGTCATGAGATGTATATTACAACATCATGTTGGTGAAATAAATAATATTGATTAAATAAAAAAATATAAAAGGAGGATTGAGATTGTATTATTTTTAATTTCTTAAAAAAATTTAAAATTTTATTGATTAAAAGAAAGATAAAACAAGAATCAAAGAGAAGTACCCTTATTTATACAAAGAGAATTAGATCCTAATATATAATCAAAAATATCTTTATAAGAAAGTAATCCTTATTAATATTAATCACTTCAAATAGATTTTGGTTAATATAAGCAACCTTGGATAATAATAAAAAATGTTCAAAATCTAAGAACATCATTATATCATTTTATATTAAAAATAATGAATAATAAGATAGATCAATTATACATGATTTTTTTTCATAGCAAAATTAGTGTTTATGACATTTTTTAAAGAAACCTTATTCCCAAATCTTAAGAATTAAATGTTAATCTTTGTTCACATGATTGTGATTTAAGACAAGTATTGAGGTTATCAATCTTGTATTAATGTGGAGAACTAAGAAAATTAACAACTTTTTCTCATAACCATTCCAACTAGAATTACAATTGTTTACATATCCTTAAAAATAAATTAATTTTCCATATTTATATGATTATTCTCAAAACTAAATGCAAATTAAAAAAACATGGAGGTAGTAGCAAAGTTTATTAAAAATTGATATAATTGAATTTCGTAAATTTTAAATGGAGATAATTATAACAACAATAAATATATAAAATTAACAAAGCAATAATATTTTACGATTCTAATATTGTTACACAGGGATGCGTCCCCCAAGGTTGCCCTGCGCCCCTGAGACGTGGGGGCACTTGGGGAAACGTTTCCCCATGTCCCCAATTCGAAGAAATGTGGAGAAACACATGGCAAGATGTTTCACAAGAAGGGGACATCTGGACACCCCCTCCCAAAAAGTGGGATTCCTAGACTCCCTCTCTTGATTTTGGAATTTATTTTACATAAAAAACAAAAAAACTACTTATATTTAGAACATGATTTCTGATTTAGTATGTCTGATTTCAAACTTGAGTATTTGTTGAGTTATCTAACATTGACTTGTAATATTAAATTCTTAAAGTAAAAGGATAGAAAATGAAAGATAAGGAGAGAGTGGCTCCAACTTCATCAGACTTCATATGTGAAAAGTAGAATTTTAGATCCCATTCAGAATTCAACATGCTTAATAGTATTCATGATTTCAGGATTACAACGTTTCTACTGGATTCTATCATGTATGAGGGTATGAGATTGGAATTTACTCAAGCACATCAACCTCTCTATATACCTTGATGTTGGTGGTGATGATTGTGGATCTCCTCTATCATGGCCTTATTAAAAATGTACGCTTCACTCAAGCAAAATCATTTATCAAGCATGGGAAGCTTTTTGAATTTTCTACCTTATTTTAAAGCTTGGATTAGGAGATTTCATGAAAATTGTAGTGTGTTGACTAATGTCCTTGGAGGATCAAGTTCGAGATTCAAGGTAGAGGCAAGGGCTAGAGCTTAAAGGAAGAGGGCACACAGTGTTATCGATGAATATGATCCCAATACGTGAAATTCAAATACTTAAATATGATAAATCATATCGACGATCATGTTTACATTGCACAATGATGAATTTAATATTTAGTATTTAAATGGTGATGGGATGAGGCATTGTTATGTTAATATGTTGGGATTTATATATTTTTAATAATTTTGGAGATAGCCCCCTATGTTAAGGACCCTGACATCCCTCATCCCCCGTAAATTTTCTTAAAAATTGGGGGTGGTATCCACACTTCCCCATATGCATTTCCTCGCTCCCATGTTCTCACATCACGGAAACTTAGTAGAAGATTAGATTATAACCAATATATACAATTAATTAATATACACAACTAGCATAATAGTTACAACAATCAATATATGCAACTAACTAGCACGGATTTCAGTCAAAATGGAACATTTAATTAATATACACAACTAACAAAGTAATCACAATAATCAATATATGCAACTAACTAGCATGGAGTTGAGTCAAAGTGGTTATTTAGTTTTACAAAGTAGTCACAATAATCAATATATGCAACTAACTAGCATGGAGGTGAGTCAAAGTGGTTATTTAGTTTTAATCAAAATAAAGGTTGTAGAATTTTAGAGAGTGTACATAGAATGATAGAAGAGTATAGATTTTGAAAAGAGAGATTGTAGAATTTTGCAATTACAAATAGCAAAAGTAAAATGTAGAAGTTATTTTTAGAACAAAGAGTTGTTTAGAGAAAAGGACATTATGCGATTTTCAAAAATTATAGAGAGGAGGCATGGTGATAAAGATGAAAATGAACATAAAATTGTAAATATTAAAGAATTAAAAGTGTAAGAAAAAAATAAAAATGAAGAATCAAGTGAATCATAATTTAAAGAAAGAAAAAGAAGGAATCCATGATAGAAGGATGTTGAGTGAATCATAATCAAGGAAAGAAAAAGAAAGAAGCCATGACAAAAGAATATCTAGTAGGGTAGATTGTAAATTTGTAAATTTGCTAAGACCAAAAAAAAGATTGAAGTTTCTAACTTTGTAGATAGTCACAAAGGATTTGATCAAGTGCATTAATGAAATGAGGACGAATTTTTAATGTGAGGAGTTGCAATAGCCAAGAAGGATGAAATTTGTGGGTAGGTAATTGAAAGGATTTGTAACAACTTGGTGAGAGTATCTCTATAAAGGAATAGTCTGAAAGGGCAATGAGAAAAAATGGATATCGGTCACTTCTTTTTTTTCATGTGAATAACAAATTTTATTGGGAAGAATGGATTGTAATTTTTTTTAATAGAATTGTGTTATAATTTTATATTAAATTGTTGGAGATCAACTAAAAATTTCCAAAAGAAATTGCCCAGTTGTTGTAGGGAGAAAATTTAGTGCCTTATAAATACAAAATTCCCCTATATCAAAGTTAAATAACAAAATTTCTCCAGCAGGTGCATTATGACTAATATTACATACATGAACATACCATCCTAATAAGTAAATACAACATTAGAACATAAGATGTAAATAGAAAGGAAAAGCAAAAAAAGTGGTTCAAAGACATCTTTGATCAATCATGCTTGGTAGAGTTCACTTTGTTATGCTCCATGACAGGGCTATGAACCAAGTCCTCCTCCATTGATTTCTCATCTGCAGATTGATTTTTTTGGTTTTGTATTCGTCGATTCATGCTAAAAATCCTATTGAAATCCACCCTTAATGCCTCGATCTAGCCTCCTTACTCCCCAAGTTTACTCTCAATATCATAAATTCTACTATCTAACGTAGATTTGTGATATGAAATTTTCCTTAAAGCTTCAACCACACCTTTGAACCTGTCATTCAAGGTCCTCATCATTTGTTTGAGGTTGCATATTGTTCCAAACGGATATCGGTGGCCACCCATCCATTCCACTGGCTCAAAACCGTTTTTCCAGTTTTGCAATTTTTTGGGTCAGAGGATTGCTCCAAATGGATATCGATGGCCACCCACCTATTCCATGAGTTCAATACAGTTTTTCTAGTTTGGAATTTTTTATGGGTTTTCGTGTCCAAAACTTATAGGGCCATTTTGAGGCCCTAAATGACGTTTTCTGGCAACGCAACAGTCCACTCGTAGCCAAAAGCAAGATTAGACAAGCGAAATGTGTACTTATCAGCTAGACCTTTCCAAAGGGATACCAAGAACCCTAAACAGAGATCGTATGTAAAAGTTATGCCCTCGAGGAGTTGACACCTCAACCAACCACCTCAAGGCCCATAAACCTTTTTACAGTTTATCTCCTAGGGTTAGGTTTTTTATGTTTAGGGTTTTTTCCCTCATGTTTATGATAAAAAGGCCCTTTGGCCTTCTTTTGTAATCAGCTTGTCATGAATCAACGTAGCTCCCACATCTCTTCTCAAATATATAGCTACCACCATTCTAGCTGCTTTTATTTTACAGTTTGTTATGTTTCATTCATTTAATAGAATATGATTTTACTGTATCATTGTGTTCCTTGCAATATATCTGTGCATATGGTTCTATATCTGCTCTTTCATTTTGTTCTCACATAAATATGGATCACATATGTCTATGCGAACCCCACAGAATGCTTCCCTCTAGGACGGCATTGCCTCAACCTGGTTGCAAGTGACTTGCTGTTGATAAATCATTGTCCAAGAAATCATGAGTCTAGAGTCATAGTTTGCTATGTCCCAAACCAAAGAGAACCACAAAAGACATTGGGGAAGATATACACACATTCAAAGGCAGAGAACCCGACCAAATCTAACTCAGAGACAAACATAAAAACTTAGCTCTCGAAGAGAGAGCCTCGACGATCTTGGAAAAAGATAACATACACAACGATGGGAAGAAGAAGAGACCCTTGCTATTTTTCTCTACTCCAAGACAAGTTCAAATCTCCCACCCACAAATCCTACTTTCTTCCAGACCCACACAGGACCAAGAGCAAGTTGCGATGTAATGCAATCCCAAGATCCCCGCAATATAATATCCCATGGGTACTCTAAGCCGCAATTAACAACTCCATAATTTCACAAGTGTGGACAACAATGGATGTGTGCGATCCGATGGCATCACATGGGGGGCATTTAAAGAAAGGAAAAGCATGGTACATAGGTCTTGGTCCACCTACCCTTTCCCATGGCCTTAATCACCACCTTGTTTCATGTCGTGTAAGCTCTCCATAACCAACAAGGGAGAACTAGGGTATCCATTTCCTAAAGGGATGGCCCTAATTTTTCAGACACACTCCCATTTCCAACTTTGCCCCATGGTTTTCCAAATTATCTACCAACTCATTGTTATAACGTTGGATATGGAGAAGACTTAGGTCTTGGAGATCATGGAGAAAACGCATAACCCGACAATGCAGCCGCCCCTGTATGGAATCACGATAAAATAAACCTCTCTGGACATGGCATATGACTAGCATTGAATCTCCCAAGATAAATACTTTTGGTAACTTTAAAGAGGCTAGGAATTCCACCCCTTGTAATAACGCATACCATTCTGCTTGGTTGTTTGAATATACATGCAAAGGTTGTCACTACTTCCCCTATAGGGTCAAATAATCCCCCCCTCCTCGCCACCCCCTACACCTTTTCCACCCCATTATTGCCTTTGGAGGCGTTATCAAATTTTTGCTATCATAGCCATTCTTTGAATGTGGGTGTCTCATCCATCTTCCAATTGGAGGGGAAAGAGGGAGAGAAGAGATATTTGGACTTAGGGGAGCTCCACAAGAGAAAATCATCGAACCAAATTTTTTCATGATATGAGAGAGGCTCCGAGGAAAGACCCAAAAACCCCTTGAGCGAAGGGATTCAAGCAAAAGAGCCTTGGCTTGAATGGCAATTGAGGAGGTCCTTACACTCTCAATGTCAAATATACGCTTGTTCCTAGCCAACTAGATCTTAAAACATACATACTTCGAAAGGGCATTCCATATTCTTGCAAAGGCAGGCTTGAGAGAGAGAAAGAGAGTTCTGATAATATTCATGCTAGTTGCAAAAGAGGTCATTCTAGCTGGATGGCAACACCAGATTTAAATTTAGATCTATGAGAAGAGAATTCCATACAGAACTAACGTACTTTAATTCTAGGAAGAGATGCTTTGATGTTTCCTCTTCCCTTTGGCATAGAACACACCAAGAAGGGCCTTCGATCCTGTGCTAATTGGGGAAGTTTCCAGCTGTGAGAACATGATTGTGAGCAAGAACCTAGCAAAAAGCATTAACCTTAGGCAAGCCATCTATATGCCAAATTTTTTCCACATGCAGTCAAATGGGGGGGTTGGAAGAGAGCTAATGAGATTTTCGTATCCTTCTTTAACCGTGTAGTTCCCTTTCTTTCCCTGACCTCTTGATTTCTTTTATGAAATATGGGTAGGAGCGATTCCATGGAGACAAGAGAGAAAGAGCTCATAGTCATATGAAATATTCTCTAGCATTGTTAGGTATCTCCAACCCTTCCATTGTCTCGGCTTTGTCTAGTCAAAGAGGTCAAAAAGAGAGTTGTAACTGTTATAAATGAGTCATTCTCGAATATCCTACAAGCCAAGTTTAGAGGAAAGGGGAGCTCTCCCAAGGATCTTATCCTACCACATATGTATGCTCTGCCCATTTCCTAGAGTCCAATATAGGTTGTCTTGAATGAGTAATCCAATAGCTTTGCAGATACTCCACATACCTTCCATCAAACCCACATCCAAGCATCTCATTTTTTAGCACCTTAAGTACTTTTTCCACAAAATCTCCTTCCACCATTATTTTTTCCCCGAGATTAGTCTCCATAAACTTTTACCCCCCATGGATAGATTAATTAAACGAGGTTCTTTGATACTTGTGAGCCCATCGTCCTGAGGACACCTAAATAATCTCATGGCTAAATTAATTAAATGAGGTTCTTTGATAAGGATAATTTTTTGTTGATTGGATTTCCGGCCTTGCCACAAGAATCGACAAATTTATTTGTTAATCTTGGCCATCACACCAATAGGAGCAAGCATAACAGAGCACAAACATAGATGCAAAGATGAAAGCACGTATTTGATAAGGATAAGATTACCTGCTTCGTTGAGCCAACAAATTCCCCATGCTTGGAGTTTTCCTTTTATCTTCTGCATGATATCTTGCAGGTTAGCATCCCAACTTCTTTTCAGGTTATTTGGAACTCCTAGGTATTTGAAAGAGGTCTAGTTGATTTTGCTGTTGAATCCTAGGATTCGAGTAATATGATGAAGAAGGTGGAGAGATCAATTCCAACCATAGATTTGATTTTACCTAAAAATCCCCCCCCCCCCCCCTCAAGGCATCCATAAAGGAGTCCAAAATGTTGCTAAATCAAGTTGCATTCAAGGTTGAAGAACTACCCAAAAATATGGCGTCATCGGTGAATTGGGCATGGTTTGTTGATTTGACCCCTCTCGTGAATAGAATTCCTGGAAAATTTCCATTGTCTCTCTCTCGGTTCAAATTTCTACTTAATGCTTCAACCACTATAAGATATAAGAAAGGGGAAAGGGGGAAACCTTGCCTCAACCCTTGAGAAGCTTGGAAAAAGGAGGTGGTGTGACCATTCACATGAGGAGCAATCTACAACCTACTAATGCAAGCTTTTATCCACTTGATAAATAAGGAAGAGAACCCAAAGCATTTTAAAACAACAAAGAGGAAGTTGTGGCGAAGCCTATCAAAGGAGTTGGTAAGATCTAGTTTAATGGCCATTCCTTTCTCCTTTATTGAATAACTAGAGTGATTAGCCTCTTGGACAATGATTATATTATCTATTATTTGCCGCCCAGAAATGAGACCTCCTTGATTTTCCAATATGATTTTTGGAATGAGTTTCTTGACCTTGCTCGCCAAGATTTTTGTTGATATCTTGTATGTTGAGTTACAAAGAGAGATAGGCCAAAATATTCCAAGCAAATTTGATCAGGATTCCTTGGGAATAAAAGTTATAAAGGAAGAGTTTTTGGCTGCCCCAATTTTATCTTCCCCCAAGACCAATTTAACAGTTTGCAGAGATTGCTTTTGATGAGAGACTAGGTTGCACTAAAGAAGATCATGGGGAACCCATCTGGCCTAGGAGCCTTATTAGGATGCAACCCCCAAATCGATTCTGAAACTTCCTCTTCAGAGATTGGGTTTTCTAGGATGATATTTTCCTTTGAGGAGATCATAGAGGGAATGCCCTCACACATCTCATCACATGCATTGGGATTTTCACTCCCAATTTCATAATATAGGTTCTTGAAATGGGAGAAGGATTCATCTTCGATTGCCTCTAAGCTAGAGATTTAGTTTCCATTCCCATCACTCAACTCCCTAATAACATTCCTATTCAATCTTTCTTTAGTCCGATTATGGAAGAAAGTTATGTTTCGCTCTCTTGCTTTTTACCAAAGATTCCTAGATCTAAGTTGCCAAGCTTCTTCCTCCTACTGGGATGCTTTTTGAATCTGAGCTTCCAACTCTTTTTCTTTTTGGAGAATTGTTGATGTTATGGGATCCTGCTCCATCTCTTCCTAAAGAGCTGATAAGGAATCTTGAGTCGCCTGCCTTTCTTGCACAAGGTCTTTAAACTTCAGTTTTTACCATTCTTTGAGAACAAGCTTAACCTTGTGCAATTTGGCCTCCCAAACATAGCTAGGAAATCCTTGTATATAGAATTTCCAAGTTTGTTGGATGATCTGTTGGGCCTCTTCATATTGCAACCAAAGGGAGTTGAAATGGAAAGGAATGGGAACCTGATATTTTAGCAAAACAAAATATAGGGTAATAGGCTTTTCATCTGAAATTGCCAAGGGAAGAATTCTTGTTTGTGGGAGAAGCCCCTTCCCCAGAAAGGAATTTTTCACCAAAAAATGATCCAGCCTAGCTGCATATGGTTGGCTACCACTCGTAAGTTGATCTATGTGAAGAGGCCCTTCTGTGGTGGAGTGTACATCAAGTCCCATTCCACCATGAGATCTTCAAGGGATTTCCCAAAGGGGTCTCGAATTTTTCTCCCCCCTTCGGTTCTTATGAGAGATAGTGGCATTGAAGTCCCCTATGACTTCAGCATTATGCAAGAGGCCAACTTCATGCATAGGGCCTAAATAATTCCAAAATTCCACATTTAGCTAGTATTGGACTGGGCCATACACGTTGCAGACTGTGATAACTTATGATGTCTCCAAATATTCCAGCTCCATGAGAAGCCAAATCAAGTGCTCATGGGAGGAAATAAATCTAAGTTTCTATGGTTTCCAACAAGTAATAAGCCCCCTGAGGCTCCTTGAAGATTCATTGCACACCCTTGAACAAATTTCTAAACTTATAGTATTTGATCCTTGGATGTTGTGGCTGCCAACTTAGTATCCTGGATTAGAAGTTTTGAGGGCCTTTCACTCTTCACAATATTCTTTATGGCTTCCATTTTATGTTTACCTCCCATACCCCTACAATTATAGGAGACTAGCTTCATTATTTACCTGTTGTTGGGCCGATCCTCTCTCTTCCTTCTTTTGTTGGATCCTTGCTTGATATGCTATTTGATGTCACCTTGACATGTTTTTCCAGGCTGGATTGTTTCCCTGCAACTTTGTCCTGAGCCACTTCAGATTCTCTATGTTGTTGATTCATTCTCTGCCCTTTTTTGGGGGGTACCTGCTCATCTTCTGTCTCTTCCATAGAGTCATCCTAAAAATATTTAGATCTAGATTGCATCATGGATCCCTCGGGGATGGAGAGGGTATTACTTAGTATTCCACTCAATTCCTGGTAGGGTGTCATGGGAAGGATGGGAATATAATTTGATTCTTGTCCTATTTCAAACAGAATTGGTTGATCTACAAATTATTGCTATTTCAAGGATGAAAACTTTGGCTCTTGCTCGACAACTTATGTTCCAAGTTCCTTCTCTGCCAAGGGAAAATCTTAAAATTCGTTTGGTATGTTAGGCTCACCTCGGGTTGTCGACTGAGGAAGCGGTCCCAATTTTTTCCCTTTCTTTGAAACTTGCTACCATCCATCCTCTTGACTGGGTTCAGGCTCCAAGGGTTTGGATTTAGGACAATTTCGAGGAAAATGCCCATATTCGTGGTAGATCTTGCACTTAAAATGGAGCTACTCATAATGACCTTCTAAAGGTGATTCCAACCATCCATAGAGAGATTAATAGCTTCAAGAATATTTTTCTCCAGATCGACCTTGACACAGATCCAGGAACAAGAGAATAAAGGGGGTTTTGGCTCTCATTTGTAATTGTATTTCCCCAAAGAGTTTCAAATGGCCACCAAGTCCTCGTCACTCTAGAAATGGAGTGGGAGATGAGGGAGTTGTACCCAAATAGGAACAAGGGATGGGATGTCCTTTCTCAGATTAAAGGAGACTGTAATACCCCAATTTTGGAATTTGAACCCCTATTATATTTCTGATAAGTATTATTTCATTTTACTTAGGTGCTTTTAGAAATCTAATAAATTGATTTCTAATGTGGACCATCACATTAATGAGATGGGAGTCACAGTCCCCTGAGGGTTGGAGGGAAAATGCCACATAATAATAATAAGAAGAAATTTTTATTGGAGAGAAATGGAAAACCCTAAAGAAGAGATTTGAGAAACTAATGAATTAACAGAATTCATAAAATGAGAAATTCCTCACCTAAGAGAATAAAAGGTGAAACTCTTTGAAAACACTCATGGATCATTATCACTATACACATTCTCATGATCCTGAACACACAAGAGAAATGTGTGTTGGGATAAACAATAGCCTAAGACAAATGAAGACTGGTGAGGGAGGACAAATTTGGGAGAACCAAACTGGTCCTGAAGCCAAGTGAATGAGGACAGATTTGGGAGAACCAAACTGGTCCAGATTAAGAGGAATCCTACAGCTGAGTATTGGCTTGGCCACTTAATTGTTTGCAGGTAGGAGAACTACCCCAAGCTTGCAGGAGTACTACATTATACTCTGAATAGGTTGTGATTGACTGATTCTCTTAATGGATAAAGCTTGAAAGCCCCTGGAGCACCCTAGAGTTCAAGAGTACTAAGTTGGGTGTTGGGTTGCATGTTGCCTCTGAAATATCCTGAATAAATTGGGGAAAACAAGTTAAGGGTAAATTAAAATATATACTCTACCTGGGGGACTGTGAACTCAGCTCGGGGTGACCTGAAAACAAGGAGAACTTGCTGGTCAAAGGCTAGGAGGTTTGTGCTTGGTTCCACTGGTCAATAGATTTCAGATAAGTATTTATATACTGTACTTGCAGGGTATTTGTTTATGGAACATTTTTTGTATGTGTTTCTAAATATCTCTGATTTACAGTTGAATGACATATTTATTAGATCTGACCAGATGTAGATTGTATTATGTATATTATGAGCATGAATCTCAGCTAGACTAGTAGATCTCTGTAATAAGTTTAATCTTATGATCATATGTAAAGATCTGGAATAATTATGTGTTGGGGATTAATGTGAGAATACTTACATTCTGTTTACAGTAGATAGACATAAATGAGATCCCTGTGATGTTTTATATGTCTACAGTAGTTAATACAAAGCAGATATGGTCTATATGCTAACCTAGGGTTTTATGGAGCATATCCTATAATGCATGCCTTGTATTAGACATATTCTAGTTATTGACAGAGTTCTTGTGTCTTTTATTATAATGATATGGATAGGGCAGACAAGTAAACCGTGAGGTTACATGTCCAGCCCTTATATTTTCATAACTCTTTTATACTAGAGTTTATTTTCAAAACCCAAAGAAGGCTTAATGTAATTATTTTTATGTCTATTACATTTAAGCAGAAACCCTATAAATGCTAGTATTCAGATCTAAAGTATTTTGAATTAGTAGATCGACAGAGTTTGATGCTCATAAGGAATCTGGTCATGAAAGACCTTCTGCATTTGTATGGCATTTCTAGGTTAAATATTTATGAACTGAAATGAATTACTTACTGTTTTATTTTCTGAGTCGAATCCTCGATTTGAATCCCATTCTAGGTTAAACTATTATCATCTTATTCAAATAGCATTGTAATTTTCAATGTGTTAATATTATTATGTCTTCCATTGCCTATGGAGCTATGCGAATCATGGCTGACTCAGATCGCTACAATGGTTGCTTGCATATAAAATAAATGTTGCATGAATGCATTAAATTTCAAAATGAAATGCTATATGTAGATGAGGGTTTTACCCATAGCCCGAATGTCATTATCAGATTATATGTGTTGATTGTTCAAGCATTGCTTTGTGTTGTGGATTAGGATTTCATACATTATATATATATATATATATATATATATATAGTTAAGATCCTGGTGGGTGGCCTTCACTAACATCTCGAGGTTTTGGTGTAACGGTTCGTATCATATGGTATCAGAGCCTCCACCCAGGTTCAAGTCACAGAGGGTGGCAACGCCGGCATTGCAGTGTTCGCCCGGGGCTCGTACGGTGCAAAGGGGACACCACCGTACGGGCGCACATCCAGCCCAGAGTCTGGACTGCGGAGCGTGGTGGGATGTTAAGATCCTGGTGGGCGGCCTTCACTAACATCTCGAGGTTTTGGTGTAACGGTTCGTATCATTAAGATCCTGGTGGGCGGCCTTCACTAACATCTCGAGGTTTTGGTGTAACGGTTCGTATCATCGATGATACGAACCGTTACACCAAAACCTCGAGATGTTAGTGAAGGCCGCCCACCAGGATCTTAACATCCCACCACGCTCCGCAGTCCAGACTCTGGGCTGGATGTGCGCCCGTACGGTGGTGTCCCCTTTGCACCGTACGAGCCTCGGGCGAACACTGCAATGCCGGCGTTGCCACCCGCTCTGTGACTTGAACCTGGGTGGAGGCTCTGATACCAGATGATACGAACCGTTACACCAAAACCTCGAGATGTTAGTGAAGGTCGCCCACCAGGATCTTAACATCTATATATATATATATATATATATATAGATTGCTAAGTTAAGCTTGACATTGGTGCTCGGGGAGCATTTAAAAATAAATATGAAATCATTTACTAAGTATTGTTGAAAGAGAAACAGTAATTCGATCCACATAAACAAACCATGTTCACATATATATATATATTGCTAAGTTAAGCTTGACATTGGTGCTTGGGGAGCATTTAAAAATAAATATGAAATCATTTACTAAGTATTGCTGAAAGAGAAATAGTAATTCGATCCACATAAACAAACCATGTTCGCATACAGGTTGGGCAGGCATATCGCCTTCACCCCAATCTTTAACTATTCAACAGGTTAAACAATTATCATTGTATGCTTAAGAATGCAACACTGTAATCATTTTAATCCTTGAAGATGTGCTAGCCTAAAGGCGCTTTTCATTTTATAATACAATTAACATAGCGTTACATTTATTCTTTTAGTATCTATCTATATGCTCGAATTGTTGTAGAATAATACCACATACATTTTAAAAAAATATCAAATGCAGAGAAGTTTTAACCATGCAAGCATTGTTCCCAAATTATATTACGATATAAATGGACCAAACAGTCTCGGCGAAAACGCAGTGGGTTGTTACAGATCAAGTTGAGCTTTGCATCTAACAACCATTACGCATTACAATAATAATCATGCAAACAGAAAAAAGACTTAAACAAATGTTGTAGCTTTCCATTAGATACAAGTGGAGCATTGTTACACAAAGTCCCAACGCCTCTGTCTTAGACAGAGCGTCGTTGGAACAACTTGTCTACTCATGGCTGTGAGTTTTAATTTCTCAAACATCATTAAAACATTTCATTCAAATGTACAGTCTACCCTGCAACACCGAAAGAGCCCACAGAGGTCACGAAGACCCTCTCGTAGGCAGGCTTCATGCCCCTACAGAATTGGCCGACGGCCATGCTCTTTTAAAATGCAAAATGAAAGTAGGAAAACCCTAACCGCCCCTCTAACCATTGTTCTAAGTAAATCGACCCCCACTAATGGGGTAAACCAAACCCGAGGCGGTTGGTTGGCGAGTTACCTGGTGAGCATAGAAAGCCATTCCATGTTTCAGCGATGGTTACAGGAGCTCACAGGAGTGCGCCCAACTACGCCCTGTCATAGTTACCTGCACAAGCATTGTGGCACGAGGTCAAACCTTGGGGTAGGACAAGAGAACGTATAACCGAAAGTGTTAACAACTCAAACAAAATTTGCGTACAGGTAAAAGAATGCATTAACTTGAGTGGAGTGGAGTTGCGGCTCAGCTCAGCCCCCATCTGCACCTGGTACACAACACGACAAAGGTTAAAACGTTGGAAACAATCATAATAATAAACAAACTATCATCAAAGATTTTCATTAAAGCATAAACCATTACTAAGAGTCACGGGAGGATTACCTTCGCCATCATGGCGATGATGAGCGTTGTATTAAGCTGGTCTAGTGATGCACTAGGGAAACGAAGAAGCCATCACACTGTATCTTGCGTACACCTACCTTCAGTGCAGAGCCGAAGCTCTCCGCGCAGAGCCGAAGCTCTCTGCGCAGAGCCTCAACAACAACAAAGACTGCCATGGCTCGATGTCTATCAATGAACTTGCACCGGGTAGAGAAGGTTGGTGACCACTACAACCGGTGTTGGAGATAACTAATGCTAAGCGTAGAAGTTGAAGGGTGCGAAATTCATCAACCTGGATCAATGGCGTAGATCTTTTCACAATTTCCCATAAACCGGTTTGGATCACCATCAACAAACCAAAGCAGCTGAGATATTAATGAAGTTCGGTTGAGGGTACATGGTATGCCTTGGGCGTGGCATTCCACTGACAAGGCACAACTAGTTGAGGGAGCTCCATTAATGGAGTGACCCAGTCTTCACCACGTCGACGAAGCCAAGGACGCAGCAAGTGTTAATCCTTATCCACGCGATGAATGCTGTGCAAACCTGTCAGCATGGCAACACGAGATGGGTTTAAAGCATGGTTGGGAGTTGGTCATGCCTGTGTGGCGCAAGCCACAAGTATTTAATCTAAGTGTTAAGTGCATGTGGTTAGGCATGTAAATATTAAATGCATATACCCTTGGTACAGGTTAGACAGCATGTTTTTACTGTAGCATTTTATAGAGGGTAGGATGTTTCTTCATGTCGACATAAAGGGCCTCTATTGCACACACTCGTGTTCAAGTGAACCCTGTCGTATAACACATAAGACGTAAGGGTGTGTATAGTTTGCAAGACTATAGCACTTTAGTAAAGGTCATGATGAGTATTTCCATCGGAAGTTTGACATGCATACTTTTATAGTGTTATGCGTGGGACCTATTTCTAAGTAAAGTTCATATCTTGTGGCATTTATAAATAGTATTATTTGGTCATTAGACCCGTGCAAAAAAATAATAATAAATTAATTGCCAGGTGTTACCCTACCTTCATCCCCTGCAAACAAATCTCTAGGTGTTAATTGATGATGATTATGGAGAAATAGCATTGACCTTCATGATTTTCGGAGCACAGTGGGAGACTATGATCAGAACGCAAGACAGAGACTATGTCCATCTTAGGAGTGAAGTGTTGAATCCTCATAAGGCCTTTAAATTGCTGCAAGGATACAATAACAGATGCACCTTCCATGATACCAATAAGAGTTTCCCGTGACAGAAAGTCGGTTATAAATCCCAACCTGTTCCAACCCATGAATATTCAGTCAATAAACCCATCATCTATAGGATGCATTATCATAGAATCCAACCATATCAAGTAGAAAATCTCCAACCTGAGAATCCCCAAAGAAGCCTAGAAAACACCAGCAAAAAGAGTTGCAGTGAATGCAACTTGCAAGTACAACACAGGCTTTGTGGTTGGAGAAATCTTCTCTCTAAGCATGGCTCCGAGCAGCAAAGAAGCAATAGAGACAGGCCCAACTGCAAGATCCCTAGAGCTACCAAGTACTGAATAGATTAAGGGCGGAACGAAGCTTGAATCTTCCAAAACCAGAGAATTATATGAGAAGAGACATTCAATACCAGATTTTTCAAATTATTCATCACAGTTCACGGTTTACAGGATGAAACACTCACATAACCCGATGATGGGTGGCAAACTGGCTAGCTTGGAATAACTAATGCCCTGCAAGATCCAGGTCACATGTTATCACTGATCATCCATAACTATCAACTTGAAAAGCGCAACATTTAATGGCCTATTGATTACTGAGGTACCATTCCATATGAATTTAATACATAATTACCTAAGGGATAGCGAGGCTAGAAATGGTTAGACCATAAATAAACTCAGACTTGAAAACAACGAAGCGATAGCTGGGAGCCCATTCCAGTATTGGAAACAAATACATAAGCCCCAACCACCATTGCCTGCCACAAGGTTGGCCTCTAAACTGTCCGAATGGATCGTCGGGTAAGAATGTCTCCTTCATCTTAGAACTGAATTGATGGGCTACACTCTTTGATTCAGGAATGCCCACCTTGTGAATCCTCTCGTCAATCATTTTCTTCTCAAAACCCATAGCTCCAAGGCAGCTAGGGAAAAATCTTCCAGCGCGCTGCCCATCACCTACATTCATTTTCCGAAACTCTGGGAGAATTCATATTGTTGCCAGCAGAATTGTTGTCATCGTAACAGTCTACTCTTCCAGAGCTTCCCACCATGACACTAGTCTCACACAAAACAATAAAAATGTATAGAAAAAACAAGACAGAAGCATGCGAAACAGATCCTCAATGCTAGATATGTTCTAGCATTAACCTTCATGTTTATCCTTGTAGCAATGTTAATAATTTATATTTTAATGTTAGTTTTTCTTTTCAAAATTTGTTGTTTTTTATTTTTCCAGGTCTTTGGAAGTAGAAATAGTCAAAAAATAAAAAATGGTGCACAAGTGGACGTTATGCATAGAAGTGTCTTGATGTCTGAATCCTGGTCAAGCAATGATTAAATATGTTATTTACAACAATGATTTGAATCAGGTTCTCCAAAGAAAGAGAGATGTCTATGGTAGAACCACTAATAATGACGCATATTATATTGCCTTTGTTGAAGGATTAAAAGAGGCAAACAGGTACAGTGCCAAGGATATTGTAGTTTACACCAATTATGAATTGATCTGTAACCAAATGAAAGGCATCTATCAAGTTCGGAAGATAGTCTGAAGCTTCTTCACAAAGAAGCAAGAATCCATGCTGCTCAATTTCAGTCATTTAACATAAATTACCATACAGAGATTCATAAGATGTCCAATGATCTTGTGTTTGGAGCAGTTTCAAAACTAGGTGCAAGTGGTGAAGATGACTTACTATCAATGTCTATTCCAACAAAACTTGTTGGAGGAAATCGATATAGACCTCCAATCTGTAAAATTATTCTTGTTATGATCCTTGTGGTGTTTCTAATGTCATGGTTGTTTCGTTGAAACCCATACATTTAATACTTTCACTTGAAAAAGTGACAGTTTGGTTGGACAAGTTGGAATTATCAATGATACAGATAAATAGTATGTGATATTTGTGTGCCCAATATTATGAGCTTTTGATTATAGTACATGGGATCTCATTAATGCATTTGTATTAATGGGAACAACCTCACATTGCTAATATTGATTGCATTTGCAGGAATTCCGTAACAAATACATATGACTGTTAGAATTTGTGTGTTTTTCCTGTAACCATATATGCAATCCTGTAGAATGGATCTATGTAAAAGGTTGGTGGATTGTACATACGTATTATTATGATTCTAGCACAAATAAATCTATGCCTGAAAATTATAGACAATATAACACTGCAAAAGGCCTTTAACCATTGGTTTGGTAGGCTAATAACCTAGCATTTGCTTCTTAGAAGCATTAGCTTTATGTTGTCATAAATATAAGCATGTCTCTATTACGATGGTCCTTAATGGTAACAATATAATGCTTTGTACACATTTTTAATCTAATTGAACATCTCTTCACAACCACGCACAAATACACATGGTGTAATGGCTATGTAGAGTTGCATGAAAGATATGTCATTGCCTACTTTATGAAACTGTACTTTTAAGTTTCTCTAAGCATGCAACCTTCCTCCTTGTGTACAGTGGAGTATTTTCCTTTCTTTCAGTACATTTACCTTTTCCAAAATCATTATAGTAAACAGTCTACAATGGATGTGTGTTCCTGTAAGTTGCATTACAATAAACAGTCTGCATTTCAGCTTTGAACTTGCATGGTGGAGGACCCTCTGAGTTGTGACATCCATTTTCAGATCACTTCCTTGAGCAAAATCCTCGCAATATAATTGACTTTTCAGTCAATGTTCAGAATCTGAAGTAGGGTATTCAGGCCCAAGAACATTCTTACTCCAAGAATCTCTATTGCTTTGGTAATTATTTATAATATTCTAGTCTTTGTCAAAAGATTATGCCTTTCCACTGTTTACTTCGATATCAAAGAAATCTTGATCACAATTCTTCATCCTTGTCAAGTTGTCGTCAAGATTGAGGCTAGAACTCAAAGGCTCTACACCATGTATATTGCCTTTTCCCCGAGTCACAGTGTCTCTATACAAGTTACAGACATAAAAACTATTTGACTCTTTCTCTGTAACTATTGAAGCAGTGGATTTGTCTCCTACAAGTTACCAAAAAATAAAAACCAAATTATTGCCTTTACTAGGAATGCAAATTTTATAGGTAACACTATCCCCAAATAATTTCAAACAACACTGATAGATGAATGCCCATTTTAGTTTCTACAGAGATAACGATTGGATAAACAGAAGCTCAAAATTACTTCTATATAGTATATACAAGAGTCTTCTTGGACTCTTCCAGGCTCAGCTAAATGCATCAGAAATTGAAAAATAAGATACTTTCACTGATGCAAAGTTGTATAAACGAAGAAATAATAAAGGTTTCTAAAATAGGCATGGACCATTCTAAAAATTTTAGAAATGGAGAAACTGCAACATCTGAAATATAGATTCACAAGGTATGCAATCTAAACACATGTGCCATAAAATTCAAACCTTTTAGACATGGATATGGATCATTAAAAGAAATACAAAATCAGATTCTTCTTCTAGGTAACCACTATCATTAGTTTTTCATTCCAATAACTTGTTAATAGACTTGGTACAGTGTAGGCATGCCAAGATGGTGGTGGAACTCAAAACCTCTTACAAATGGATATGGATCCTTTACCAAAATACCAAACCAGGGTCTTGTGCAAGGGACCCACTATCATTAGTTTTTCATTTCAATAGCGTGTTAACAGAACAACTTTCAAAATTATATTTTCAACATTTTAATTGGCTTCTTCCTTTTCTTTTTCCTCTCTTCCCTTTAGAATGTCTGAAAGGTTTTCAGCCTAATAGTTCCCTTTAGAATGTCCTAAAGGTCACCATCTCCTAGAAAACATACAACAATGGTGTATCTCTAGTTACAGTTCCATGCATTTCAAAGCTATTTTGGTGGAGTTTTCTTTTCAGAAATGTAATTTAGTGTCATTGATTATGTACTAAACCAAAAAATAATTTATTATTCCCTTGTAGTTCTAGATAAAAAATAGAGAATCAATTGAAGTTAAAATAAAAATAGATGATAGAAGATGGAAGGACAGAAGATGAAAGCTTTAGATGACCAGTGGGCTTGGCTTCCTCCACAGGAAGAATGGTACGAAGAGAATTTTAATGGTGCATCTAAGGCAGTCCCAGATGGGCTAGTTTGTTGGGGGGAATTCTAACCAGAAATTCACTTGTCATGGTGCAAGAAAACTAATTAAGCCTTTGAAGAATTAAGGTTTTTCCATGTATGAAGTTCGGTCAATCAAGTGGCCAATTGGTTGGCCAACTAGGTGACATATTTAAAAAACAATCAAGATGTTTCAACTTTATATTAATTCCCCCCCTTGGTAGATAGAGAATGATGGAGGGTTGAACTTCATGGGTGTACATGAACCTAACCCCCTTATGGTGATGGGACATCCACCCTTCATTTAAGGAGCACTATCCACAAGATATATTGCTAGCCATGCATATATCAAGAATTATGATCAAGGCAAGGGAATGAAGGTTGGATGTCCCACCATCTTTATGAGCATTCATTTCACATTTTTGGTATTGGGCTTTATTTGTGCCAACAAGATAGTTTCATCATGGTTTTTGTCTTTTCTGTTATTTTGTTCATCTTAGTCTCTTTCATAATTTAATTTATGTAAGTAACATGCAACTTCTAGAGGCTTGTAAAATGAAGGCTACTACATATAATCCAGAAAGAGTAATTTTGGAGCACAGAGTTGTCTGCCTCTTTGCAACGGATGTCCTAGAGGTGAATATATGGAGAAATTGAGGTTTAGAGATACAAGTCTTTACCATGCTTCAATGCTATAATAAGGAGATATCATACAAGAGAAAAATATTATAAAACATTAATCAAATGTAAAAACAGAATGTAGTAGGAGTTATCAACAGGAGCTATCAACCTAGGAGAATGTAATAAATAGGAGCTATCAACCCAACTTTGAGTAGTTGAACTTCTTATTAACATCTCATAAAAAAGGATTGCAATAATTGGGAAAAAAAGAAGAACAATCTTCCACGACATTTGAAAATATAACTTTTCATTTAAAGGCTTAGTAACCGTAGGACCAATAACTACAACACAACATCTATCATGGCATCTGTGTCCATAATTTGTTTAAGCATTGGAATGTCTCCCATTGTATTAGAACATGCAGGTTGGAAAAACAAATTGAAAACAGTCAAATCTAAAAAAATAAAAGGAAATTTTACCCAGCTATATTCTCTTAATTGTTGGAACCAAAAACAATTCAAAAACCTTAGTTTCATGGTTTATGCATTCCTCAAGTCCACATGGATAGAGTCAAGCCACAAATTTGTTGTTTTATTTAAAATTGCAGATTCCCTACTATAATCATTGTGATATGAATCTTAAGAAGATCGACAAGTTTGATTTTCTGGAATTGTAAACCAAATTAAATCATTTTGGCAATAAGCTTACCCGTACATGTTACCAGAATCATTTCTAGGTCATAACAACTGGATGTTGCTAATGAAACTTGAAGAACTACTCCCAAGCCTAGATCAAAAAGTCCTCAAGGCTATAATGATTCGTTGGACTGAAGGCTAAAATGATTCTTAGGTATCTGTTGAATTGGGGATCATTGAAAACTTGAATAGATGAATCTAGAAGAGTGTTTGAAAATGTAAATCATGTCTTAGGCCAATCTTAAGCAAACTGGAACTGCCTAGTACCTAGACATTTGTTTGTAGCCTCGATAATAATGTATTTTTGTCTAGCAATTGTCTTAACACTATATTATGTTCCTTCCATGCTTCATAAAATGAGAAAGTTATAATTTCAAAAAATCTATAATCATCTTATAAGCATGTTCCCATACAACAAAAGGAATTGTTTTAGGACTACTATTAGAGTATTTATTTAGCTTCAATTTATAAATGAAATAAATTTAGCTAAAATTGCATCAACAAAATCACAAGATAGGTGTGTTGATCGCAGGTTGATTTAGAGAATTCATATCTGCAGATAAACAAAAGGAGATCAAAGCACAACCTTCCCTGGTAAACTTTCACGAGTTTTCTCTTGTTCCATGAAATGTATCAAAATAGTCAGGGAAAGAGAGTGTTAAGTGTAATTCTAATTAAGGAAGGCACATGAATTCTAGTGGTAGGGCGCAGATACCAATGAGGTCTTATCTCTTCCCTGGAGTGCACTTATTAAAGACAATCCATCATGCAGAGTCTAGAGATAAGGGTGCAGATGCCAAGACTGAAATAGATCTAGGGTTGGGTATGGTTTTGGGATTGATCCAGATTTGAATCTGACCTAATTTTGTAACCCTAAAGATACCTTCTTGTATTATGTAAGAAGGCATGGGTATAGATTTGGATCAGTGCAACCACATTATTCAAGTACATGAAACTTTTCCTGAGAAGAAAGTCAATGAGAAACATGCATCATTTCATGACAGAAGATATAAAGGATAGCCTAAAGTCCTTGAAATTCACCATAAATTCCAAAAAATGACAATATAAGCTAGAAAATCATTTTTTCAAATGAAAATGATACACATATGTATCCTCTGCACCTTAATCACAGTATTTTAAAACTGATCACAACTTTTTTGACAAAACAAACCAGAAGAACAGTATTACTCAGATCATTTTGACAAAACAAACCAAAAGAGTAGTATTACTCAGATCATAGATTATATAATGGATATATAGTGGATGTTGGATGTCCAAATTGCAAGTTGTTAATCATAATGATTATTCACAAAATTTTGGAAATTTTACAAAAAAGATAGCAATCTGGGACTAAAACATTGATTAGCACGTTGGTATGAGAATGAGCTTGTAAAATTGTTTTTAATGGTCCAATATAACAAACAACTTTTCTCCTTCATGCATCTTTAGTGGAAGAAGTTCTCTCAATAAAGAGCCCATTTTTTATCATCCTCCTTGCTTCATACATAGCTTTAGCTCCATATAAACTTCCTTAGATGTAATAATCACATGCACTATTATTGAATACTCTAGAGTCAAAGCAAAAACAATAGTTGCTATGGCTTTTTCACTTTTCGTGTCCCATTTTTGTTTTGCATTGGTAGGATTTGTGGGTGCAAGCTCTAACTATCAACTATTATAAAGGCCATGCCACTAACTATATGTATACCCATGTAGTGATTTCATTTTTTTTAGGTGATCTCATGCACATCCACTTGTGAATTTTTTCAGTGATTCAATGCATTTCAATTTAGATCTAGGGCATTACATTTTTTCCAGAAATAAACTACACAAAACATGAGACTCGTAAAAGATCCATACAAAAAATAAAACCTGGCAAATGGCATTAATAAAGTCTGAGTGAATGTACAAGAGAAGAGGATTTGGAATATCTCCTTAAAAAGAGTTGAATAGCATAGTTCGTGCCAATTTGTTAGAAAACATAATTGAGGGCAGCACATGAATAAAACGCAATGCCTTGTCGTCCATTTCATATAAAACAAGTTATGATTGAACTATCTAAACAAAAATCCCAAATAAAGTTCAAGTGGTGACCAAGGATAACAAGCCTAGGAGGATTTTGCGTGCTATATAATTATTCACTTTTGTTTCTTTCATGGATTTGTCCTCTATCCTAATTATATCCTGATATAATATTTTCCATTGAAGCTTCCGAATATCCGTGATCTCCAATCCAAATATCCATGTCAGATGCTTAGGATATGTAAGCAGAGACAGGAGAGGGATATGGCTCCTGAGATACTGAATTTTCATTGCAACAGCCCGAGAGCGGACGAGATGTTAACGATAATGGAGATTGGCATGATAGAAGACGAGGAGAGGCAGACCCAGAAGGCTTCTCTTCCACTTCAGACTTCATAAGCGCAGGAGAGGACATGTAGGGAGTCTTGGTCATCATCCTGTACAAGAAAAATAATGTCAGATTCAGTAAAAATTAAGTTGTAAACAAGATAAATCAGTGTTTATTATTTAAATACAATGATAATCAATTACAACAGATTTCAATGATCACAACTCCCTACATTCATGTTTATGTTGTTATAAAGAAATAGTGTCATTCTCGTGTTGATCATGCTATACACATTAAAATAGAACCAAATGCACCATTCACATAGCAAGTATTCTTGTGTTTAGTATTGTTTAAAAGTTAAAGAAAAGGGCGTGTGATAATTGGCACTCAAATCGCCCCCTGTCGGCGACGGAAAATTTTCCGGCGAGGCACAGTTCCACCCCTTCTCGTTATTTTTTTGGAATTTCGACGATCTGGGTCGTCTTAAAATGGGCCAAATCCCCTAGGGGCACAATTCCATGGCATAGTTCCGCAATAAATGGGGTGGAACTACGATTCCGCCGATTTTTATAACCGGATCTAGGGAACGAATCGTCGGAAAAGCAGGGCGATTTGAGTGCCAGTTATCCCACGCCAAAGAAAATCATTGAGATTGAGTTGGTTTCGTGATTTAGACAAGGGTGCATATTTCAAGAAAGATAGTGCAAGCAATTTCTGCAAAATTATTTGCGATATAAGAGATCAAACAACTCTCTCCAAGCCCAAAGGACTCATTATTTACAATGTAAAATGGACACTGAAAAACTTCACATACTCCTACTCAGTATATTCAATAATGTCTCTAGTCTCTCAGCCAGACATGGGAATGACTTTAGAGATCTAAAATCTTGTTTCCATCTCTCAAAACACGCCTCTTTTTAACTATTATTTGTATAAAATACAAGATAGCCATACACCAACTACACACTACAGCAGATACTCACATAGATAACCTTATTGAAATAAGTAGCAAAATAATATAATTTTAGATCACAAAGAAGATTAAATCCCAACACTCAAATTCTTTCACTGTATGTTAGCATGTGGCATTGCATTTGTAGAAATGCTTTGCTCCCTTTGCTTTCTCTTTGCAAATTGAGCTTTGGCAATCAACCATCCATGTTCGGTAGGAGGATGGCCTTGCATATCCCCATGGCCTTGGATTGGTGGCAGGATTGGGGAGTGTTGCACATCTGCACACATCAAAACATCATATGTTAAAGGATGGCGATGCATAAAGGGTATTTGACAATGAGCACAAACCATGGCATTCTCCAGACCTTGTAGATAACCAATAAGAGAATTTTCAACCCGTTGGGCATGTTTGGAAGGAGTACAACCCCTCAATGAATTACTTGTATCTGTAATTAAAAAAAGAAATAGTCACTATAGACCGTATTGGCATAGTTCAAAGCAAGAAGTTGATATCATGCTAAAATAATAGTTAAGAGCAGATCATTTTTTTGAAAAGAATAGTTCAGTGTAGGTAGTTGATATCTTGCTAAAATAATAATTCATAGAAGGTAATTTTGGAAGAGCCTCACCAAAACTGATTAGGGATTTATGAGAGTTTCATTAGACCTACCTGGCATAGTAAGAAACGTAGGAATTCCTTGCATATCCCCATTGCCTTGGATTTGTGCCATGAACAAGGAGTGTTGCACCTCTGCACACATCAACACATCAAAAAATAAAACTATTGGATTTGTAACCCAAGATTGCAAAAATATCAATGCGTTGGCAACAGAGTTGAAAACATAGCCTTTTGCAAACCTTGCAGATCACTGATTGGAGACTTGTCAATCAACTGGGCATGTTGCAGCTCCATGTGGCTTTGAATTGAGTCTAGGGTTGTGGATTTTTGAACCTCTGTAAACATGAACACAATGACTGTATATGCAACATACGATTTTAAAAACAATTCACTCTCACAACATGTGAAAAGTCCCATGAAATGTACCTGGATGGTTTTGCATTTCCATTTGGCTTTGGATTGAGGTCATCGTTGTGGGTCCTTGCACATCTGCAAAATATAAAGACAACACATGTTAATTACTGGTGATGGATAAAAAGGGTAATCTAAACCCATTCCTCTCGTTAATCAATGATACTAACCTGGGACCATAGGTAGTGCTTTCTTTGTTGGAGGACGCCCACATTTGTTGAGGTAGTGAAATTGAAATGGTTCATGTTCACATGCAAGGACATTCAAATCAATTTTCAATCCACTATATTGCTTTTTTATTCTTTTTTTCTTTGTAGGGATTAGGAAACTCTTCTTTCTCTTCAAAGACAAATCAAGACCATCCAACCCAACCGTGAATTCAAAATCCTTAATGTGTCGATTGTTGGCCTCTTCCAACAATTTTTTCACCATATCAGTCAATTGTTTGGTCTTGGTCACAGTAGTAGGGGGGTTGTTTTGAATCAACCGTGTGTATCTAAACAAATCCTCTCTAGCAAGATGAAGTACCTCCACATCCGCATCAACAATATCGGTGGCCACAAGATCAATGTTGACATCTACACGAAGGTTGTGGGGTTCAATACTTATTTCGGGAGGGTCATTGAGTGTGTTGGCCATTTCATCCCGATTAAGTAATGGTTCTGAATTTCCTAAGTTGAAATATAACCAGTCGACCTTTACGCAATGCTTGCGAATATTCCCACGAATAGACCATGGGAATTCACACACTATAAAATTTGCATGATACCACTTGACAAGGTATACCTTATCAGGATTACTTTGACTCCTCACCCAGTAAGCATTAGCTGTACTCTCATAAGGACAACAATCATTGTTTGGAATTCTTTTGGCCTTTTCCACTGATGATTCATATTGCTTCTCTTTCTTATAATTGTTCAGGTATCCTTGGTCTTTCAAAATTTCTTTGTACTGATAACAAGGTTCGACACCTGTTAGGAGCATGTACAATAACCAATCCATCCTCTGAGCACATTTCTTCCTTTGATCACATAGAAAGCTGGTCTTCAGGTAACAATGGTACGACTCAACGAAATTGTGGGTCTCTTGATTTTCATGAGGGAACTCCTGACATCCTTTCACCCGCATCCCTATATGTAAATAAACAAGTTAGGGAACATTTATAACATGTTTATGAAAGATAAAAACAAAAACACCATCAAGAGTTTGTGCACTTACGAAGCTTATCACCAGCAACCCAGTTCTTATGGAAGTAGTCTAAGAACTTCCCCTCATCTGCAAATTTGCTAAAAAATCCACGGATTGCATCATCCACATCATCATTAGAACTGTGTTTCATGATTAAACCTATATAATCGTACATCTTATCGGTTTTTTCTTTACTGTTGGCCAAATTGCTCACATTTTTTTCCACGCCCTCCGTACATGCCAAACACACAAGATCACCTCACACCCTCTGACCCTCCTGCCATATTTAGAGAATTTAAGTGTGATATTCTTGGAATAAATGCAAGATATACTGTAGCATTAGAACATTAAAGTTATCTCAAAGCAGAAATTTCATCCAATGCATCATTGACCATGAAGGCATTGACTTTCCAATCATGATGGATTTGGTAACACCTCTGCATGAGTTGCTCCAACCACAATGCAATATTAGCTGATGTATTTCGTTCTGCCACAACCCATGCTACTGGAACCCCGCTTTGTTGGTCATCAAATGCCACAAGTGTGTGAAGTTGATACTGCGATATTCAAAGAACATGTCATGTCAAATTCAAGTTATCGATCATATTGAATGGATACAATTCAAGTATGCATATCAAATCAATCATTGGCTTTCAATTTACTCCGTATTTATTTGTACTAAACGTTGAATCCATGGCTATTATGCTATTGTGGGATAGCTTGACCATGGTCTCCATCATCCATTTTCTTTGAATTCCCATGATAAAAGGGACACTACGACCATTGGGATTTTGGTAAAAAAAATAAATATTTCGGTCGCTTTTGATACCAGAAGTTGACGCTCGTTTCATCCTTTTGGTGAAGTTGATATTTACCCTTCATCAACTGGGTGTACATGTTTACAATATCTTTCCTACGTAGGAAGAAATCCCTATCTCGAGTTGTCGGGTCCATGTCAACATGCCTCTCGATGTGCATTTTGTAAGCCGAATCAATGGACACTCCCATAAGGTAACAACTCTCCACATATGCAACAATGTCCTTTGAAAGTTTTGGCTTACGCAATTTCCTCGCGTTACTTGAAGTGTCCTGTTTTCCATGACAGGGCCATCTGTCCTCATCTTCATGCTTGTACATATTGTAAGTTAAAATTGCTATATGAGAGCATTGAACCATAACCTTCACAATGAAATGGCATTGGAAACCTCTCTTATGTGAGGTCCTTTGTTTAGTTAATTGCTCTCCTCTTTTGTCATTTGGGCCATATGAACATTGATACCTATGCAGAAAATTTTGAAATGTTAGTAAATACTATCGATGATAAATGCAATCTCAACAATAATATGTATCCAATGCACTTTCAAAATACTTACAATTCATATCGTAATGCAGCACTATCTCTTTTGCCTGGTTGTTTGCTTTGTCACCGTAGGAAAGTGCATGGAGCATCGGGGTTTGTTTCCTCCCCTTTGATAAAGTCTTCAACTCTATGTGAAGGTACTAAAGCAACACGATTAATTTTCTTGTTTTCTTAATAAATTTCAGACCAAACCAAATCTTTACTAGAAAAGGTTGTCTTGTCTTTGAGGTATTGTACCTAAAGATCCATGATAGCCTCCCATTTACATCGCTTTCCCATTTTGTACCGATTCCTACAAAAAATATGAAAACACATTAGAAATTTAGACTACGCATAACCATGCAAGCTGCACAACTTTCTATTCTATCAACGTTGAAATCCCGTTCAATTTGTGATAGGTAAAACCATTTTTATGTAGAGAAATTACTCTTGTTTACAATGAAATATAAGACAAAACAACATAAGAGATAAATTATCATATCCCGGTGTTGTGTCTAAGCCATCTTACTCTGAAATTTTCACACAGTTAATTCCATAAATTAAATATATCTAAATCAGGTTCTGTTGTGGGGGTCCATGACCCAGAAATTAATATATAGTATTGTTTAAATACAGGTAGGATAGATAGAAAATATTGAGCATAAGATCTAGAATCTAGATAGCCCTGTTTGTATTTTTTTTAATCATGGATAATGGCAAGCAAAAGAGCAGTTAATGAATTAGTTACAGTGGTATAGTTTGGACAGTAGATAATTGCATAGTGGACTATAAGAGGAAGTTTTAGGAATATTAATTTCAACTATAAGATCCTTAGGGTGACGCTACAGTCCTTCAATGTAAATCATCTATCACAGTCACCATATATTTTACCGTGGAAGGTTCCCTAAATATTTTTTAGTTGTAGTGAGTTTGTCACAGGTGGTAGCTCTTTAACTACACGGTTTTTGTTAATTGGAGAAATTTTCGATCATGCACTTTAGAAAGTTTGAATATGATCGTTCATGATTGTAACATTTTCATTATCTATCCTATGAAGTGTTGCATGCTAGAAGAAACAATATACCAACTTCACATTTCTATCAATATAGTGCAAACATCAGATGTCTTCCGAAAATTCAAACTCGCAATAAACAATACCTCCAATTCAAGTTCAAACATTTGCAAAAATTGTAGTAAAAAAGAAAATTGAATTCCTGCTTTCATTTTTGCTACATATTAAACATAGATGTGATTTAATAACTAGCCTAATAGTTATTTTGGCATGATATATGGTATGAGAAGATCACCAATTTTAATAGAAAGGGCACCGGATACCTACAAGCACATAAGATCCAAGTATCAGTGAGTTATTATTAGAAAATGACATATCATTGAAGCCAGAGATTTGTTAGGATTTATTGTCAAGTTAAAATGACAAATTTTTCAAGAGAATAAAAGACATCCAAAAAAATGCCAAGAGTAAAGGTATTTACATGAAGAAAATCCATAGATTTAGTCTACCAATATTTAAGGTTTTCCTTTCATTGGTATTTTGTATATATTATCACCAAGTTGATTGGAAGCTTGACTATAGGTGACATGCATCTTGCAAACCCTCTTTATAGTAGAATAGCCTTGTTCCCCTCTTTATAGTAGAATAGCCTTGTTATATTTTTAATCGTTTTGTGCCTTGATTGAAATATATGTTCAACAAAAAAATGGCATATTGATAGTTTATATTATTGTTTTTTCAGTAAATAAAAAGTAGGATATTATATTATGTAACATAGAGTTACAAAATCCACAAGATAGGGTGCTAGCTGGAGATGGCAGGCCTGTTAGGTGTGACATGGCCTACAACTTAGTTGAATTGGTGTCATGCTAGACATTGTGATTTTGCTTCAACTTTATGTTGGATGAGTGTATCAATTGTGGATACAAGTACAATAAAAGAGAGAAAAAAATGAACTATGAGTAGGGGTGGATAAAGATAAATAGGGACAGTGTTGAAGGGAGGAGCAGAGCAACATATGTGCAATAATGTATATTCAATGGATTTTTATCATAGTACAATTGAAGAATGCACTTGTTAAGTCTAAGCATGGCATGGACATGAACTTGTGATCTAATTTAGAATTACATGCATGCCACATGGACTTACAATGCATGTAATATGACAACTGAGCTTAGTTCAACTGGATTCTTGTTGGACACTATGATTTTGCTTCAACCCTAATAGCCCATGTTAAAAGAGGACAAAATAAATTCAAAATATTCATTCCACGGATAAGCATGGGAAGACAAGATGGGATATGGCATATAACATAAAAAATGATGGATCCACATAGGTAGGTTCAGGGTGGAAGTGTGCTATGTATAAATAATGAGGAACCAATGGATCATTTATTAGTACAATGTTAGTTCACAAGGAAGTGTGGGATGAGTTTCTGAAAATAATTAAAGTCGAGTGGAAATGAGAAGGAGAATCCATTTCATAGTGATTCAAAAACTGGTGTTTGGATAGAGCAACCTCAAAATCCAAGGCTTTGACTTGTACAGTTGCATGGGCTATATGGTTAAAAACAAAACAATATTCCAAGGAAAGGAGTTATTGCCAATTCAGGTAAGCCGCCAGGTTAAATATGCATATGAAGAAATATTGAACCAGGCAAAGGTTAAATCTCCAACAATTTTAAAACATCCAGATATGAGTACCTCACACCTCACATGCTTCAATCAGAAATATGTTATGCTAGTTTTTGTATTTAAAATTGGTCATTTGTAGATACTTGTCATTGGAATACATATTAATTATATGTATGAATTTTTTTAACTCAGTTATGAAACCATGTATGAATTTTTTTTTAATGTTGGACAAATCTGGGAACTTTCTTGTTTTTTGGCAACTTTCTCTATTGCTATGGTGCTCTCAAATATCGTCGCCATATTTGAATTTATATATACGTAATTAGATTTAAATAATCTTCAATTTAATTGTTCTGTGGCATTCCATGCCATAGTTCAATAGAGCATTCCTAGCATAATGCTTGCCTTCGACAGTGATAAATTTGAAATAATTTAAATTCTTTTTTGGGGGTTTTGTTAAAGCCAGTATAAACCTTTAGGGATGTTTATCTTAATTCCAACCATAATATGCATTTGATAATTATACATACATGAAGTGGAAATCTTCAAATTTTCTTTTGTGCTTCTCATTATGTGAAATTTCTTGCATGATCCATTTAGCTATTCTATTCGGTCATTTTGCAGTATTTAAGATTAGATGCTTCCTTAGTGCTATTAAATTCTGGTTTTGGGCCTCCTTGTAGTTTTGTATACTATTGTTTTTTAATTCTTAATATAGCACTTTTGTAGGCTAGAAGGTTTCCAAATTGCAAGGTTTATATGGGTACCGAGGTTAGAAATACTTCGTAGTCTGACATGGACCCAAAGGCAAAATAGTTTCTCCAGCACCAGCAATAGGAGGACCAACAGGAGATCATACAGAGGCAAAGGTGGAAGCGGATTATCCAGATCGAGATTTAGATCGAAACCCAAGAGCAGGAGCAAGTCCAAGACCAACAGCATAAGCAAAGACTTGGCGAACGAAGACAAGAAGATTGGAGAACGAAGGTAAGAAGGTTGGCGTTCCTATGGTTGGTGCCGCTATTATCTACATAATTTCGATTGATGAAATAACGCCCAACGTATCTTGTCATTATTTTCGTCATTTTACAGTTCTTAATTTTTCGTCTTTTGGGTGATATTCCTCTTCAAGTGAACGTTGTTTTGTGCAATGGTTTAGGTGCAATTCAACTGAATAAACAGATGGTCTGTTCTTTCAACTGAATAAAGGATGCAGACCTACAGAAAGAATGCATTCCTACATAAATTTAATCTGTAACAAGGTGAAGGAGCTATAAACCTGCTCAAAGATTTAGTTGTTGACTTGCAGTAATGAAGTGTTGCGAGTTTTTGTTTCATAAACTTGCAAGAGAATGATAAGCCCAACACCGTCACCGTAAGCGGGCGTCACCGTCAAATCCATTGCAGTCGCAGAGGGGGCTCTGAATGCCATAGAGGGAGCGAAGTTTGTAACAGAGTATACTCTGTGGTGGTATGGTTTTGCGCAGGGTGTGTCAGGGAATGAGCATTTGAATTGGAGGACTTCACCAACCCCGGCTCTAGGTTTACTCATGTTCGAAGTTTACGTCGACGAAGGGGGAGGAGGAGAGGGGCCCACGTCAAGATCACCTTTTATTGGATGTCAGAGACCGGGATCCAGATCCGATTCTTGGCAGGAGTAGAGGGGCCCACGGGCGGAGGCTGCGGTGTCTCATAAACAAGCTCGGAATTCGATGGTCCGAGATCCGGTGCAGGGGGCAGGGAGGGTGTCGAAGGGGGGGTCGACAGCGACCGGAGAAGGGTCCCGTCCGGGAAAAATCGTAGACGGGTTAGACAACTCCAATAACTAAATTCTAAACAACCATAAACCAACAGAGTAAATGGGAGTCTAAGTCTTATGACATGGGGATCCCCACGGAGATCCCCACAGGCTGGGGGTTATGACCACTGAATCCAAAAAGAGACTAAAAATTGTCTTAGAACAAAAACACAAGTGGAGAGGATTCCATTCATGGTGAGTCATAATTTGAAATGAAGATGGGAGATGAATTGAAAAAGACAACACCTGGAGAAGGAGATTCCTTCTTGGTACCTGAATGCTCGAGAGGCTTATGTGCAGGCGACTGATGACGATAAATAATCTGGGTTGCTTCTCTGTTCTACAGGACCTAGCTAAAGGTTTTACCAATCAGTGCACGGGCTAAGGCATTAATCTTGGCATTTAGGAATGCGTCCGAGTCCATATAAGCCTGGGTGAAACTTCGAAACCAATTCTCCAATATTTCCTTTCGCTCATTCAAACTAAGCCCTTGAGGGTTGGATTGAAAATGACCATCAACATAATCAGAAATTGCCTGACCCAACAGACTCTTTGTATACCAGAGAAGGTCAAGGGTTCTGGTGTATCTAGTTTCCCCAGTGTGGGTGTATCCTACATCCTTTATCATATGAACCAATTATGAATTGAACTATTTTATATCCAACCTGTGAGAAAGAGCCCGAAGACGAGATTGCATCCCCTAAATGATGTTAAAGGAATCTGGGTGAACCAAACCTGAGAAGCTCGTGTGGGCTTTCTCCAAATCTCACAAGGCCTGGGGTGAACCGTGACGTGCACAAGACAAGGACATAAAGCAGAGCTAAAAGTCGACAGAGAGAAGGGATCAGGTGGTTGGATGAGAAGGAACCAAGAAAAGGGTCGACACAAGAGGCAGTGAAAGTGGGGTGCTCTTATACCATTCTGTTTGTTGATCTGAATAATGAGCCAAATCCATTCTGGATCAGAAGTAGTACACCGACGGGCCGAAGGAGTAGAAGTGATGAGAGCTGGAGTATTGGCAGAAGCATACGACAAAAGGATCACAACGGAGCAGATCGTTCGCATAAGTGGAGTAAGCTTCCCCATCCTGAGCATAATTACTAAATCAAATAGGCTAACGTCTGCTTTGTACTGGAAAGTCATCTAGATCGCAGGTGGAGTGACAGATGCATGGATGCACTACGATTCAAGAGTCCAATCCACACCCAACACAGGGGAGCAGATTTTGCTGATTAATTTGCAAATAGGCTTCCTTGAGGCTTGAAGATTGGAAATTGGACCAGCTACCGTTAAGATCAACGTGATGAAGTTCTACTCCAGCATTGGCTATTCGATCAACTAGCTTGTTTTCATCCCTTCAAATATGATGGGGAATAATAGCCATGTCTTTATTCAAGGCAGAGGAAAGGCCCTCCACCGAAGAGGCAAGAGGCCAACTGGGGGGAATCTTGATGATCGCAGATCCATTCATGAGTCTAGTGAGGAAGTGGATCATGAGTTTTGAGTTGCCTTCAACAACAAGCTTATTCTATCCCTCTTGTCTGGCTATTTGAATTCCTCTGACCATGGCATAAAGTCCAGTAGCATTGTTATTGTATGTCCCTAGAGAGCCCGCAAAGATACAAAGAATGAGTCTTGAATTATTTCGAAAGTCACCACCGTAGCCAGCCGGCCCCAAATTCCCTTTACTGGCCCCATCGAAATTAAGCTTGACAAAACCCAAATCAGGAGTAGACCAAGAGGAAGGATTGGGAGAGGATCACGGGGTAACAATGGAGGTAGACACATTCGAGGGGAGAAAGAACCCCCAGGTTTGCAAGATGCTTCATTCTTTCCTTGGCAGTCCTCTGCTGACCATGACTGGAGGAGGACTGATTCCCGAATGCTAGAGGCAATTTTTTTCCATATTTGAGAGGATTGGAGGGAGGCCTCTTTGAATATTAACTTATTTCTCTCCTTCCAAGTTTCCCACAGTAAGAAGCCTAGGAAGAGCTACCAAATGCGGTTGACAATGTTACTGCCTAAAATATAGGACCTCCAATTGACAATGGTCTCTTTTATGTTGCTTTTGTTATGATCAAATTGTCTAAAGGTGATGGCTCCCTTTTCCCATAGAGAATCAATGAAGTTGCACATGTTCAAGAGGTGTTCAAGGTCTTCCATAGAGGACACACCTTGAGGGCCCCTCAAAACCACGATGGATGAGTCGATACCAAGTGATAATTTTACCCCAACCACCAGCGAGAGAAAAGTAGAGACTTTGGGCCATACATTATGAGTCCATATTTGAATCCATATTCAATCCCCCGAGTCCAAGCTATGATTAGCTAAAAGGGAGCAAGATTCTTTGAGATTGAAAGTGCCTTGGTTCCTGTAGCCCCAATGAAGAATGTCTTGTCTGGGGTGAAAGAGATTCTTCGAGATTGAACATCTGCCAAAAATTCATCCTAGGTAAAATCTGGGGGAGGGTTGGGCCAGAGAGACTTATCCACCTAGGAGCGCCATTGATCATTACTCTCGTGAGGAGCCCAAAATTGTGAGACCAACTTCCTATTTGAAGAGGAAGTTGCCAGACTGAAGATATCACTGTGAGGGAAGCTGGTCTCTATTTTCAATTTCTGGATCATGACTGCCAAGACCTCCATGATTTTTTGGCAGACAAACTTTGTGCCATCCCACTAGAGCCTACTTTCTGCTTTTTCCATTTGAGCTACCCCAAAGAAAAGAGCGTTGGAGGTTCCATATTTCATTGAGAATGAATTTGGGGGCTTGAAAAATAAAGAGGAGGAAAGTAACCATGTTTCAAATGATCAATTTTAAAAGGGTGGGATAAACAACCAAATTTAGGGATCTAAAGGTTTAGCCAGACAAGCGTTTATTCAGTTTTTCCAAAAGGTTGCCCAGGATGGATGGCGAATGGTCGAGGCAGGGTTGGAATTTGGTTTTAAATTTAACCTTCAAACAAAAATTTTGGACGTTTTGAATAAAAGTACTACCCATTCCAAGATGTTTCGTTCAAAATTGAGCTCTTCATCATTTAAAATATTTACATTTTCAGAATCATTTTAGTTTTAAAAACTAATTTTAAATGATCAAATTGTTAAAAAATTTAAAATTTCATGTTACTAAATAAAAGTATTTAGCTGCATAATGAAATAAAATATCCATTATCCAGAAAATTTAAGAAATGAGTATGTGTACCTTTTATTATAGAGAGGTGTTGGGACTTTATTGAGAGGTGCTGGGAAAAGCACAATGGACCAGCTCCATGCATGGTTGATGGTACTGATGGCTAAGAAACACTATTTATTTTTCATGTAGGCACCTAATAATTTAGAGGTTATTGTTTCAGTGCCAAATTATTTTTGATCGGCTTCTAGAACATATCAATCTTAAAAACATCAAAAGGGAGTTGTAAAATGTTATTTCAAAGTCTATTGAAACTCTTTTTTGGAAATTTTTGTTATGTAATTGCTTCAATTTGAAGTGAATTTCTACTATACAACTACCCAGTGAGTATAAATCCTTGGCTGGCAACTACCAAACGTAGCAGGGAAATGGAATAAATAAAGATTTGTGGGATATACTTAGCAAAACCGATTGAATCCTCAATCATACCTTCTAAACAACTAACTAGCAATACCTGCTCAAAATTACTAAAAAAAAATAAATGATGATTTTTTCCCCTTTCCCGGCGTGGTCAACCGTTGAAGTGTGTACTGCATGCTAAGTATGGAAACATTGGTATCTTTGGAGCGATTTCTTTCTGCCCTCTCCACTAGGCACATTACTTTGCTACTTTCGCCTTATTACAAAGCCTTATGAAGGTCTGAATGTAACTTTGCTAATTTCGCCTGATAAAATTAAGCCGGATAAAATTTTATTGACAGAAAAGTATATAGATAAGACTTATTACAAAGACTTATGAAGGTCTGATGTAGCGGCTTGGCTCAACAGCATGTTTGTCACATTAAATATCCCGGATGAGCTTTCAGAAGAGGATTTGAGAGCATGCATGGGTAATGGGAACATTCTTTGCCAAGTCATGATGCGTCTTGAAATCTTATAATTTTCTTTTTACACACCTCTATTCCATGCATAACGAGACAATTCACAACAATATGGACAATGGTTGTGAAAGTCGTCCCATGTTAACAGAAAATCCATAACAACTTCATCTTTGCAATAAACAACTCCATAACAGCTTAATCTTTGCAATAAACAACTTAATCTTAATTTTTAACTGTATATGTCTTGCTTAAGAAATATTATATTCACATATATAAAACTTATGTTACACAAGGATATTAAAATGATATCAAATAATATAATATATGATGCTCCTAATATTATACAAAAGAGCTTATGGGTAAGTGATATTATAATTATTTTTTTTTAGTGGAAAAATCACCTTCCTGCTATTCTGAAGGAATCAAGGAAAGCTAACAACGCACGGGAAATCTCAACAAACAAAATCACCTTCCTGCTATTCCGAAGGAATCAAGGAAAGCTAACAACGCATGGGAAATCTCAACAAACTTCCTCACATATCGTAGATGGTAGGTCGAGCAAACTGTCAGCTGGTAATCCAAGCCAGAAGATGTCTCAACAGAATTAAACCCGGGTGGATGGAATGAAATCCATCTAACCCCACCAACAAGCCACCATATCCTTGATTAAGTGACATTATAATTATAAAGAGGAGAAATACAATAAAACATATTGTACATTCATTGACTTGGGTAAGGCCCTTTGATCCTCACTAATTAAGACCATTGAAGACATCTACGTGGCATCGAAAACACAAACAGTTGTTGGGTTAGTCTAGTTGAAACTCTAACGAAGATTTTTTTATGTGGGACTCGGGAAGGCTTGGATAAATAATAATAATAACAACCAGGTAGGTTTGGCTAGGTCTGGTAATATTGTAACTTGGAATCCCTTGTTGTAGCGCATGGAATTTTATAATCTTCTCTCCTCACAAATTTCAAGTTAGTGGGTGTTTGGCATGTATTTGAATTATGTTGCACGGTACATTGATCGTTTGTGGCATAATGGAACCATTTAAATTTATTATACCATGAGCAAGATAATATTTTCAAAAAATATTCTTTCATTAGATGCATAATAAATTAAGGCGCCGTTGATGTGTGTAATTATCACGCCGAAATCTCACACACGTACCGAATTGCACTACGTGTACTGCTCCTCGGATACAACGCAATTTAATCGGTAAGAAAAGGTTGATGCCTTTCCTGCCTCCGTTCCCTCCAATCCCTTGTACACATTTGTTCATGTCCCAATATCCGCATTTTAACCAATTCATTACATTTAAAGATGTACCACGCTCCCTAACGCGGGTAATTAATGTAACACATTGCAGCCTCACGATCGACAAAACTTTCCTTCCTTCTCCATGAATTCTACTCATGTCGTTGATTTATTGTTGTTTTAGCTGTGTTTCAGTGAATGATTGCTTAATTCAGTTTGCATGGAGGAATTGGAGACTAGTACTTGATCAGAGTAAACATGGGTATTGTAAGCCGGTGAAGATTTGAGTGAGAAAATTGTGCAAGAGTGGGAGCATATCTTGATCTTGTAGTGTTGAGTGAGGAGGAGAAAATGAAGTTGAACAATGGTGACCTGGTGGAGGTGTCCAGCGACGAAGAGGGGTTCAGAGGGGCGTGGTTCTGTGCACGACTTGTAAAAAAGCAGGGGGCAGGGCACTTGGTGGAGTGCAGAGACCTTGTGAGCGATGAGGATGACACAAAACAACTGAGGGAGAAAGTAGATGAGCGTCACATAAGGCCAAGCCCTCTGGAGCAGACTAAAGATCAGTTTAATCTGTATGAGGAAGTCGATGCTTATGAGAATGATGGGTGGTGGGTGGGTGTGGTCACCAAGGTCCTAAACAATCATGAGTATATAATATACTTCTTGCAGACAAAAGAAGAGATGCTATTTAATCATGCCAAACTGCGCCCCGATCTTAAATTCATAGATAACAAATGGGTTGAAGCTTCCAAGGTATGCACATTACTTCTCTTCTTTCACTTCCAGGGAATTGGTAGAGTTTTTTCAATGAATGACAGTATTTTGGCCCTTGTCTTAGTCTTTAAATTGATAAAGTGCTTTTAAGTTTGTTGTTTTCCCATTGTTTTGTTATTTTTTTGGAGTGTTTAATTTTTTTTTCTTCCACTGCCCAAGATACCCTGTTCATATATCTGAAGATATTTTTTTGGAACACCTTAGGTCCAAGTATCCTGTTCTAGGCTGGCATGCTTTTAGGTTTGCCCATGGACCCTTAAGTGGATTTTACTGTGTTGGGACCTCTGTCAATCAGGATGCTGAGGCTCATATGTTTTCCTTTATAATGGCTTTTACTGGTACTCTAGCCAGTGTAATAGATAGGATATTATTTGTGAGTTGTGAATATCAGGCAGGACAGCATTCCAGGGGCGGGTTAAGACTGAGTTGAATGAGTGTCACAATGCTTTGTCTGTCATCTTAAATTCCCGGGAGACCTTAAAGTTCTTGAGGACACTAAATGAGGAATTTTTCCTTTTATTAGAAGTGCAAGTGTTCTAGGATGACTGAGCATGCTCCAGTTCTATTTCTATTATATTATATTCCTTGGTCATTCTAGCCAATAATCAACATTAATGGCCGTTGATTATATTCTGCTCTGAATTTCTCCTTGGTTGATTTGCTTTTAAATTGATAGAGTTAGGGATCACAAATATTGAAACAACTAAAGAAAAACCTTAAATTGACCTAAGATAGGACTCCCAACATAACCAACCCCAAAGTGAAGGGGAATTTGAAATAGACTCGTTGGGTTTTTTTAAATTAAAGTCTTATACGAAAATATCTCTTAAAGGGAAAATAGTTGAGAAACTTAGACCCAAACACCATGGGACTTATAAAATACCAAGAGTGGGACAATTTGCATATACTTTGAAGCTACCAATAACCCAAGCACATAATAGCTTTCATGTATTGTTCTTGAATACCCAACGACCTCAAACTAATCAAGGCCATGTTATTTTGATTCTGAAACACAATTTGGCCACTCAAGAGAAGAAATAGAGGAATAGATTACTGACGTAGTACCCCATTTGGTTTAAGGATTTTCAATTCTTAGAAGATGTTATGCAAAAAGACCCAGAAATACGCCAACATCCAGCACTCAGATTGGTTTGGGCTCAAAGCAATTCAAGGAGGGGGACAATGTCAAAAGTATCTAAAGATCGTGCTGCTACTCCTAGCCCAAAAGAAATGCAAACAAAGAAAATGAATTGGAAATATAATTTAGAGTCAAAAGGGCTAACATATTGTCCAGGAGGATTCACACGGCAACCATGGTAAGATAAAGATTAAACCAATAAAGTTTCTTGTGTGTAAATAAATTTTCCACACACAAAAAATAAATGGACAAAAATGTAAAGACCGACCTAAATTGACCTTTCAACCCTATAATAAGCACGTTGTTGGAAATATTCTGTTGCAGGTAATTTGCAAGAGACATAATCCTCGATCAAGTGTAGAGTCCATACTGCTCTTGAAGAGTCTTTTTCTTGAGTTGGTGTCCACAACTTCTCAGTAAAAAATTTCAGTCAAGGCTTCGTAGTATGTGAAAAGCTTTGTAGTATATGAAATTATCGATCTACAGTTAGAATTTAGTTGTGATTGATATATATATTTTTGATAATAAACACTGCATGCAAAAAAATGTGAGCAAATGTAACAAGTGTAAAGTGATAGATCATAGATCATATTGTGGTATTGAAAATCGTTTCTCAGAATCAATGTTAATGTAAATTATAATTGTTAATTTATTTTATTTCTTTGAAAATTGCTTCAAGGTTAAGTTGTTACTTATGGATTTATTTAAGTGATTGAGTTATGTTATATAAGGATGAGATTCATTGGAATGTGCAACAACCTTCATGTGTGCCCTCAATAAACACAAGTGGGAGCAAATTGAAATGATATTAAATAATATAATATATGATGCTGGTAATATTATCCAAAGCTTTGTAAGTTTCGTGTGTCTCCTCAATAAACAAGTGGGATCAAATTGAAATGATATTAAATAATATAATATATGATGCTGGTAATATTGTCCAAAGCTTTGTAACCTTCGTGTGTGCCCTCAATAAACCAGTGGGAGCAAATTGAAATGATATTAAATAATATAATATATGATGCTGGTAATATTATCCAAAGCTTTGTAGTATGTGAAATTATCGATATACATCTTAAGATATGGGTTTACCCATGGATGAACAATTAGGACTAGCCGGGAGACCTAACTAGGATGGAATATGAGCCAGGATGGAGGAATAATATATGGAGGGTATGCTGCGGGAGGAATGCTTCAGCTGATCATCAAGATGGAAAAGCAATGCGATGGGGCAACTGAGAGGTAGATATTTATTGTTGGGGAATAGTGCTGACTGATGAATGCTCACTGACAGAAAGGGTCATGGTCAGCGAATGCATATCTAAGCTCACAGAAAGGGGGAAAAAATACTATGGCTCACAGAGGCAAACAGCTCACTGAATAGACCATCATGCGGCTTCGGATTGAAGGGTAATTTTGTGAAATTATCGATATGGCGGGTAGAATTTAACAGCTCACTGAATAGACCATCATGCGGCTTCGGATTGAAGGGTAATTTTGTGAAATTATCGATATGGCGGGTAGAATTTAGTTGTGATTGATATATATATCTTTAATAATAAAGACTGCATGCAAAAGCAAAAAAATGTGAGCAAATGTAACAAGTATAAAGTGACAACCAATCATGTGGCATTGAAAATCGTTTCTTAGACTCAATGTTAATGTAAATTATAATTATTAACTTTCCCTGAAAATCGATTCAATTATAATGGATTTATTTAAGTGACGCACTTTGAATTTAATGTTTACCTTACTGACATGTATTACGCGAGACTTGAAGCCCAGAACCAATAATGGATGGAAATTTGTGGTTGCAAGGTACACTTTAACGGTTTTACCTTGCAAATTATGTACTGCAACTATCATAAAATTTGAAAATTTTAACATATGAAGAACTTATATTTTAGAAACATAGTACAGAAAAACAATTAGCTTTAGCTCCAATATATTGAAGAAACTTTTCATCTCTGTAAAAGAGAAATTTTGGAAATTGAAGCTTCAACGGTCATTCTGTAAGACTTCACATCAGAACAACAGCTTTAGAGTGGAGATTTTTACAATTCACAGCAACTTTCACTGAGATTATTATGAGGGAAATATAAGAAGACTTCACATCAGAACAACAGCTTTAGAGTGGAGATTTTTACAATTCACAGCAACTTTCACTGAGATTATTATGAGGGAAATATAAGAAGCTTACACTGGTAAAATTAGTCTCGTCTGTAAAATTGTTGAGACAACAGCTATTATTTGTTCATCTGAACACCGCAGACTACAAAAGTTTGTGTGATCGAGGTGTCCTTTGCCCATTAACGATGCATATGAAATATTAAATATGCATTACAATACTTCGATAAAGTATTAAGGATTTATTTATTTTATTTTTTATTATCTCAATTATTTAATGTGAAATTATCTTGAAAATTACCCTAAAATTCAATTTATAACATGTTTGAAAACCATCTCTTGTGCATTCTACAGTTAAGAAAGTAGCTGTTGATATTGATGACGATCAAAAGAAAGTGGAAGAGATCAAAATTGCCTTACACGAGTTAAAGTAGAGTGTGGAATTGGTTGGCCCAGGGTTGGCTCCTCTGACAAAACAGGTGAATGACTTCTTCCAGGCTGTTTTGAGTGGAAGGTAAACGTTGCTCGATAGTCTCAGATTATCTGAGATAGCCAGTCATGAATGAATGAGTAAAGTCGAGCATGATCCAATGTTTGCGTTTTTCATTTTTGGATTGCTGGCCAAAACTCTATTCTATACATGGATTAAATCTGGTTTAGTAGACACTTTGTAATTGTATTACTGTATCCACATGATTTTTAAATTTGGTTTTTACAGAAAGTACAAGGAAAATGATTAGAAAACATAAGGTAGATGATTAGAAATAGAAAAGGAATATTGTTTGGTTTGTCAGAATATTGTATACAAATTTATTTAGTGCTGAATTATAGAAAACAAATAACAGCTTACCTTGCAGTAAATATTGAGAAGAAGGGACACTCGTCCAATTCGGTATATAAGGGACACTCGTCCAATTCGGTATATAAACAAGTTGAGAGTGCCATGCCACTCAGCAAGACCAAGCCGACCATAGAGAAACTTCATTGTGCTTGTGGAATCCTCTGCTGAGATTGGAATCTATGAAATCTGAGACCAATAACAATGCCCATTTCTCCGACCTTGGCGAAATCTTGGTGTTTGCTTCACGTTTAGGGATGGAATGCTATTGAGCGTAGCACCTAGGTGTCGGAGTAAACTGAATGCTAGCCTTGACGAGTCGAACGAGATAATGCCTAGTCCTCCTGGGGATCGAACTAATGACAGCTAAAACTACCAGAAAAGAACAGAAATCCCTAATAGATTGCGACTCCTCATTTTCATTGCTGGATGCAAGGCACAAGCAGCAAAATAATTAACTCGACGACTAGGGAGCTATGTGTATGTGATTCAAGCCACTACAGTTGCATGTCTACCACATGTCAATGATGTGGAAAAAGGCTCTCAAACGACGTCAGGCACTTGACATTTGAGTAGGTTGTGTTAGCTTCTACTGCATTATGGAATACTGCACTATGGAACAGGGCCTCCCAAAGAGGCAAAATAAGGCCTCTAAATAGCTTATTGGTTAGAAACCAAAGAAGCCACTAAAATTTAGGTTAAAATTTGTTAGAAATTGTACAAGATTAATATTAAAGATTAAAACCGATTTCTATAATCCTTGTTACTTGGCAGGCAGCAGGAATTAATAATATTATAATAAGATGATTTTGAAGATTGAACATTATTTTTTCATATAACCTATAAGCAAATTATATTCAAACAATTACAAAATTTATGACAAATAATACAGTTTTTTTTATTAAGCAGAATATTAAGAAATCAAAAACCAACAAATTTCAAGATATATAAACGGATTATGTTTTGTCATTTAAAATGATAATAGTTATACATTTAAAAGTAAAAGAAAATTTAGGTTAAAATGTGTTAGAAATTGTACAAGATTAATACTAAAGATTAAAACCAATTTCTATAATCCCTGCTGCTTGGCAGGCAGACAGGAACTAATAATATTATAATAAGATGATTTTGAAGATTGAGCATTTTTTCATATAACTTATAAACAAATTATATTCCAACAATTACAAAATTGATAACAAATAATACAGTTTTTTTTACAAACTGTCATTTTAAGCCGAATATTAAGAAATAAAAAACCAACAAATTTCAAGATATATAAACGGATTAAGTTCTGTCATTTAAAATGATAATAGTTATATAAAAGTAAAAAAAAAATAGGTTAAAATGTGTTAGAAACTGTACAAGATTAATACTAAAGATTAAAACAGATTTCTATAAACCTTGCTGCTTGGCCGGCAGCAAGAACTAATAATATTATAATATGATGATTTTGAAAATTGATATTTTTTCATATAACCTATAAACAAATTATATTCAAACAATTACAAAATTTATGACAAATAATACAGTTTTTTTTACAAACTGTGATTTTAAGCCGAATATTAAGAAATAAAAAACCAATAAATTTCAAGATATATAAACGGATTATGTTTTGTCATTTAAAATGATAATAGTTATACATTTAAAAGTAAAAGAAAATTTATTATTAAATATAAATAAGCAAATTTTTGGTTGATGAAAAGGTATAAGTAATAAAAGTAGAGAAAAAAATTTGCACGAGGAAAATACATTTAAGAAAAAGGACAAGAATGAGGATTTAGAGGTATAGGGTATGGACTATTTGAGTGAACCATTTATTATTTTACTTGTGGAGGAAGCTCATAAGGCTTTTAAATGGTTATTGAGGATGTAGAGGGTAGAGGATATGGAGGATTTGAGAGAGCTATTTATTATAGATGGAGGATTTGTTGACGGAAGTTTACAAAGCTTTTAAATGGTTATAAAGAGAAAATGTGAGTTAGTGTATAAAAAGTTATATTTTCTTTTAGTTTAGATTGAAAAACATTTTCTAAATAAGAGAAAAATATGTTCTTAAAATGATGTTAAAAATGTATTTTAATTTTATTATAAAAAAATCAATTTACCATTACACAACTCTTAAAAAAAATTAGAGATAACAAGTCATCTATTGGTTAAACTTATGATGATTTAGAAACAATTAAAAGAGACTTCATGATATGTCACATTATACTCTCACATAAATCCATGTTAAGAGACTTTGTCTACTTGAAATAAATTTATGTTAACTTTAGTCTTTATGATTGGGAGAAAATTAGTTCTTATTATTGTGGAGGGACTTTGTTTATTTGAAAGCAATTTATATTAATTTTAAGTTTTATTATTGAACTTGTCACAAGAAATTTATATTAACTTTAGTTTTTGTGATTGGGGAGAAAATTAGTTCTTATTATTGTGGAGGGATTTTGTTTATTTGAAATCAATTTATATTGATTTTAGGGTATGGTCAAAATTACAATCATTACATAGTCAAAGTTGATTCCCAAGGAGCAAGTGTCACAAATCGAGATTTGAACCGAGGATAATAACATTCCTCCCAACTACCTAATCTACACTCAATTGACATACAATTGATTATAATTGAATTTAAGCAAGTGTGGCTTTGGGATTTCTATTTTTAGTTCTAACGGAATTTGTAATTTGTCAAAATTAATTAAGCAAGTTCAAGTTTAAATTTGGTTGGTTGCCACTATAAAACCTAGTGTGGTTGTAACAACATGCAAGCCACACCTAGTGACAACTCAAGCCTTAACATAGAGTCTATATGTCCCAAATGGATGGTGCCCACCCTTTGAAAAATACACAATAGGTCACATGTCCCATTAGGAAATTGAACCTAGGTGGAGAAAGTGAAATTTACCTCCCAATGACTCGAACTATTGCGCCTCGACCAAATTTAAATAAAATGAGGTTGGGATTTGATTCAGTTATGGGCGTGCAGGTCATGAGATAATTGAGATAATTTAATATAATCTTTGTAGGTGCAACCACACTTTCGACCACTACCTGAAGGTGATCCCATGGTTCGAGAAAAATTCCTCACGAGAATTGAACCTTACCTATTAGTGAACACTGAAAACTCCTTATTACTCACTAGTGGATCCAACCCCTTGAAAAAAATTGAAGGACATGAGTAAGCTTTGATCCACTTTTCTTCGAGGAGAAAAAAACAGTGGTTTTGCTATTACTGAGAATCAAAAAGTACACTTCCAGATCTATGTAGATACAGTCCATAATTCTAAAACCTATTCTAGTCTATAGGGCTAGAATATTAAAAACAAAATTTGAAGCATAATTCAGTCAAAGACCTATAACAGAAATGTCTAAATCAGACTACAATCAACAATTCAACAAGTACATCCAACATCCCATACTAGTCAAAATTAATCTGCAAATAAGAACATGGAACCTGAGTGAGCTTTAGCGCCATCTACCCATTCTTCCCAATATAAGAACCCATCTTCTCCATCAAGAGCTTCTTTAGAGAGTGCATCAACAGTATCATTAAGCTCCCGATATATATGATCAATGGACAGATCATAGAAGAAGGACATCAGTCCTACAATTATACAACACTAGTGATTGTAATGTAGTATATTCAGATCATATTTCTTTTGTGCCCACTTAACAATGACCAATGAGTCTCCATAAATCCTGATGGAATCGATACCACAAATGCCACTTTTAGTATTCCCCAAAGGCCAAGTAGTTCAGCTTTTGTATTTGTACCTTGATCACACGAGAGTCTGAATTTGAAGGTGAGATCATTACCAATAGCCAAGTGAAAACTTGCACCATATTTACCATCCATCGAGACACCATCGAAAAATCCTAATGCACACTTAGTAGCATCAACAACCAAGTTTGTAAAGCTTTGATCCACTTATATGTACCTAGGTCACAAGATCATTTAATATAATCTCGCTTTAATCCACTTATGTGTACCTAGGTCACAAGATCATTTAATATAATCTCGCTGGATACAACCACAAGTAAGACCACTACCCAAAGAGACCCATAACTCTAACCTTCATAGAAATTAAACAATTATTCATTAATACAAAAACTCCTTATTTTTCCCTATTAAAAAGAGTCTCTCCACCTATTAATAATAACATTAAAAATGTATTAAGACATTATTTTGGAGTCAGTGAAAATCAAAAGGATAAATAATTTATAACGACTTTACAAATATCACACAAATAACAATAATCACTTTCCAACGAACAACTAACCATATTAACATAAACCCTATTTTCCTACGATTGAGCAAACTAATGCTCGCAACCAATATGTTTTAGGGAGAAATAAACCCCTGCGTGATGTGAAAAACCCGAGGAAATCGAGCTTGTGAGCATCAATTTTGGAGAATGGAATGCAGTCTAGAGAGTTAAAATCTTAAAATAGAGTTAAAGCTCTTAAATTAATGCCAAATTGAATTACTTTGACAATCCGAAAGTTATAAAAGCCACATATGGAATCAACTTCAATCGCAATACCTTCACATTCGATGTCTTCGTCGCCAGCAGTATTTCAATCAAAGAGGTTCTGCTTTCACAAGGTACTAATTCATCACATACACCCAACACCTTTATTTGCATATGTGTGCAAGAGTTCATGTCAGTTGTGTGGTGTTAACAGTTTTCTTTTGGTTTGTAAATGCTGGGTATTGGCTATTGCAGGCAACCATTGCGGGGAAATTTACCCAATTCAATGTACTATCACGCAAATTGAGCACAAAACCAAGTTTATGGAGCAATGTGGTAGAATTATGTAAAGAAGGGATGGTGAATGAGGCCTTGAAAACCTTTCTTGTCATGGAACAGCAGGGAGTTCAAACAGGTTCGGATATTTATGGATACCTCCTGCAGAGTTGCATTCACAATAAAGATTATATACATGGGAAATGTATACATTCACACATGATTAAAGTAGGATTTCAGCCCGAAATGTTTGTATTAAATCATCTTCTGAATATGTATGCTAAGAGTGGTAGACTTAAGGATGCACGCCAAGTGTTTGACAAGATGTCTGAACGAAATGTGGTCACATGGACTGCAATGATCACTGCATATGCTCAGAATGAACATGGTGAGGAGGCCTTTAAATTGTTTTCTCGAATGCGAATCTCGGGTGTAGATCCTAATCAGTTTAGTTTTGCTAGTGTTCTTCGGGGTTGTGTGAGCATGGGAACCATGAATCGGGGTAAAGAGGTCCATTCTCAAGTAGTTAGGACTGGATTCGAATCGGATGTTTGTATTAGGACTGCCCTTGTTACAATGTATGCGAGATGTGGAAGCATAGAGGATGCACACAAGCTTTTTGAACAAATGCAAGCTCGAGATGTGGGGTCATGGAATGCTATAATGTCAGCGCATGTGTTGAATGGTTGTCATGATGTAACACTGAAACTGTTTCATCAAATGCAAAAAGTGGACATGAAGGCTGATCAGCTGACTTTTGCATGTGTCCTTGGTGTCTGTGCTGACCTACAAGCACTTCATCATGGCAGGGAATCGCATGCTAGCATAATCAGGAGTGGATTTGTGTTGCATATCATGGTGGGCAATGCCCTCATTACAATGTATGCTAAATGTGGAAACCTAGAGAATGCACTCAGAGTGTTTGACAAAATGCCTGAACGAAACATCATCACGTGGAATGCGATTATTGCTGGATGTGCACAGAATGGGCATGGGAAGGTAGCTTTGGAATTATTTGGCCAAATGCAATTGGGATTGATATTGCCAAACCAGGTCACCTTGGCCAGCGTTCTAAGTGCATGTGCTGCCCTTGCAGCCTTGCAACAGGGTAAAGAAACCCATGCCTATATAATTCGATTTGGGTACGAGTTGGACATATCTGTAAGCAATGCTCTTGTTACTATGTATTCCAAGTGTGGAAATGTGGAAGATGCAAATAAAATATTTTGTAAGATGCCGGAGCACGATGTAGTCTCGTGGAATGCGATCATTGCAGGATATGCCCAAAATGTAGACGGGAAAAATGCCATGAAACTCTTTCGCCAAATGCTGGTAGCTGGCATGAAACCAAACGAATTCACTTTTCCCAGTGTTGTCAGTGGATGTGCCAGCTTAGGAGCCTTAAAAGAAGGCAAGGAGGTTCATGCCCATGTCATCAGAACAGGATTCTGCTCAGATATATCTATATGGAATGCCCTCGTTACTTTGTATGCAAACTGTGGGATAATAAGTGATGCTCTACAAGTGTTTGACATCATGCCTAAAAGGGATGAATCCTCGTGGAATGCAATAATTGGGGGATGCTCCCATAATGGGCTTGGCGAAGGGGCACTGAAGTTCTTTAGCCAAATGCTATGTGCTGGCTTCAAGCCAAGTGAAATAACCTTCACTGTTGTCCTTTGTGCATGTGCCATGCTTGCAGCCTTAGAACAGGGCAAAAGGATACATGCCCACATCATTAAAACTGGATTTGAACTGCCTCTGTCAGTGGGGAGTTCTCTTATTACAATGTATGCTAAATCTGGTAGCATAGAGGATGCTGTTAAGGCATTTCAGAACATTGCAGAACAAAATGTGATTTCATGGACTGCTATGATTGTAGGATATGCACATCATGGTTATGGAGAGGAGGCCCTTGAACTCTTTGAGCAAATGCAAAAGGAAGTTATAAAGCCAAATTCCATAACATTCATTGGTGTTCTCTCTGCATGTAGCCATGTAGGTTTGGTAACTGAAGGCCAACTGTATTTTGATTCCATGGGTCAAGATCATGGTATCATACCGAGTATAGAACATTATGCTTGTATGGTTGATCTTCTTGGGCGTGCTGGCCATCTTGATGAAGCCAGGAACCTTATCAACAGTGTACCTTTTGAGCATGGTACTAAGCTATGGCGGATTTTGCTCGGTGCCTGCAAAATTCATGGTAATGTAGATCTAGGAAAACAGGCAGCAAAATGTATTTTTGAACTTGAACCAGAAGATGTTTCTTCGTATGTGCTGCTGTCTAACATCTTTGCTGCAGCTGGTAAGTGGGATGATGTAGCGATTGTAAGAAAATTGATGAAAGACAGGGGATTGAAGAAGGAACCGGGGTGCAGCTGGATTGAAGTCAGGAACCGTGTGCATACGTTTGCAGTGAGAGACATGTCACACCCACAAACAAAAGAGATTTATGCAAAGTTGGAGGAATTGACTGGACAAATGGAGGCAGCAGGCTATGTACCAGAAACAAACTTTGTATTGCATGACCTGGATGAGACACAGAAGGAAGAACTTCTTAGTCACCATAGTGAAAAGTTGGCTATTTCTTTTGGGCTTCTTAGCACTCCACCAGGGACAACACTTCGAGTCATCAAAAACCTTCGTGTGTGTGGTGACTGCCACACTGCTATCAAGTTGATTTCTAGGATTGTTGACCGTGAGATTGTTGTAAGAGACATCACTCGCTTCCATCATTTCAGGGATGGATTGTGTTCCTGTGGGGATTACTGGTGAAAACAAAAGGATTTTTGCATTTTTAACTGCATCTTGATAGCCCAAGGCTAGTGTTTGGACACAAGTTTTGCTGGTAAAATTTGTTTCCAATGTGTCAGTGTAACATGAAAGGGGTTTGATCTTCTGTTGTTGGGGAAGGATGGCACTTAAATTTGAGGTGAGTACAATGAAGGATGAAATTTTATATACAGTGGGGTAACACAGTGCCTGCCAAAAAATGCAGAGTGCTAGTTCATGAACCCTTAATACATTTGGACATAGAGCTCTCAGGAGTCAGAGCAACTCTGAGGCTGCTTTTGTATCCATTGTTATAAAAGGAAGCTACAGCTATTATGTATCAATTATCACCAGGAGATGAGAATGCCACCAAAGCTTCCCAAAAATGCATCTGAAGCATAGACCGAAAGACAATCATGAGTATGTTATTGTGTTTGATGCATCCAAGTCCATGCCTGTAACTTCCACATATTTATTCGCAAACTTCTGTAGGTTATTTCTTGGTTTGACTAGCCATAGACTCTTGAGAGTGACTCTAGTTGCAATTGAGTCCCCATTCAATTATCATGCTTCTATCACTTTTCGGTATTCCATATACTACATGGAAGGTGTGCAGTGTAAAATACGGCATTCTGTATGCTTCCAATGTGGATCTGTTGTGGATCTTTCGTGGCTCAAAAGGAACTATTTCTTGATAGTGCTATATCTACCTGGGTCCTGAACCCTCAGGTAGATACTGCACTATCTGCTCTACCCAGCACTTATGTCTAACGTCATGAGGCATCAGGAGACTTTTGAGGTCTAAAGTGGATCTCAACATATAAATAGCAGCAACTGATGTTATTATTTACAACCTAAGTCACATGACACGAGGACACGGGACACGAGTGTCCCCAAAATACGAGTGTCCCCACGGGACACGGTGACCCCCGGAATCAGGACACGTAGAACACGTTTTATATACATATATATATTTTTTTAAATATATTACAATTTAAAAATATAGACATATAGATCCAATAAAATTTAACATTACATTTACAATTACAAATTTACAAATATGAAATATTCAATAGAAATTAGATCATTCACAAATCACAACACATTTGTCATTCACAATCACAAATCACAATGAGACATTGAGACACATAGATGCATGTCAGAGACTCGGAACCATATTTCTCATTAAGTCATCAAAATCAAAATGTATTACATAGATGTCGGAATGCCACTGGGCACTAGCAAATGCCAAATAGAGTCTAGAGTCTAGACTAATAGACTAATAGTCTAATAGTAAATACAAAAAAGGGGTGGATCAAGATGGAAGAATCCCATCTGTCAATGACTCAATAGTCCTCCTCCATGCCTGAATCAACAAACTCATCACTGCCCTGATCCTCCTCCTCCTCCTCCTCCTCTCTGCCAATCTGACTAACTGCATCTGCTGGTGTGGAGGATGACCCCTCCATACGATCACCCTCATCAAAAGTGACCGGCTCTAGCACTGGATCATTAAGATCCATGTTGGCTAATGCCAACTCAGTACTGCTGTCCAAACCCATCTCATCAGGAAAGACATCCCACATCCGTGTCTTTCCCTTCACCAACTCCTCCCTCTTCCTGTAAATAAGACGAAGGTTGGAGTGCACATACACCATCGTCTCTGCCCTGGACTGCTCAAGTCTGCTCTTCTTCACACTGTACAAGTTCCCATATGTGCTCTAATTCCTCTCACAACAAGAGGATGAAGTAACTTGAGAGAGGACCCTCAAGGCTATCTTTTGTAGAATAGGGCATGTTGCCCCATGAGTTGTCCACCAAACAAGGGGTTTCTTAACCCCCATGTCTCTAATCACCTCATATCCTCCAAATCTCCCGGTGCCACTAGAAAACTCATAAAATTCCTCCTCCACCACCTCAAGGTGGTCTCTATCCTGAAGTAGCCGTCTAAATGCTATCTTCCTCCCCTCTGAGATCTCTCCATCCATGTGAGGAGGGACTCTGGATGAGTGCCCCGACCCACCACTGAGCCAATCCTGAGCGTAGAACCTAGGGTTCAATGAGTGGGCCAAGCAATGCAAAGGTGTGCAATTCTTATCCCACCTGGAGATAAGAATGCCCTGTATGATGGACCATAAGTTCTCTGCCGATGTCTCATACTCAGCACACTCATTCTCCATAACAATGGTCCTCATGGACTCAATCATGGAATCCCACCCCTCATAAACATCTCCTAGGATGGGCTGGTCCGTGTCTGCAAACCACAACAAAGAAATGATTGGCTCCATGATCTTGATGCTAAGGACTACCCTATCCCACCAACCATCATCTAATACTGTGTCCTTCACCTTTTGTGAAGCATTCTGATCCGACTTTCTCCAAAAAGCCCAAAACTCTGAAATCACCATGGACCCAAGAGCGGTTTTTACCTCTCTCAATCTCTTGAGCATGATGAATGAGGAAGCAAACCGAGTATCTGCAACCTTCAACAATGAAAGATTTGTGTACTCTTTGTAGATTGTGAGGGCATTGGTGTGGTTTTGTACAAAGTTACGGATATGGCGTGCATCCTCAATAAGTTTGCCAATCCATGGCACATCTGAAGCAATAGATTTCAGTGCTAAATTCAAAGAATGGACAATGCAAAGTGTCCAAAATACCTGTAAGATCAATAAAAGAAAGTATAAATGAGTCATTGAGTCTAGACTCCTAGACTCTACAAGACTACAACTAACTACTAAGTTACTAACAGCTCAAAATTTCAAATAAATGAGTAAATTGACAATCACATACCTGTGGATGTTTAGCTTCCACAATCATGCCAGCAGCCTTGCAAACAGGTGCATTGTCCATGATGATTTGTACACAAGAATCAACACCTACTTCTTCAATGGTTTTGATGAACAAATCACCCATATATTGTGCATCCTTGTATTTCCCAAGAGCATCCACCGCTTTCAAGAACACCGGTCCATTTGTGGAAGACACCATGAAATTGATGAGTGGATGGCGTGCTGGATCCGTCCATCCATCAGAAACAATACTAACACCCCATGTGGACCATTTTGATTTAATTGGATCAATAATTTTATCCACCTCCTTCTTTGCCTTAACCAACAATGTGGTTCTAAGCTTTTCTGAACTAGGAGGCACATAACCAGTTGGAGCTCGTTCCATTATAGATCGACACATCTCAAAGTACAATGGTGACCGTGCAACATTGAATGAGATGAAGTTGAGGTAGAAGAAAAATGCAATGGAGAGGTCTACCTCTTCTCGTGCCTCATGTTGGAAAATCCTATCCATTGGACCTCTTGAACTTGGCCTCTTTCTTGTTGGATAAGTAATAGCATCAACCCCACTCCTAGTGCTAGAGGGTTTCCTCAAGAATGGAAGAGGATCCTCACGATGAAATGTCTTGCTTGCTGCAGCCACCTTCCCTACCCCAACATGGTCTTCTCTTTCCATCTCCCTCCTTTGGTTAACACTCACAGCTTTGCATGAAGAAATCCCACAAGGGAGGGCCAACAAATGGCCTTTAACTCGGTAATAGGTGCTCTTGAATTCATGCCTGCAGAAATTGCAAGTCCAACACACATTGCCTCCCCCACCAAGCTTCACTCCAACAGTCACATACTTCCACAAAGGGTATTTATTCTCTTGTGCTTGTTGTTTTGCCAAAGCATGGCTATAATGAGGATGAGCTTCACTAGAACCGGTTGGAGCACTACTAGGAGCAGAAGGGGAATTGCTTGGAGGAGGAATAGGACGAGAGGGAATAGATGGGGCATTCTTCCCTTTCCTTTGCCCTCTACCTGCTGCCCTAGCTGGTTGAGACATTTTCCTTCAATCTTGATGGTGAAATCACACTTGAATCTCCTCCACCTGCAAGAAAACACTCTTGAATCTCCTTCACCTGCAAAAAAACTGACTTTGGGCTCACTCTAGCTCTCCCTCACACTCCCATCAGTTAGCAAATGACAAAACAAAAACAAAAAAATCGTTTTTTTCGTGTCCTGGAAAATCCCCACGCCGCACAGACTTAGGACACGCGTGTCCCGATTTCGGGACACGAAAAATCGCGTGTCCCCCACGTGGGGCCAGCGTATCCATGCCCAAACGTGGCCCACGGGACACGGGGACCCCTTAGGACGTGTCCTGTCTCTTAGTTTACAACCAGTAGAGATTGTTCCTGCCAAAAAGGCCCAGGTTTTTTTTTCCAAGAAAAATTTGACATGGGCAACAACTTGTGATGTATCATCCTCTTGGTTACTTAATATTTAACTACACCGCCCAACAACTTCCCTGGCATGCACATATCATATAGAGATTTCAGATGCCTACTTTGTTTTCTATGTTGGTGGCAGTGGCATATGTGGAGGATTGGTGCCTTTGATTTTCATTTGGGGAAAAACGTTCTTTGAAAGATCAGAACCAAATATTGATTCCCAGTTGATTACTTTTCTTGACAAGGTGAAGATTATTTGGATATATAGAAGAAAGATAAAATCAAGTCTTTTGATTTAAGGAAAGCTCAAGTCTCTTCTCATCGATGCTTGATATACTTGGGTGGTATTTCTCACCATAGAGAACTTTATGGAGAAGGGGAATCTTCTGGCTGCAATTTTTCAGTAGTAGCAAGAAACTATGTACCATTGTACAGGCTGCTTCGCTCTGGCCATAAAGTGGAAATCCTCATCATCAGGTTTGATCTCTATTTCTGGATCTGTTTTCTTTAGGTCTGTTTGACGTGACTGTTATACCACTCCCTAAGTTAGCAAACTGAAATCTGTAGTTGCTGCAGGAAGTAACTAGGACCCATTTTGGGTTATAGTGTGGCAGAGATTATTCTAGCAAGTGTATTTCTAAACCATTCTATAATTGTTGTCAGCATGAAACTATTTCCCAATATCCACTAATAGCATTTTCATCTTGCATCCTCTCTTTTTGTGGTCCGTTGTTTCGAGCTCACTATATTGTCAACATACATGGGGGATGGACTGATTGAGGCCCATCTGTATTTTCAAAGCTCGACAGTTGAAACTTGATGTGAGCTAAATTAGTTCACACGCCAACTATCCAAAGAATAGGTTAAATAAGTAAAATCCAGAATGGAGTAAATGTAAATGAGTAAATTGTGAATGATGGTTTACAAATATACAAGGCCCATATATATAATTGTCAAAAGGACACATAGTGACTCTTCATAAGATTTGCGACGTAATTTATTATTATTTCATTTATTATTTATTCTCTATATTATTTTATATATTATTATTATTATATATATTTTATATTCGTAACATTGCCTTCCTCTTTAGAAATGCTTTGTCCTCAAAGCATAATTTTTTGAAAGATTTTGTCTCATGATCTTCTAAGCTCGTAAGTGTGATGCTCAATGAAACAAGGCGATATAATCTTCGAATACCTGAACTGATGTGTTGCATTTTCTGGGAACTGATCTACCCCAAATCTACTTTCATTGGAACTGTTTGATGATCGACTGTTGGGATAGAACTTCTCATTCTAGGCTTCCATAAAAGTTTTGGATTTTGTCTTTGCTCTTTTTCAATGTTGTAGTTGGTTTGTCTGTAAGAAGAATATTGTTTATTTTTGTGTTGACTTTGTTGTTGGTTGTGTTGTCCGCCAAACTGCACACTTGCAACGGAAATCTTTCGAAATCTGTTTCCCTCACAGGAAAGTGGGGAGAGGTGTGGCCTTGGGGGCAAGCAATGAGCCAGGTATTGTCACCTGAATCCCAGCGCCTCCGTCTAGGCTAACTCCTAACGAAGCCAAGCGGGGTAGTCCCTACAAAGAGTTTTACTAAGGCTCTTATGTGTTTTAAGTGTTTTTTGTATGGGGTGATGCAGATGAGTGTTGTTTAGGATTTTTTAGATGATAGATCACGACTTATGAAATAAACACAAGATAAGCAATCCACGTTGCGATATGAGACAAGAGATTCGAGATATAACCACTTTGATAAAATTAAAGCAAGACAACCATGGAAATATAAATGCTCCAAATAGATAATAAGCAAATAAAATGATGTCAAGGACCAGTGCCTTGTGGAGTCAAAAAATAGTCTTGAGTGCTTGGGTTGCTTGATACAAGAGTTCAAAGTGGTAATGTTCGTGAGATCGTCCCGCGATTAATCTTGGTTTATTGAATATTTTAATGGTCTTGATTAGTAGGGCTAAAACCAAGGATATCAAAAGAGTGGAACCTTAACCATGAACAAATACTGGCAACCTCTTAGATGGTATGTCGGGAGCACCCAGATTGCAAAGAGGACAAGTGTACTTACGGCTTGATCGCCCTCGAGTTTGACAGTGGATTCCCGGCACCACCTGTTTCAGGAAGCACCTCAGTGATTTGATACTGGTTTTGGTTTTGGGTAAAATTTTAATTATGTTATCACTTGTAAGTTTAGCAAGTCCTTCACCTTTCTAAGTACTAGCCCAACCGTTTTCGGTTGCAGAGCATACGGGTGTTGGACAAACGATCAAAGTAAATTAATTAGGGGAAATGTGAATTGAAGTGTTTTATTAAATTAAGAGCACTTGTTCAACCCTCCAACAGAGAGTGCGCTTGACTTAGTCTTAAGACCACAGTTCAAGAGACTTCCTACTTTAAAATGCCTAATGCAAGGGGAAAGTGCAAATCTATGATGCTCTCCGACAGAGAGTGTTCTTGACTTGGATTTGGTCAAGTTCAAGAGACTTTGTTTATTTTAAGAAACAAGAAGCAGTTGTGAAAACAGAATCTTGAAACTTTGTAATATTAAAATCATGTGGTAGCTCAATAGATATGAAACACAGCTAGCATGCTACTTGCTAAATAAAATGAAATAAATGAAGGATTTAGTGTTCTACCAAGCAACTTTACACTAAAGGTGGGATCAACCTCTGAACAAGGTCAACCTCTAAGAACCGCCCGCACTTGAGAACTTCCAGCTAGCTGAAAGCTCTACCAAGGAAACTGACGGGGAAGGAAGAGTAACCACAAATTATGTGGTCCTACCCCTAGGATGGGATTCCAAGGATACAACTTCCGGTTGAAGGCTTGGAAGAGAAATACAAGATGAAATAAAAACTAATCTAAAACAAAAATTGAAAGATCTAACCCAATCACAACACTCTTCCCCAAATGGGGAAGAAAACCAAAAAAGTGGAGGCCCCTCCACTTGAACTTTTTATTAATCGTGTACAATTGCCTTGGGTTTGAAAACCTTGAAGGACTTTTCTAAGAAACTTAAGATAAACAAAAATTTACAATTAAAACCTGGAAGCCTGTGAAGGCTAGTACAAAAAGAGGATTGTGTTTTTGTTGGTTTATTGCTTGATTTTGATCTTTTCCTTGAAAGTGCTCACTCCTCTTTGAATATGCTTCAACAAATTTATCCCTTTTTTCAAGGAACCTACAAAGAACTCGAGAAATACACTCAACATGCACCCATTAAGTGTCAGAAATCCAAAAACATTTAAAACTACCAAGTCTAATCTAAAAGATTTAAGCCCAAAAACATGAAAAAACTTGAGATTTCTGTTTGAAAAAAGTTTATATGGAAAAACAGACCAGCGAACATAAGTTGCCTAAAACTCACTAGAAATGAGATCTAAACTATAAAATTTTAAAATATTTTTGTGTAAATTTTCTATCTTTTCAAATGGGAAATAAAATGCAACAAACTTAAGCTATGCTAAATACAAGAATGATGAAATCTAACCACTTAAAGAGAAATAAATCTAACAAATATTAACCATACTCTTTGAAGAACCAATCGTTTTTGGAAATTTAGATGTTTTAGGGCTCTTTTTTGAGATGAGGACGAGAGGAGAAAATGAGGAAAAAAACGAAATGGGTGAAGGAAGAGTATGGATCTAGGGCAAATGAGTGGAAGATAGGGCTTTTGGTATAGAAAACGATGGCAAGAGGATGGATGGAGATCAAGGCAAGGAGAGCTACAAGGAGCAAAATGGAAGCTTGAAGATATAAGCTTAGGGTGACCAAAAAGTTTGTTTTGAAAGTTGTTGATGGTGAAACAAAAGACTCCTCTTTTGCTAGTGCTTAACAAGTGGAGAGATCTTTGGCCAAAAATTTGGAGTGAAGGACAACCTGCAAAAGCTCACAAAACCATTAGCAATATCTGCAAATAACATATGATTTACGTGAATAGAAAAGATATACATGCATGTGCTAGATTGTTAGCCTTCTAAGCATATAAATCAAAACTAAATAATCATAAACACATGAAAAAATGACACAATATCACCTCAAGAGTGTGATGAAGCATGGCCACCAAGAGCCCCCAAGAATTTGACCTCCAAAGTCACAACTTTATTAAATATAATTCACAATACAATTGCTCAGAGTTTCTTTGCATAAAAGACCATGAGAGAATGGCCAAAATGCCATCTCTTAAATAGCAAAACCATCTACCAAAACCCTAAGTCGAATTGGCCATAAGAGAGCCAAATGCCACCTAACTAAAGTCGAGTTCCAATCAGTGACTAGTCTTCAACCAATCGAATTTGCAAGATCTTGGAGTTGCATCCAATCACAAAGTTGAGTTGAGTTAATGAGATGAGGAGGTGGCCTCCACCTAGGCAAGGCGCCCCTTATCTCAACATTGGTAACATCTCCATCAAATCATATCATGCCATGTGGTAAACTCGAGTTCTCAAAGAAGTATGACGTGAACACATGGAGCTAGCGTGAGATTTGAGGTAGGTACATGGAGTTCCAACTTAGATATGATTGCAATCACGGTAGTTGGGAGTGGGAGGTGGCCTCCACCTAGGCAAAGGCGCCCCCACTCCATTCAATGCAACTCCATACCAACCAAAACTCAATTAATTCCTTACTCCACATCACCAATTCGACTTTGCATGCATGGAGGGCGAATTCACTTGAAGAGACTTGACTTGTGCTGACTGTACGGTTGACTGAAGCTCAGGGAAGTTGATTGGAATCATCTTTAATGCCAAGTGCCATGTCAACTAGCCCTTTATTTTATTCTTTTTGGATTATTTTAGAGAGATTTGGATTATCTCAAAAATAATCAATTTTATTATTTTAATTAATAATTTCTCCGTAACTGGGTTTTTTGAGAAATTATTAATTATGAGGCCTAGCTGACATCCGAAACTTAGGATAAATTGGACCGGGGATCATGAATGATTTTTGGCTTAAGGTTAGAGCCTTCAATCATCAAATTCGGATCCCGGATGACTGACATATTACAAATTATTATTTCTCTATTTAAACTATAGAGAAATTTATTAAATTTAAAAAATAATTAAAAATCCAAATTCGACGGACCCGGTAAAATTTTTTCGATTTTTTTTTTTTTTTTTTTTTTTGCTTTACCTGAGGGTTTTATGGACCTAGGACATGATCGACACCTATTCTAACAGTGTCTAGTAGGCTTATATACATCAGTTGGACTCTAATAACCCCCCATGGCTAAAATTTTCAAAATCGGGCATTCCAGCTTTGGAGGAGCGGGAGAAAACCTCATCGATTATAGCTCGGCTATAAGCAAAGTATAATCGACAAGGGAAAAACTCCCTGGAATACCTTAGTTGCTTAATCAAGTCATGGGGAACCGAGACACTCAGATCCTACTAGCACACTTTATTACAAACCCCATGGGGCCATGGTCATGTCGACTCAAAAAAACAAAACAGGCTAGCCAAAACTGGCTAGTCACAAATGTTGGATCATCTGATACACTATAGTCAAACACTTATCATGTTTGTCAAATGGCGGCTCTTCAGATAATACAACTATGGTACAAATAAGTTGGTAACATCTGGCTCCAACTGTGGGACGGGCACTTGCTCGATCTATGGATCAAAGAAAGTGTCCGAGAATCCCAGAACATCAGTTTTCTGCACAGAAATGGAAGTGTCTTAGCCCAACATTTTCATTGATAAATAATGTCAAAATGAAATACCAACATGATATTTTTTGTTTTTTTCAATAAATAACAGGTACATGAAAATGAAATCTTTTCTTTTTTAGCATATATATGAAGTATGATACAAAAAGCTAATCATATGAAAACTACGATACATCAATATGGTACATAAAAATTGCATAAAAACTTTAACAAGGATAAGGTTTAGGAATCTCCTGAGATGACCCCTTGGTCATCTTGAATATTGTTTCAATAAAAGGGTTTCAGCTGTTGCCCATTTCTGGCTAATGGTATCATCTCTCTATCCATGGTATTTAGAAAGAAAGAATGTGTTCCGGTCTGACAACGTATGATAAAAGAACCTTTCCAAAGGCTGTGAAATTTTCCATGCTTCCCTGGTTTTTCTCCTCTTTTGTCCCACAAGAGAACAGTGTCTCCCACTTGGAAATCTCTAGGCTTAGCTGACTTGTCAAAAGTGGTCTTCATGCTTTCCTGATGTCTTAGCATTTTGTCCTATGATGTCCTTCTGCTCTCATCAAGCTCAATGATTTGATTTGCCCTGTCATCTAACTCCAGTTTTTCGGTACCATAATCAGTCAACATTTTATAAATGGATATCAGCATGTTGAAAGGTAATGCTGTTGTGATGCCATAAACAAGTTCAAAATGAGATTTCCCAGTGGAATTCTTCTTGGTGATCCTATCTGCCCACAAGGCATACTTGATTTTGCTATCCCAAGATCTTTTGTTATCTCCCACAGTTTTCTTAATGATCCAGGAGGATCCAAGAAGGCAAAATTTTGAAGTCCTCCAATCTCAGCAAAACCAACACCAGATCGAAGGGCTCATCGAGATGATTCCAACGGCGTTCGTTTCACCTCAAACGGACTCCGTATGAGAAAGTTATCGCGTTCTGTTCTATAAGGTCAACAGGGAAAATTGGCAAAAAGAGGTGCCACGTGGCACCACTGACAGGGTGACACGTGGCATTCGTACAGTACGGACAATGTGACATGGCAGGTGTACGGACCAATCACAAGGTGACATGTGGCAGTACGGATCCAAGCTGGCATATGGTGACTGGACGTATGGATGGTGACGTGGCAATACAAATAGTGACTTGGCGGTTGACTGGATGCTGACTGGGAATGAGGTGGACCAATCCTAGGCCACCACGTGGCAGCATGGATTGGCCAATATGTCTAAGGCAAAAATTATGGCCTCCGTGGGGTTTGACCCCGTGACCTCTCTTGTATAAGCGCTCCGCCTTCACCACTTGGGCTACTTATGATTATTGGTGTGTGGGTTAACATTATGTTATTTAAGCTTGGAAAAGTTTATAATAACACAAAAAGTGGGGTCGAGGCCATGGTTGCCAATACGACAAGGTACGTGGGGAGTTGTTGCAACTCCAACCCACAAGTCACGTGGAGCTCATGACCCATTCAACGCGCCACCACATAACAAACTTTGGTTATGGCTTACCACGTGCTCTTAACAAATGTTGGTTATGGCGCTTAATATGGGGTGGAGACCATGTGTTACATGCCACCTAATATGGGGTGGAGACCATGGTTTTAAAACAACTTTCAACGGATTACATGCCATAGGGTGGAGCACCACTACATGTGGCATAACAAAACTTTGGGTTAAATTTTAAAATGGGTTTGTTATTGTTTATATGGTTTTAACCATATGCCTTTTTAAAAAGGTATTTTTTTAAGTATGTTTGTTTATTAGTTAATAAAGAGCCCAACCACATGATAACCAAACTTGGAGGTTTGTAACCACATGCCTATTTAGGCAAAATTGTTGTAACTTGAGAAACCATGAGGATCATGTGAGAGGAGTCCATACAAGCCTATATAAACTCTCTCATTTGGCATTGTCAAGCATGCTTTGGAGTAGAGACTTTGTAGCTAAAGGAGAGAAGGGAGATTGTGTAGCTCTGCAGGAGGAAGTTACGAGTGTTTATACTCGTTTTACACCGTCTTCAGGCTTCGGAGTTGCTGGAAGCAGTCTTGTTGTGTTTTGGGCAGCGGTTCTCTTCCTGGCCATTGTCGCCAAGGTATCATTGTATCATTGCCATGTATTTTGCCTTTATGCTGAGATTATAGATCAGCCCTCCTATTGAGAAGCAGGCCCGGAGACGTAGTCCATCCTGGACGAACTCCGTTATCAACTTGTTGTCTTTATGTGTGTATTGTCTATGTTGTTTGGTTCTCTTCTTATGGATTTGTGAGCTTCATTCATGCTCTTGATGCAATTCATGTTAACGTCATGGAGTAGCAAAGATCTTGTTTTCGGATCATGTGGTATCAGAGCAGGTCTATTTGACGTTGGATTGTGAGTGTGGATGCTCACGAGGGCTAAACTGCAAGCTGGTGAGGGTACATTAGAGCCTTACAATTCCGAGATCGGACGTGCACACCGAAGGAGGAAGATGGAAGCTAATGATGCCCGCACCGAGATGGAGGCAAACTTTCACAAGGTCTTCTACATGATGGCCGACAAGGTAGACAAGTTGTTTGCAGACTATGAAGCACGCATGGCAAAAGAAAGAAAAGGCAGTGAAGTAAAGAAGGAAGACAAAGAAGTGAAGGACGAAGGCAACGCTTCAGTTAACCACGGAGGAGGTGGCGAAGAGCCTCCTGAGCCTCCCTCTTCACCTTCAGCTTCAAGCACAAGTTCAAGTGCTTCTTCCTCATCTCATTCTCAGCATTCCAAGGTTCCTCACAAAGAGCCTCAAAAGAAGTCCTTATTGAAGCTCGATGTGAAGTTTGATTTGCCCATGTTCAATGGGGAAGTGAATGCAGAGAAGTTAAACAATTGGATAAGGCAAATTGAGGTCTATTGCCGAGTCCAGCAGATCGAAGAAGAAGATGTGAAGATTCAGTTGGCTTCACTTCGGCTGACAGGCACCGCACTTGTATGGTGGGAAAGCAAGCTTCAGCAAGGTAGCAAACAAATGGGTAATCTTCTCTCATCGTGGTCTGCTTTTATTTCTGCTTTACGTAAGCAATTTTATCTGTTGGGTTATGTTCAGAAGGCAATGATGGATTGGCAAAGTTTTAGACAAGGTAAGGGTCAGAGTGTTCAGAGTTTTACTGAAGAATTTAGAAAGAAAGCTTTAGAATTGAATATTGCTTTAGATTCTCCTGACACTCTTTTGAAGTACATTGGTGCTCTTCATCATTATCTACGCCATACTTTGCTGTTGTTGAATCCTACTAGTGTGGATGAAGCAAGTGTTCAGGCTACTCATCTTGAGAACAGGGGGAAGCGTTTGCAAGAAGACCATCAAAAGAAGCCTTTCAAGCCCAACAACCACCACAAGTTCAAGAAAAAAGACAAGAGCAAGAAGACAGCTACTGCCAAGAAGGAAGGAGGAAAGCCCCATTGCGATACTGATGGGCATGATGAAGAAAGTTGTTGGAAGTTGCATCTTGAACAAAGGCCAAAGCATTATGGAGGCAAAAAGAAGAAAAAGACCGTTGCAACAGCGCAATGAGATTTGGGTTCCGACTCAGGTGACGAAACCATGATTACAGCCGTGGGAATGCAAGGTAACAAAACTCCTCATACTGGTTCAAGTTCTACTCATGTTTCTAAAGAAAATGATAAAAGAAGAAGTGAGTTGTTTCACATCAGAGTTGTGTCTAAGCATACAAAGATTGAAACATTATTTGATCCGGGTTCTCAAGTAAATTTGATCTCAGAATCAGTTGTTAAGAAGTTGGGCATACAGACTAAACCTCACCCCAAGCCTTATCCTCTTGGATGGGTATGTGATAATGCTAAGTTGCAGGTGACTAAGCAATGCAGGTTAAGGTTTGCTATTGCTTCAAAGTTGATTGATGAGGTGGACTTAGATGTTGTTCCTCTTGACATCTGTGGTATCGTATTGGGAAGCCCATACTTGTATGATCGAAAAGCAGTGTTCTTCCGTCATGAGAACAAGTACCATCTCACCAAAAACGGGGTGGAGTACATTGTGAGAGCTCACAGTATGAAGGCTAACACCACTCTGGTTAGTGCAGGACAGATGAAGCGGCTCATCAACACTAATAAGAGATACATGCTCATGGTTGTGAGAGCAAAAGATGCTGAGGCATCCGATGCTTTCAAAGTTTGTGATCCTTCTCATAAAAAGGCTATGATTGATATTGTGGCTAACTATGATGAAATATTTCAGGAACCTACAGGTTTGCCTCCCAAAAGGGAGATTCAGCATGAGATCCATCTCTAGCAGGATGCCCCTCTTCCTAATGTGGGCATGTACAAGTTGTCCGCAGTTGAAATGGCAGAGATTAAGAAGCAGGTTCAAGACTTGTTGGACCAAGGAGTGATCAGACCCAGCTCCTCTCCATGTGGTTCACCGATTGTGTTGGTGATGAAGAAAGATGGCACATGGAGGATGTGCGTTGACTATCGGGCTCTCAACAAGATCACGATCAAGAATCGATACCCGCTTCCTCGCATAGATGACTTGCTCGACCAGTTGAAAGATGCTGTGTTCTTTACCAAGTTGGATTTGCGCAGTGGCTACCACCAGATCAGAATTGCAGAAAGTGATGTGTGGAAGACGGCCTTCAAGACCAAGCAAGGTCTATTTGAGTGGTTGGTGATGCCCTTTGGGCTTTGCAATGCACCTGCAACCTTTATGCGGGTAATGAATGATGTTTTCCGGCCATTCTTAGATGATTTTGTCATTGTATACTTAGATGATATCTTAGTCTTTAGAAAAACTTGGGAAGCACATGTGGGGCATGTAAAGCAAGTATTAGATACTTTGAAAAAGGAGAAATTGTATGTAAAATTGTCAAAGTGTGAATTTGGCAAAACTTCATTAGTTTACTTGGATCATATTGTAGGAGGTGGAAATTTAAAAATTGATCCTTCAAAAGTTGATGTAATTGTCAATTGGCCTAAGCCTACTAACGCTACTGAAGTGAGAAGCTTTTTAGGAGCTGTTCAATATTGGAGGAGGTTAATTCAGAACTTCTCATACATAGCATCTCCTTTGCATGCCTTAACAAGTGTGAATAAAGCCTTCCAGTGGGGAGGAAAGCAGCAGAAAGCCTTCGACACATTGAAGGGAAAGATCAGCACCGCCCCAGTCCTAGCCTTGCCTGATTTGCAGCAGCCATTTGAGATAGAGACAGATGCCAGTGGATATGCCATGGGGGCAGTATTGATGCAGCACCGCAAGCCTATTTGCTACCATTTAGAGACTTTTACTCAAGCAGTGATCAACTACCCCACCTATGACAAAGAGTTGTATGCTTTGGTTCAGAGTGTCAAGAAGTGGAAGCACTACTTGATGGGTAAGGAGACGATCATCCATACCGATCATCAGCCCTTGCAGTATCTCCAGTCCCAGACTAAGCTCCAACAAGCTCGTCATTTCAGGTGGATGGGATTTCTTCAACAATTCCATCTAGTGATCAAGTACAAAAAGGGTACTAGTAACAAAGTGGCAGATATGCTTTCTAGACCTCCTATTGTTGCATCTATTGTTTTGAAAAATGCTTCTTTATCCCATGAAAGTTATATTGAGCAGTATGCTACTGATGATGATTTCAAGGAGGTTTATGAGAAGCTAACCAATGGCACACAGGTGGAAGACTACTATTTGCAGGGAAAGTTGCTCTATCATTTGGGCAAGTTATGTGTTCCTATCAGTGAAAGAGTCCATGTAATACGAGAAGCTCATACTTCTCTTGTATCAGGGCATTTTGGGGTAGGTAAGACTTTGGCTCATTTGCAAAGACTTGTGTATTGGCCTCGCATGAAAGACATTGTAACAAAATATGTAAAGGGGTGTGTGATGTGCTCTATTTGTAAGCCCACTAATAGAAAATTGGGGCTGTACTCACCACTTCCTGTTCCTTCCCATCCTTGGGAAAGCATTTCCATGGATTTTGTGGGGGGTTTGCCTATGTCTAGGAGGGGTCATGACTACTTGTATGTGGTCGTGGATAGGTTTAGCAAGATGTGTATTCTTATGCCATGTAAAAAGCAGGTCACTGCAGAGCAGGCTGCTTCTCTTCTCTTTCAGCATGTATGGGTTCACTTTGGACTCCCTACGTCCATTATCTCGGATCGGGACTCCCGATTCCTTGGAGTGTTTTGGACAAAATTATGGTGTATGATGGACACCAAGCTAAAGAGGAGCACCGCTTTCCATCCACAGACCGACGGACAGACAGAGGTAGTCAACAGGACAGTTGTCCATTTGCTTCGAGGATATTGCAACAAGCATCCTAAGTTATGGGATGAACAGATCCAGTATGTGCAACATGCCTACAACAGGGCTATGCATTCTTCCACTTAGAGCTCGCCATTTGAGACATGCTTTGGGTACTTGCCAAAGACTCCATTGGAATTGACTTATGGGAGAGAGGTTGACTCAAGCACTTCCAAGGATGAAGACAAAGCCCGCAGGTTCATTCAGAGAGTTCAACAGGTACATCAAGCAGTGCAAGAGCAGTTGGAGAAGAGTCAAGCCCAGTACAAGGCTCGCCATGACAAGCATAGAGTTGATCATCAGTTTCGGGTAGGAGATCAAGTGTGGCTTCACATCAGCAAGGAGAGGATGAAAGGAGAAGGCAAGAAGCTCAAGCCCATTAGATATGGTCCCTTCACCATCTTGGAGAAGATTGGGACGAATGCCTTTCGCTTAGAGCTGCCGCCATACATGCAGATCTACTCAGTGGTGAATGTGGAGAACCTGAAACTCTATGAGCCTCCCATGATCATGGATGAAAGGGAGAATGTCTCATTGCCATCAGTTGATGAATTTGCTCCTGAGTACATGGATGAGCTAAAAGAAGATGTCATCTTGGACAGAAGGACAAGGACTTCTCGCAGAGGTGATGTTGAGTATCTTCGAGTGGGCATCAAAGGCACTCATCCAAGCAAAGCCAAGTGGATCGAGAAGGAGAAAGTGAGGGAGCAATTCCCTCACCTATTTGTTGATTAGTAAAGACTTTTGGAGGCCAAAAGCTTCTTAGTGGGGAGGAATGATCCAGGAGGATCCAAGAAGGCAAAATTTTTGAAGTCCTCCAATCTCAGCAAAACCAACACCAGATCGAAGGGCTTGTCGAGATGATTCCAACGACGTTCGTTTCACCTCAAACGGACTCCGTATGAGAAAGTTATCGCGTTCTGTTCTATAAGGTCAACAGGGAAAATTGGCAAAAAGAGGTGCCACGTGGCACCACTGACAGGGTGACATGTGGCATTCGTACAGTACGGACAATGTGACATGGCAGGTGTACGGACCAATCACAAGGTGACACGTGGCAGTACGGATCCAAGCTGGCATATGGTGACTGGACGTATGGATGGTGACGTGGCAATACAAATAGTGACTTGGCGGTTGACTGGATGCTGACTGGGAATGAGGTGGACCAATCCTAGGCCGCCACGTGGCAGCATGGATTGGCCAATATGTCTAAGGAAAAAATGATGGCCTCCGTGGGGTTTGACCCCGTGACCTCTCTTGTATAAGCGCTCCGCCTTCACCACTTGGGCTACTTATGATTATTGGTATGTGGGTTAACATTATGTTATTTAAGCTTGGAAAAGTTTATAATAACACAAAAAGTGGGGTCGAGGCCATGGTTGCCAATACGACAAGGTACGTGGGGAGTTGTCGCAACTCCAACCCACAAGTCACGTGGAGCTCATGACCCATTCAACGCGCCACCACATAACAAACTTTGGTTATGGCTTACCACGTGCTCTTAACAAATGTTGGTTATGGCGCTTAATATGGGGTGGAGACCATGTGTTACATGCCACCTAATATGGGGTGGAGACCATGGTTTTAAAACAACTTTCAACGGATTACATGCCATAGGGTGGAGTGCCACTACATGTGGCATAACAAAACTTTGGGTTAAATTTTAAAATGGGTTTGTTATTGTTTATATGGTTTTAACCATATGCCATTTTAAAAAGGTATTTTTTTAAGTATGTTTGTTTATTAGTTAATAAAGAGCCCAACCACACGATAACCAAACTTGGAGGTTTGTAACCACATGCCTATTTAGGCAAAATTGTTGTAACTTGAGAAACCATGAGGATCATGTGAGAGGAGTCCATACAAGCCTATATAAACTCTCTCATTTGGCATTGTCAAGCATGCTTTGGAGTAGAGACTTTGTAGCTAAAGGAGAGAAGGGAGATTGTGTAGCTCTGCAGGAGGAAGTTACGAGTGTTTATACTCGTTTTACACCGTCTTCAGGCTTCGGAGTTGCTGGAAGCAGTCTTGTTGTGTTTTGGGCAGCGGTTCTCTTCCTGGCCATTGTCGCCAAGGTATCATTGTATCATTGCCATGTATTTTGCCTTTATGCTGAGATTATAGATCATCCCTCCTATTGAGAAGCAGGCCCGGAGACGTAGTCCATCCTGGACGAACTCCGTTATCAACTTGTTGTCTTTATGTGTGTATTGTCTATGTTGTTTGGTTCTCTTCTTATGGATTTGTGAGCTTCATTCATGCTCTTTATGCAATTCATGTTAACGTCATGGAGTAGCAAAGATCTTATTTTCGGATCATGAGAAGCAGGCCTGAAGACGTAGTCCATCCTGGACGAACTCCGTTATCAACTTGTTGTCTTTATGTGTGTATTGTCTATGCTGTTTGGTTCTCTTCTTATGGATTTGTGAGCTTCATTCATGCTCTTTATGCAATTCATGTTAATGTCATGGAGTAGCAAAGATCTTGTTTTCGGATCACTTAAGGACGGCCATCAAATTTTTGTTTGAGGACTCTGCAAGTCCATTACCTTGAGGATAGTAATCAGAGGAGTGTGATAGAACAATGCCATACTTAAAACAGAAGTCATTCATTTCTGTCGAGCTAAAATCCTTAGCATTGTCAGTTGTTATTTTCAAGGGAGTGCCAAATCGGGTGATGATCCTGTCCTCAATGAAATCCATGATAACCTTTTCAGTGGCTGTTTTGGTGGGTATAGCTTCTACCCACTTAGTGAAGTAATCAGTTGCAGTAAGGATCCAGCAAAATCCATTGCTAGAGTTATCTTTGAACTTCCCAATAAAGTCAAGACCCCACTGCTGAAAGGGGGCAATGACAACTACTGGTGTGAGAGGCAAAGCAGCTAATTTAGGCTTTCCCGTGAAAAGTTGACATTGCTGGCAATACTTGACATGTTTATAAACATCAGAAAAAATAGTCGGCCAATAGTAACCTGCCCTCGTAATTTTATGAGTAGTTGTATTCGCTGCATAGTGACCCCCACAGAATCCTGAATGGAACTCAATTAGGATCTTTTTGGAATCCTGCTCATGTACACATCTAAGTACTACACCGTCAGGGTTTCTCCAACCCAAACCCTCTTGAGTGAGGCAATACCTAGCAGTTTTTAATCTAAGATCTCTTCTCTTATGTCCCTTGAGATGATCTGGGACATCTAAGTGCAGCAAAAAGTATATGATGTCCAAGTACCAATGATTGTCAAGTTCTTGCAAAGCTGGTGTCATGCGAGGATCAGATGAAAGGTTTGCACAACTCATTTCAATGGCTTCTTCATTTTTCTGAGTTAGCATCTTAGCTAGGCCTTGCCCCTTTATTAGTTTAGTGGGCCGAATCTCTAGATCATACTCCTGGATTTTAGATACCCATGTGCCTCTTGTTCCTAAGCAATCCTGCTGGGATAGGATGTCTTTTACCGCATCATGGGGGACATATCCTATAACTCTTGAATAACCAATGTATGTCCTGAAGTGCTTTAGATATTTTACCAAGGCATAGGCTTGCTTCTCCATGATAGTATATTTCAATTCCGAATTTTGGAGGGCTCTACTCATGAAGGCAATTGGTTGCTCGAACCCTTCGAAGTTCTTCTGGAGCAACACCCCGGCAATTGTGTCCTTTGAGGCGAAAGAGAATATCATGAATTTTTTGGTGTAGTCAGGACTGATTAACACAGGTGATCTAGAAATAGCATCTTTGATGGTTGCAAAGGCGTCCTTCCCTTCATCATCCCAGACAAATTTAGCATCCTTTTTTAACAACCGTTGCATGGGTTTCATTAGCTCGGCTAAATTTGGGATGAATCTTTTTATGAAGTTGATATGGCCATTGAAAGATTGGAGACCTTTAACATTTCTAGGAAGAGGAATTTTCTGGATAGCTTCTACTCTTTCGGAGTCAACCTTGACCCCGTCTTTGTTAACAATGTGACCCAAAAGTTTACCTTCTTCAATGCCAAAGACTGATTTTACCGGATTTAAAGAAATCCCATACTCTCTGCATCTTTCAAATACTTTCCTAAGGTGACCAATATGGCTAGATCTTTCTTTTGAAAATATAGTCAAGTCATCTTGGTAGATTTCAATGATTTATCCCACCAATTCCTTGAAGGCATAATCCATGGCCCATTGGAAAGTGGCCCCAGCATTTGTAAGGCCAAAAGGCATTCTTAGATACTCGAAAGTTCCCCAAGGGTTTGTAAAAGCAGTTTTGTGTCTATCTTATTCCTTGATGACTACCTGATTGTAACCTGAAAAGCCATCTTGCATTGACATCATGCTTGATCCAATGACCCGTTGGAGGAGGGTTTCCATATTTGGAAGGGGGTAATTGTCTTTTTGACGTGCTATGTTTAGATTTCTGAAATATATACATATTCTGAAGTTGCCATTCTTCTTTCTGACTACCACCAAGTTGGAGCACCATGAAGTATGTCGAGTAGGTGCTATAATGCCTGCTGCCAACATCTTTTCTAATTCCTGTTTTATAATAGGAGCTACTTTATGATTTATTTGTCTCAGCTTTTGCCGGAAAGGTTTACCCTTTTGACATTCCGATTTTAAGGGAATGGTGTGTTGAAAGACATCTTCCCTATATGCTTTGAGCTCATCATATGTGAAGGCAAATATGTCCCTAAATTCTCTTAACAAGTTTATAAGGGCATTTCTTTCTTCATCAGAGATACCTTTTCCAATTTTCAGTATTTTTGATTTTTTTTCTGTTCCGATGTTAATCTCAATATACTCACCCGGTTTCATCTGGTCCACATTACTCTTTCTCCTATCCTGTCTGTCAAAAACATTCTCCAAGGCCACAAAACCTCGTGGAACAGGGTTTGAGCGGTTACCCTCATCCAGATAAACTTTGCCTTCCTCTTGATCATTTGGTTTATAATTTAAGAACTCATCAATGTTATTTATGAACTTTAGTATCTGTTCATCATCTCTGAAAACTTGTCAATGTTCTATATTATCAGGAATGGAAGGTCTAAAGTTTATTTCCAAGGGGCAATGTCCTTCTAACATTTCGTCTAAAGGTTGAAGTGTTGAGGTTGAAATTGCAAGTTTGTCTGCGGCACTATTTTGGTCTCAAGGGATTGCTTCTATATTAAGAGCATCAAAGAATTCCATTGTGTCCCAGATTGCATTTCGGTACTTTTTAAGTCTCTGGTACTTACATGCGAACCGACCCTTAATCTGTTGGACAATTAAATCTAAGTCCCCTTTTATAGTTAGCAGTTTGATTCCCATGTCCTTGGCAATCTCTATGCCTAGTAGAAGTGCCTCATACTCCGCCACATTATTAGTTGCTTCAAACTCTAATCTGAAAGCGAAGTTGAAAATCTTACCCTCTGGAGAAGTGATGACAACCCCAGCCCCTTTTCCTACTCTAGAACATGCTCCATCAAAGTTCATTTTCCATAGCTTATTTCTTTCTTCACTTTTAACCTCTTCATGAATTGGATCTAAAAAGGTGGAGTTGATTTGATAAGTTCCTATCTCACCAACATGGCAGACAAACTCATTTGATGGTCTCTCCAGATTTTCAACATGGTATCTCTTTTCCTTTTTAGTGTGCAATTTTACAAGTGAATTTTCAGAAGCAGGAACTGTTGCATAAGACCAATCCCAACTGTATAGAGCCACCCAAGGTTGCACCCCACTTTCTAGAGAGTAGCATACCCCACCTATCTGGTACATCTATGACAAGGATATCCATGGAAATATGGATGTCCGGCTACTTGGCCAATCTAATAGGAACGTTTTCTATCATCCCTTCAACCTTAACAAGTCTGGAATCCATGGTACATACATTTTGGTAGGGCCTGGTGGTTCTTAAGTTAAGTTGTTGCATAACTCTTTTGGTCATCAGACTTGCATCGGATCCCGAATCCAACATACAATTATGTAGAAGAAGGTCACCTATCATCAATGATATATAGAAAGGGGGGTGAGCTTCTTTTCTTGTATCCCTAGTATGCAGGATTATAGGAGTGTCCTCATAAGTTGAGTCACAGCTGGTTGAAGGTTCTTCCACATTATCCGAAAAAGTGACCTTCTTAGGGGTCTGAGGGGTGAGAGGAGTGGGTGGACTAGGATTGATAGTACACGCAGGAATGGGTGCTTCCAATGTTTTCAACAACTTTTCCTTTTGACCAGGGATTTTATAGAGTTCATTTATGGGTATAGGTACCTTAGTAGTATTGAACCAATTATTCCAATCAAAATTTAATCTATTAGAGTCAGTTGATTCAGTTGGAATAATTACCTTTGGAGGTTGCATGGCAGGTGCAGGATTCGATCTTCTTTGGTATCCAACCCCTTTAAATCTATGCATATTGTGGAGCTGTTCACTAGATGGTCTTTCTCCATAGTTTCTAGTCATATTGTCTGGCTCATGATTTGATTTCTTGGCATGTTTCTAGTTTTCTCTGGGAAGGTTACGGATATCTCCTACGACATTTATGTACTCAGCTCGCTTGATGTTGGATTACTGGTACCCTCCCCCTCAGGATAACCATGCTCTTGCACATAGTTTGCAAAATAGAAAGCGAATTCCTCATGGAAATCTTTGCAAGCTCTACAGAATGGGATGTACACCTCATTCGTGTTAGCAGCCTCTATTTTACTTGGAGGCCTCTTTTCATTGTCGGGAGCTTTTTTCTGCCAGTTGTTTTTGGGAGGGTAGTTTCTTTGAATTGGCTGAGTCTGCTGAATTTGTTGAACACATTGGACATGTGCTCTTTCTATGTTTATGATTTTATTTTGCACCTCCTTCATTTGGACTACATGTTTCTGTTCAGCTTTTTCCATCCTCACACATATCCATCATCTTTTTCTTGTATGAATCTTTCAGAGCAGCTAGAGGATCTTTATCTTTAGGCTCAGTTTTTTTAAAGGAGTTTGAGTTGTTGAATAACCAAACCAATTTGACTTACTAGAGGATTGCATGTTTTTATCGATCTTAGTTGCCAATGTCTGTGCCTTTAACAAAGTAGTGGGCTCTTTATCCCTAAGTTCATACTGCATCTCTCCACTTAAAGCTTCAATGTAGTAAACCAGTATAGTATGTGGAGTTGGCTTGCAATCTGTAGGGATTGCATTGTATAAGTCGGTAAACTTCTTGTTGAACTCTTCCATGGTTTCTATCTCACTTCTTTTGATGTTTGTTAAAGCAGCCAGTTGATGACGGGGCTCTTTTTTCTCACCATACTTGTTGGTGAAAGCAGTTGTAAACTCAGTCAAGGTGGCAAAGGAGTTGGCGGGCAAGCCGATGAACTAGTCACCAGCATCCCCATCTAAGGATAAGGCAAACAACTTCATGTACACATCCTCATGCTTGTGAGCAGGATCCCTGACATATCCACTTTTTATTTTTGAGAAGGCTTTGAGGTGATATGCAATAGTAACAACATCAATGCCGGTAAAGATGGGAAGTTTGTCGATGGCCTTGTCTGGAATGTCATGTGGTTGACCTGCTATCTGAATAATGTTGAGGGGAGAATAGGAATCACCCATCGTATCGGAAAAACAATTATTACTGTTTTCAAAATTTTCTAAGTTATTTTCTTGAAAAAGACTATGGATATCAGAAATAGACTGAGATCTAAGTTCTTCAAGGATTTTACGAGAAGCAAGCTTGTTTAGTCTTTTCCTATAAACCTTTTCAGGCTCAGGGATAAAACTAAGCAAGCCTTCAAAGTTTCTTATAGTCGAATACCTTGAGGTGTTAACTGACAGTGGAGTTGCCAGGTGGATCCAAGTCTAATTTCTGAGAGTGATTAAACTAAAAATCTACCAAAAAGGAAAAAAAGGCAGTGGAGTCGGCAGACAGATTGAGAATCTATCAAAAAAAATAAAACAAACTAGAAAAAACTAAGCTCGTCCAGGAACAAAAAGATTTGTCACCGGCAACGGCGCCAAAGATGTTGTCCGCCAAACTGCACACCTGCATCGGAAATTTTTCGAAAGCTGTCTCCCTCACTGGAAAGTGGGGAGAGGTGTGGCCTTGGGGGCAAGCAATGAGCCAGGTACTGTCACTTGAATCTTAGCGCCTCGGTCTAGGCTAACTCCTAACGAAGCCAAGGGGGGTAGTCCCTACAAAGAGTTTTACTAAGGCTCTTATGTGTTTTAATTGTTTTTTGTATGGGGTGATGTGGATGAGTGTTGTTTAGGAGTTTTTAGATGATAGATCACAATTTATGAAATAAACACAAGATAAGCAATCCACGATGCGATATGAGACAAGAGATTCGAGATATAACCACTTTGATAAAATTAAAGCAAGACAACCATGGAAATATAAATGCTCCAGATAGATAATAAGAAAATAAAATGATGTCAAGGACCAATGCCTTATGGAGTCAAAAAATAGTCTTGAGTGCTTGGGTTGCTTGATACAAGAGTTCAAAGTGGTAATGTTCGTGAGATCGTCCTGCGATTAATCTTGGTTTATTGAATATTTTAATGGTCTCGATTATTAGGGCTAAAACCAAGGATATCAAAAGAGTGGAACCTTAACCATGAACAAATACTGGCAACCTCTTAGATGGTATGTCGGGAGCACCCAGATTGCAAAGAGGACAAGTGTACTTACGGATTGACCTCCCTCGAGTCTGACAGTGGATTCCCGGCACCACCTGTTTCAGGGAGCACCTCAGTGATTTGATACTGGTTTTGGTTTTGGGTAAAATTTTAATTATGTTATCACTTGTAAGTTTAGCAAGTCCTTCACCTTTCTGAGTACTAGCCTAACCGTTTTCGGTTGGCAAAGCATACGGGTGTTGGACAAACGACCAAAGTAAATTAATTAGGGGAAATGTGAATTGAAGTGTTTTATTAAATTAAGAGCACTTGTTCAACTCTCCGACAGAGAGCGCTCTTGACTTAGTCTTAAGACCATAGTTTAAGAGACTTCCTACTTTAAAATGCCTAATGCAAGGGGAAAGTGCAAATCTACGATGCTCTCCGACAAAGAGTGCTCTTGACTTGGATTTGGCCAAGTTCAAGAGACTCTGTTTATTTTAAGAAACAATAAGCAGTTGTGAAAACAGGATATTGAAACTTTGTAATACTAAAATCATGTGGTAGCTCAATAGATATGAAACACAGCGAGCATGCTACTTGCTAAATAAAATGAAATAAATGAAGGATTTGGTGTTCTACCAAGCAATTTTACACTAAAGGTGGGATCAACCTCCAAACAAGGTCAACCTCTAAGAACCGCCCGCATTTGAGAACTTCCAGTTAGCTGAAAGCTCTACCAAGGAAACTGACGGTGAAGGAAGAGTAACCACAAATTATGTGGTCCTGCCCCTGGGATGGGATCCCAATGATACAACTTCCGGTCGAAGGCTTGGAAGAGAAATACAAGATGAAATAAAAACTAATCTAAAGCAAAAATTGAAAGATCTAATCCAATCACAACACTCTTCCCCAAATGGGGAAGAAAACCAAAAAAGTGGAGGCCCCTCCACTTGAACTTTTATTAATCGTGTACAATTGCCCTGGGTTTGAAAACCTTGAAGGACTTTTCTAAGAAACTTAAGATAAACAAAAATTTACAATTAAAACTTGGAAGCCTCTGACGGCTAGTACAAAAAGGAGATTGTGTTTTTGTTGATTTATTGCTTGATTTTGATCTTTTCCTTGAAAGTGCTCACTCCTCTTTGAATATGCTTCAACAAATTTATCCCTTCTTTCAAGGAACCTACAAAGAACTCGAGAAATACACTCAACATGCACCCATTAAGTGTCAGAAATCCAAATTTTTTTAAAACTACCAAGTCTAATCTAAAAGATTTAAGCCCAAAAACATGAAAAAACTTGAGATTTCTGTTTGAAAAAAGTTTATATGGGAAAACAAACCAGCGAACATAAGTTGCCTAAAACTCACTAGAAATGAGATCTAAACTATAAAATTTTAAAAGATTTTTGTGTAAATTTCTATCTTTTCAAATGGGAAATAAAATGCAACAAACTTAAGCTATGCTAAATACAAGAATGATGAAATCCAACCACTTAAAGAGAAATAAATCTAACAAATATTAACCATACTCTTTGAAGAACCAATCGTTTTTGGAAATTTAGATGTTTTAGGGCTCTTTTTTGAGATGAGGACGAGAGGAGCAAATGAGGAAAAAAACGAAATGGATGGAGGGAGGAAAGATGGTTGGAAGGTAAATGGAAGAGGAGTTTGGAGGGAAAAACGAAATGGGTGAAGGAAGAGGATGGATCGAGGGCAAATGAATGGAAGATAGGGCTTTTGGTATAGAAAACAATAGCAAGAGGATGGATGGATATCAAGGTAAGGAGAACTACAAGGAGCAAAATGGAAGCTTGAAGGTATAAGCTTAGGGTAACCAAAAAGTTTGTTTTGAAAGTTGTTGATGGTGAAACAAAAAACTCCTCTTTTGCTAGTGCTTAACAAGTGGAGAGATCTTTGACCAAAAATTTGGAGTAAAGGAGAACCTGCAAAAGCTCACAAAACCATTAGCAATATCTGCAAATAACATATGATTTACGCAAATAGAAAAGATATACATGCATGTGCTAGATTGTTAGCCTTCTAAGCATATAAATCAAAACTAAATAATCATAAACACATGAAGAAATGACACAATATCACCTCAAGAGTGTGATGAAGCATGGCCACCAAGAGCCCCCAAGAATTTGACCTCCAAAGTCACAACTTTATTAAATATAATTCACAATACAATTGCTCAGAGTTTCTTTGCATAAAAGACCATGAGAGAATGGCCAAAATGCCATCTCTTAAATAGCAAAACCATCTACCAAAACCCTAAGTCGAATTGGCCATAAGAGAGCCAAATGCCACCTAACTAAAGTCGAGTTCCAATCAGTAACTAGCCTTCAACCAATCGAATTTGCAAGATCTTGGAGTTGCATCCAATCACAAAGTCGAGCTGAGTTAATGAGATGAGGAGGTGGCCTCCACCTAGGCAAGGTGCCCCTCATCTCAACATTGATAACATCTCCATCAAATCATATCATGCCATGTGGTAAACCCGAGTTCTCAAAGAAGTATGACGTGAACACATGGAGCTAGCGTGAGATTTGAGGTAGGTACATGGAGTTCCAACTTAGATATGATTGCAATCACGGTAGTTGGGAGTGGGAGGTGGCCTCCACTTAGGCAAGGCGCCCCCACTCCATTCAATGCAACTCCATACCAACCAAAACTCAATTAATTCCTTACTCCACATCACCAATTCGACTTTGCATGCATGGAGGGCGAATTCACTTGAAGAGACTTGACTTGTGCTGACTGTATGGTTGATTGAAGCTCAGTGAAGTTGATTGGAATCATCTTTAATGCCAGGTGCCATGTCAACTAGCCCTTTATTTTATTCTTTTTGGATTATTTTAGAGAGATTTGGATTATCTCAAAAATAATCAGTTTTATTATTTTAATTAATAATTTCTCCATAACTGAGTTTTTTGAGAAATTATTAATTATGAGGCCTAGCTGACATCCAAAACTTAGGATAAATTGGATCGTGGATCATGAATGATTTTTGGCTTAAGGTTAGAGCTTTCAATCATCAAATTCGGATCCTGGATGTCTGACATATTACAAATTATTATTTCTCTATTTAAACTATAGAGAAATTTATTAAATTTAAAAAATAATTAAAAACCCAAATTCGACGGACCCAATAAAAAATTTTCGAAAATTTTTTCTGATGGTTTTATGGACCTAGGACATGACCGACACCTATTCTAACAGTGTCTAGTAGGCTTATATACATCAGTTGGACTCTAATAACCCCCCATGGCTAAAATTTTCAAAATCGAGCATTCCAGCTTTGGAGGAGCGAGAGAAAACCTCATCGATTATAGCTCGGCTATAAGCAAAGTATAATCGACAAGGAAAAAAACTCCCTGGAATACCTTAGTTGCTTACTCAAGTCATGGGGAACCGAGACACTCAGATCCTACTAGCACACTTTATTACAAACCCCATGGGGCCATGGTCATGTTGACTCAAAAAAACAAAACAGGCTAGCCAAAACTGGCCAGTCACAAATGCTGGATCATCTGATACACTGGAGTCAAACACTTATCATGTTTGTCAAATGGCGGCTCTTCAGATAATCCAACTACGGTACAAATAAGTTGGTAACAGGTTGTAAACATCGTAATCTTTTCTAATTGTTATTCAGAACCATATTGTCTTAATGTTTGTAGTGATTTGTTTGTATAAACATTCTTCTGATTTTGAGCGCCATTTGACTCTGTATTGGTTCCCCTTTTTGGTGTTTGACTTTGAATGTTTGATGACTTGTCTATTGGGTCTGTCATCATTTCCTTGTCAGCTAATGATCTCTTGCGACCTAATTCTTCTTGTAAAGATTTCTTATCATGTTTTAGCTTTATAATTTGTGTAAGTTCTGATTATGTCTTTTTAAACATAAGAGTTCTGGTTTATAGTTTGACTTGTCGACTTCATTTTGATTTTTGTGCTCTCTCTCTCTTTTAAGCTTTTTGTTTGCTCTAGCAATTCCTGATTAACCTTTTTTAAGGAAGAGCTTTCTTCGTCCTTGCCTAATAATTCTTTTTGAAGATCTCGATTCTTCTCTTCTAACTTTTGATTGCATTGTGCTTTATCCTTCGCCTTCTTGACTTGGAGAAGTAATTTATGATTATGATCTCTTAGACGAAATATCCCTTCTTCTTTATCTGCAATAACTTTGTCGAACTCTTTATGTATATTTTGTATTGATTTTTGGTCTTCTTGCGAAATCACCTTCAAGATGTATTTGAAGTCTTCAGACGACACAACTTATGAATCTAACTTCATTGTAACATCCTAAAATGTGATTTTCTTCTTTTTATGAGTAAATGTCAAAAACTTTTAGTTCATATTCAAGATGAAAGATCCTAAGGTTTCCATCCAGGGAGAGCCCAAAATGATGTCAATATCCTTATCAAACATAGTGGTAACATTAAACCGAGATGTGAATTTATAATCATCAATTGTTAGTCATAAGTTTTTAATCTCATATTTTTGCCAGAAGTGCTTTTATTTTCAATTATATTTAACTCTGAAATAGCTAGTTGATTTGCAAAGTTGATGTTGATGTAATGTTCCTTGCTTCCCAAAGAAATATAGATGTTAACCTCCTTATCATGAATACTTCCTTTCGATGTTAATACTCCTCCAAAACACGATCTTGGAAAACCATTATAAGAAAATATTTCTTCCTTATTTTTAACAAGGTCCATTTTTGGATCTCTCTTTACTTCTTTTTGATAAATACTCTTGCAATAACTTAAATAACTCCATTTATTTTTTAAATGAGACTTAAAGTATTATTTATAAAATAAACCTTTTTTTTTTCTTGTTTAACTTCAAAACTTCCTTGATATAACTTTCTTCTTTTTATCTTTTTTTATTTTATTTTATTAAAGGGTTACTTAATATCCCCTTTTAGCTCTGGATTATATATATATATATATATATATATAACTTTGGAGAAACCACGTGGTGTTATTATTTACAAATATACAAGGCCCATATATATAATTGTCAAAAGGGCACATAGTGACTCTTCATTAGAGTTGCAACATAATTTATTATCATTATCATTTATTATTTATTCTTTATATTATTTTATATATATTTATTATTATATATATTTTATATTCGTAACAAAACTCTACATTGCAAGAGATAACCTGATGCTTATGTTTAATGTGGTACTTATGTTTTTCTCCATGCAGTAAATCTGATTGCAGTGAATATAACTTTTTTTGTATGCCTTTTTCAATAGGTATTCTAGGGATTATGATAAGAAACCAACACTTTTATAGTCGTGTTTTGAGTTCAATAATTGATTTAGGTTGATGATAGGCATTCACAACACTTATGGATCCATGTCTATTATAATCCTGTTGAGTGTTTGAGTTGGGACTACACCCTTTCTTGTCTCGATAGAGTGTAGGAACATCCAAGTCACAACATAGATAGGGGAAGCAATATGGTGTTGCCATTTGGTGTGATTTATTTTACATTCTATTTTTATTGTCCTAAAGATTATGACAGAATGTTCACTGTTTAACTTGAAAGAATGAGAGTTTGTGTTTTGTATGGAGAGTTCTATGCAAAATAATTATTCTTTTTCCATATATACAAATACATGGTTATTGTAGTATCAAGTTTGCTAATTGGTTTAGTTGTGTACCTTGCACAAGTGATTTTATTTTTAGAGCCAATGTTGTGAATGGCCAGTGATATCTTGAGAGAACTTCAACTATAGTTTGGGATTTATTCACCCATAGTGTATGCATGATTTTTCTTTATACGTAAAGATAAAGGTTTATATCATTATTACATTTATTGTGTCAGTGAATACAACATTGAGGGTCCGGAATATAACTTATTGGCAATGCCCGGGAAAATATCTGGAAACTTAAAAAAACAATATTTTTTTTCAAATTTTTAAACATCTAAAGCAACAACAACATCAAACAAACACATTGCTACATAAATATGAAAGTAAAATTGATATATAACTTGTCACGTGGTGCATCACAAATTGATATTGAAATATGATATCTACCCTAAGTCATAAGTCCTAACAAGATGATATAGAATCACATCAAAACAAAAATAAATGTATTCGTGAGACATCTAGATACTACAAGGAAAATTCACTAAGGAATCAACAATTCCCTCTTCCCTTTTTGCGAGCAAAGGTCATCACTCTTCCTTTGGAAGCACTAGGTGGATGTGTTGAGGTTGAGTTTGAGGTGGAAGGTGCAACTACTAGGGCTAAGGTGGTAGGTACAGTGGGATGTCTTCCGACTCTTCCCCATGTTGCCTGCCTCTGTGGAGGTCGTGGCTGTGATTCCCTCTCAATATTCTCCTCCAAATGTGTCTCTACTGGAAGTGGAACATCCTCCTTTGATTCCCCTTCCTCCTTCAACACATCAACATCATGCTTCAACCACTCAGGTGCCTCCTCCATGATAGGCGTCTCGGTACAAACCCTCCATGGACTCATGGTGTCAATTGCATCCAATGAAATGGCATCTATGTGAGGTTCTTTGTCAATTTGTTTCACCCACAACCTAAGATTGTAATAGACATAGACCATGTCATTAAGGTGGTGGACATCTAACCTATACAAGGGCCATTTTGTAATTAGAGAATGATGGCCCATGGGCATAAATTAAAATTAATGAAATTATAGAAAATTAAAATTTGAATTTGAACATTTCTAATGTGTTGTGCTTCTTGGAGTGTATTTTGCTAAAGACACTCTAGTTGCACTCGCACTTGGAGACGCTGCAAGTTTGACTAAGCACCCAAATGGCTAGTTTCTATAACTCTAGGACCCTTCTTCCATGGATTATCCACCAAACATCTACAACAAATAAACAAAAAAGAAAGACAATGAATTATATTTCCATCGAGTAAAAAATAAATAGAAAGGAAAGACATTGAAATTTGAAAGTTTGAAACAAATTGTACTTGAAGCTTACTGTTGGTGTAAAACTCAGACCCTAGGTTCTAAATCCATAATCAACAATACCTCTATGAGAATCAAGATTTTCATTACCCAAAGAGGGAAAATTCTTACCCCAAACTCTCACAAGGATTACTGAGACTGAAATAAGGCTAAGGTTTGATAATCATTCACCAACAATATATCCTCCATTACTTACATATAACTTAACAAAATCGCATAAACAACATTAGATTCATGCATAGTCTACCACCATACACTATTAAGCCAAAACAGATAACCATTCATTCATTAACACTGTAATAGTACATATGGTAATACTTTATTTCATTCATTCACATTATGTACTCAAAACATCAATCATACGGAGGAAGGAACCCAAAACGGTCCCATCCTTTCAGTCTTTATATAAAATATCATACAGTTATCAGTTTCACAACTATCTTTTAACTAATACTTAAGACTTATCCATTAACTTAATCTTAACTTATATTTCTACTTCGCAAGTCGCTATACAAAATATTGCGCAAGCTATTACAAAATACCATGTGACCTATTACAAAGTATATCTTTCATTAACAATTCTTAGAACAATACAACTAACATAGTGTCAACGGGCCCTTGACACTATGTTTGGCTTGCTTTCGAGCCAATCTTCATTCTTTAAGGACAACCTGTTGGACTGAAGGAAAAACTTGCTTGATCTACTATGTAAAATCGAACAACTGCGTATCCAACTGCTCCACAGACTGTAACAATAACACAAGATCATTCTAAAACTTAATAGTCTGTTCCAAAGTAGCAGACTGCGGTTGTGGTTGCACTATCTCTCCCAATTCAATAACTTTCTTTGATTTATTTTGAACCTCGATGATGTTCAAATATTGTTTCTCAGCTTTTTCCTGAAACTACATGACTTGACTGGTAATTTGTTGTTGCTCTGCATGAGTCAAAACAATCTTCTTAGTCAAAGATGTCAGTCATGGATTCCATTCGAGCAGACACTGGAAAATTAGCTAATGATTGTTTTTTACTCTTCACTTGTTCTCCACATGTCTTTATTTGATTCTCTTTCTCACAAACCTCCAACGCTTCTTGCAGATGATTCCATAACATGAAATTGGTATCTACCAATTTCAATAGACCTTGCACTTGAGTTTTAGCTTTCTCAAATGTCTCTTCTGCTTGAGTTATCTGATTCTTCAACTCAATATGCTCTGAGGTTTATGTTTTAGCCGATTGATCCTTCAATACCATATTCTGTGCTTGCAATCCTTGAACCACCGTCTTTATTTCATCACATTGTGCTTCAGTTGAAGTCTTCGCGACAACTTTTGTCTCCTCTTGGCGCACAACTACATAGACATCTTCCACAACAGTTGTTAGTGAACTATGTTTAACAACCTCTTTTACGTACTTATGTTGTATATCGCTATAGTCTCTTCTCAAATCCAAATGTCACTCTCCCATTTCCCCTGTCACTACTGCAACATACTCCTGCAAATGCTGAAAAGAAACATGTGAGAGGTCCACTTCGAATCCATAACAACTCAATGCTAAGGATGAAGAACCCTCTATTTCCTTATACACCACCACATGAGGATATAGACTAAGAAACCTCTTAACAATTTGCTTATTGAAATTTTCTATACTCAATCCAGACTCCTGCTTAGTGTTATCTATGTCCATCTCTGCACCCTGTTGGTATGAACCTCCCAATTGCAACTTAGATTTTAACTTCGACAGTTGTTGAGCAGATTCCAACTGAAGTACCTATTGTGAGTCAAGGTTAACTTCAATTGCACTAATGATATCTTATAGCACTACCACCTTTGTCAATTCTCCTTTCTTTTTTCGAAACCACTAACTCTCAACTCTCTGGCCTCTCTTTGACAATGTGCGGTCCTGTGACTCAGACTTTGCTCCTTCTTGCTTCTCCGACTTTTCTTGTTCTGATGTAGAAGACGACAACACTGTTGTACGCTTCTTCTTCTGCAATTTTGGCACTTCTTTAGGTGGCTCTTGCTCCTTTTTCTTTACACTTAACCTTGGAGATTTGCACATGATTGAACTTGTAGAACCTTTAACTTCTGCTTTCTTCTTCATATTGCTTTTTGGAGTATTTAAAATTTTTACATTTGAATCCGGTTGTACTTGAAATTATGCAGGCTAATCTTCCACAGCTTCTTTAATATTTTCCTCCTCAATACAAAATGACAAAGCTTCGGTTATGTTGGCAAGATCTGCGTGCAATGAAATAAATACATTGTGAGAATCCACAGAAAAACATACAACGGAATTATACTTACCTACCAAGGATGGTGGAACACGATATGACTCAATTGTTGCCTGAATAATTTATGTGTACTAACACTGAAATGCCAAATTAGTACTCTACTGCGCTTCCTTATCCGCGTTGTGTTGCCAAACATTGAATTTTGGTGTTGGAAATGTCTTCATCACCTCAGTGTCATATTCACTCCGCTGAGGCGACTTCCATTCAATCATTGCTATCGACAATAATACCCAATTCAAATGAAACTCCTTACCTAAATCTTGAGTATCAAGGAAATCTTGAATAAATTACTCCAGTAAGTATTTTTCTCATCTCATCTTAATACCTCGAGTACGCCTTTTAGCTGCAAACAACACCCTCACAGGGCATTCATCTTTTCAACACTTACGAACCACCTTACCTTCAAAATATGGGTAGCAAATCGCACTTTTGGATTAGAGATAGCAAAAATTACTACTCTCGTTCCTCCAGTATTCCATATTTTTGGTAAACTTCTGTCATTTTCAAATCACATGCTACTATGGCCTTTGCAGGATTTTCACATTTGCATGGAAAACCAGATACCTTATGGATTACATCAACATTCACAGGATACGGTTTGTCCAACCTCCCTACATTCTACTCAAAATAAAACGTATACAACGTGTAATACTTGGTCCACGCCCAAAATGTGGAACATCTAAAAAAGACATGATACCTAATTGAAACAATTTATGTGCCCATTCCTTAGGAATAACTCACTTAGTGCCATCAGGTCCCTCAGTCAACTCAACATAATTCGAAAACTGCAAGCTTGTAAAACTATCAACATCCTGCAAATTAAAATAAAAAAACTTCATTGAAGGCACCTTTCCAAGCAATGGCTCCATGATGTCCACCTTGGTATCGATTTCTACAACCAACGTCTCAACTTCTTTAACCTCCATGGCCTTGGGTCGAGCTTTGGGTACTACAGATGTTGACATTGTAACTCAACTCTCTACAACCCTTCAACTCTTTGTAACTGCAACTCTAATCTCCGTTATCTTGCCTTACTCACAATTGCACAACTCTCTAATAGAACTAAATTAATCCCCTCCACACTTTGTTTTAAACAATATCTCCAGTCGATTATTACTTTTAGATTTCATCAATGTGTCTTTCTTATGTCATAATTCTAGACATGACTCGTGCAATCTTCCCAATCCCCTTTTCAACAAACAATCTGTCCTTTCAATTTAGTAATCATTACTTGAACTGTCTGCATTCCAATTTCTACCATGATTACGATTCCTTCCATTAATGTGACAACCCACTACAAGTTGTACTTACTTTATTCAAAATTCAAATTTAACTACTTCCACTTCCTTTTAACTAATCGACACCATCACTCATAAATAGAAATAACACATATACTTTCCACTACCTATCATTACTATCTACTCAATCTATTATGTACATCATTACTAATCATGCTTAGTTGTCACTCTTTTGACCCCATGTGGGCCATAGTATGCTTTAAGTACGTTGCCATCCATACATTTTAATGGATGTCCCCATAACGTATGCAACTTAACAGTGCGTGCTTCAGTGATATACGTAATGTGAAATGGGTCCCATCCATCTCATTCGCAACTTACCGAGATGTTTAATGTACCTACTGTCAGAGAACAGTAGCAGTGAACTAGGTTCCAATTCCCTCTTTTTGATGTTTTGATCATGCCAAACCTTATGCCTGTGCTTTTCCACTTGTTGACTGAACCTTGCAAGTATTCAATCCTCCTCCAATTCCATCAATTCATTCAACCTTTCTTGGAGTGATTCCAATGCAATGTGCAAGCTAGGTACAACAAACTCTACAAGCATCACTACTTCCTTACCATAAACCAATCGAAAAGGTGTGAACTTAGTCAACCTTTTAGAAGTGGTACGATGAACCCACAGTACCGTCGGTATCCTTTGATCCCAATCATCCCTTTCTACATTGTAGACCTTTGTCAATGCATGCTCCAACACTTTGTTGAAGGCTTTCATTGTTCCATTTGCTTGAGGATGATATGGTGTACTTTTTTAATGACATATCATGAATTCCTGCATCAATGCCATAATAGTTCTCTTCATAAAGTGAGATCATTGATCACTCATTAGTACTTTGGGACAATCAAATCTCGTAACAATATTCTCAAAAATCAATCATGTAGCAGTCTATGTTGTGCAGTCCATTACTGACCCTGCTTCTGCCCAATGTGTTAAATACTCAATGGTTGTGATTCAATCCTTGGCACATGTTTTCCTTGTTGGTGGATTAATAGACCCCACAAAATCAATCGCCCTCTTTTCAAATGGTTCCAATGCAGTAATTGGAAATAGTGGCAATTCATCCTTTGTTGATGGCTTCCCTACGCGCTAACACACATCGCAATGCTTGCAATATTCCTTTGCTTTGTGGAACAATGATGGACACCATAACCCTGTGCACAATATTTTCCTTCTAGTTGCCTTTCTAGCATTGTGTCCACCTGCTATGCCTTCATGTGCTTCATACAACATTGCGTCGTGCTCACGCTCCATCACACACCTATGCAACAGTATCCCATCAGCTCCTAATTTATACAACTGACCAGCAACCAATTGATAGTTTGCACTCCTTATTACTAGTTGTCTTTGTTGAGCCACGATATAATCCCACGGTGCTTACCTGTCATTAGAAATGATGTGATCTTTGTGAATTGATCTTGTAGTATGTCCACTCGAAACAACTGCACATTAGGCAATTGATCATTAATGTTGCCCTCAACTTCTCCATATTTCACTCTTGATAAGTGATCGGGTCTTACATTATGCTTTATTGGCTTAACCACCACTTCCAAATAAAATTCCTAAAACAGTGATAACCAATGACAAATCCTTCTCCCCAACATTGGCTTATTGACTAAATATTTTAATGTAGAATGATTAGTAAAGAATTAAAAAATATATATATAGCAAATAGTGCCTAAATTTTTGTAGCGCATACACCATCACTAGACCCTCTTGTTTAGTAGTAGTATAATTCTTCTGCCTTTGACAACTTCCTACTTGCAAATGAAATGTGGTGATCATTAATTTTCTCACTAGGATGTGCAAGTACAATTCCCAGCGCTATAGAAGAAGCACCCACATACACATGAAAAATATTCAACCAATCTGGAAAAATAAGGATTGGCATTGTAACCAGTTTTTCTTTCAACATATCAAATGCATCATGTCATTCAGAAGTTCATTCATACTGACTTTCCTTCTTTAGTAGCTTCTCTAATGGCATAGTAATCTTTTCATAATTTTGTTGGATAAAGGATGTCACTGATGTCAAAGTATAGTGATGATGATGATGATGTATCACTACCGGTATAACAGAGGATGTGGAATTTAAATGACAACAAGAAGACAAAAGTGGACCTACAGGAATTTCGGTACCAATTCTGGTACCAGCACATATAGGAATTCTGGTACCAGCTCCTACAGGAATTCCGGTACCAAATTAATCGAATTTCTAAAAAGTGATTTCATACTTTCAGTCATGAAATCTTTCGATCATGGATCGATCTTATTATTCTATTCATTAATTTATTCATTACATTTAGGGCAACGCTAAGAAGAACCATGATGGGTACCAGATCAACTGGAAAACCTCCTCAATATCTAAGATGGGCTCACAAGAATTGTACTTCACGCATTGAATTAATTTAATTAATTCACAAGCAATATCGAAGGGATAGTCGACCCTAAAATAAGAACACCTACTTGTTTCCAAATTCATTTCAAAATATACAAGTCGGCCCTATTATGATGGGTCCACAAGTATACTCAAAGACCCCACAAAGTTCATATAAAAACTATGATTGATTTGAAGATTTTTTTAGGTGTGTGAGCGAGTTCTGAGGCATGAAGTGCGGAAATAAAATGAAATTAGTCAAGGATAAATTCTAGGGTTGATGCGATCCAAGATTGAATTATAGTGAGAAAGGAGAATTGAGTTGTTAGGGTACGCTCCTCCACAGGGACTTAGAAATTGAAGGATTTTGAAATTATAGATATACATATTGTTTGGGATCTAAAGATCATAGTGGTGAATTGAGAAGAGAGTTGATCAAAGCGAAGGTATAGGAAAGAAAACAGAGGAAGGAGCAACTTCCAAGCTAAGGAAACACGAAGACAAGCGAAGACTATTTTTAAGAGGATCTGTAGCAGAGTTTGAAATTTAAGTGAGGATAGTTTTGGGGACAAAAACAAACCAATGTCACAGAAACATAGGAGTGTTACAGAAACTGACTAGGGTTACAGAAATTGATGAAAGCTATAGAAAGGTGTTACAGAAATGTTGCAGAGAAGCTGACTATGTTGTGGTCACAAAGAGACGAGTGAAATAGTTTATGAATCTTGTGTGACTTTCTTCAGGGAATAATAGAGAAGCTGATTTTGTGAGGTCTGTTTTCTGGGCATAAAGTGACTCCATGTTTGAGAAGTCTTTGAAAGTGAACTGTCAGTAAAAAACAAAGAAGCAGGGTTGCAGATTTGTGACAGTGTACTACAAAGATATTTATCTTCTAGGGTGGCAGGGTGGTGCTTGGGAGAGTAGGTTGGTGCATGCATTGTAAGTTAGTGCTTATAGAGGATTGGTGTCCTCATCCACCAAACAGATTGGTGCCTGAAAGTGCAAGTTGGTGTTTGTTTATTATGAGTTGGTGCTCATAAGAGGATTGGTGTCCTCACAGTTTGGCGCCTACAAATACCAAGTTGGTGTTTTCACGAGGGATTGGTGTCCCTGTCAGACTAGTTTCTGCAAAATTTGTGAGTGGGTGCTCATACCATCATTGAAGATTGGTGTCTCCTACAATTAATTGTAATTTATGGTTTTATCTATTCATTAAATTGAGTCTCCATATAAAGGTTTTGTGTATTGTGCCTTAATGATGATGAATGTTTATGATTGAAAATAGTACATGTTTATGATTGAAAATAGTACATAAGTAATGAAGTGAAAATTGATAAAAGTGTATGAGATTGATTCACCCCCCCCCTCTCAGTATCATTGTGGGTTCCCACAATTGGTATCAGAGCAAGTTTCCTTTAGACAATTCGACCACTGCAAGGCAGATCCCATTCTGTGAAAGACGAGAAGAAGATGTGTAATAGCCAAAGAGGTGTGGGACAAGTTGAAAAATATCTACAAAGTTGAGAAAGATGTTGAAACAAATGAAGAACCAGTTGGAGAAGAAGTCTATCTGGATTTGGATACAAAAGATCTCTCTGAAAATAAAGAAAAATCTCTTGAAGAATCAAAAGACAAGAAATAATAAGTTGATATTGAAAGACAACTAGTTTGTGCCCTAGATGAAATCAAGAAGCTCAAAGAGAAAAATGCGTTGCTAGAAGAGCTACTTGAAGAATCAAAAAGGAAAAAGGAAATGTTCTATCATCTCGTTCCTCTTTCGCACGAGGACTTCCTCGAGCAACAGCTTGATAGGATCTCCTGCTTCGTCATCTCTTTTTTCCTTGTCCATGGGAGGCAGTTTGGGCCAATGAGAGTGGTTTTTCCCAAGTTCGACTAGTTCAAGACCTAGCTCTCGATATCCAGATCTCATTGGGGACATGCACTAAGAGACAACAGAGAGCAGATTGCTCTGATACCACTGATCTAAATTTATGTGAGAACAAAATGAAAGAGAATATATAGAACAAAATACATAGATTTATTGCAAGGAACACAGTGATACAACAAACTCAAATTGTATTAATTGAATGAAACATAATAGACTCTAAAATTAAAGCTAATGGTAGCTTTAATTTTAGACTCTGAAACATAATAGACTTTGAAACATAATAGACTAGAATGGTGGTAGCTTTATCTTTAAGAAGAGATGTGGTGTCTATGTTCATTCGTCGCAAGTTGATTACAAAAGGAGGCCTAAGGGACTTTTTATCATACGCATGAGGGTGAAAACCATAACATCCAAAAACATAACCCTAGCAGATGATCTGTAAAAAGGTTTGTGGGTCTCGAGGTGGTTAGTTAAGGTGTGATCAACTTCTCAGAGGCGTAACTTTTGCATACAATATTCGTTTAGGGAACTTGGTAGCTCGTTGGAAATATATAGTCGAGAAGTACACATTTTTCCTATCCAATCCTACATCCAACTAGAAGTAAGCTGCGACGTTACCAAAAAACGTCGTTTAGGGCCTCAAAACGGCCCCAAAAGTTTTGGACACAAAAATCCGTAAAAACTACCAAACTAGAAAAGATGTCTTAAGTCAGTGGAATTGGTGGGTGGCCACCGATACCCATTTGGATCAATATGAATGGACTGTGGAATCACCAAAAAACGTCGTTTAGGGCCTCAAAACGACCCCATAAGTTTTGGACACGAAAATCCACAAAAACTGCCCAACTAAAAAAGTTGTCATGAGCCAGTGGAATAGGTGGGTGTCCATCGATAACCATTTGGATCTATGACCATCCATGATATTTAAATAGAGATCATGGACCAATTAGGTGTTAAGCCACATATCAGTGGTCATTAATATCGAGGAGAAGTTGAACCGTCAGATCACTCTATGTCAAGATCATATCGTGACCGTTAGATTACATATATACAATGCATACTAAAGAAGCACACTTTACCTAATGGATATATTAGAACAAGTTGATCTTAACTAAATCCTAAGTGTCTAAATATCCTAACATCCCCATTTAAAAACAACTTGGGATAGGATCAAAGGATTTACAAAAGTGACACTATAGGAGAAGGAAGGAGGCACTAGGGCCTATACCCCCTTAATGACAAATTCTTGAACTCCTAACGTAGATCAAAGTTTAGAAAACTTTGCTTCTGTAAGAGATTTTGTAAATATGTATGCAACTTGATCATCTATAAGGAAAAAGCACACTTCAAGAACCGATCATGAACAAGATTTTTAATAAAGTGCATATGTAGTGCAATGTGTTTGTTATCTTGATGCTGAATTGGATCTTTGGTGAGTTTTATGGCACTCTGATTGTCACACTAAAGGGGAGTCGGATGCTACTGCTCGAATCCCAAAATCTGAAAGGATCTATCGAAGCCACAGAGCTTCCTGACTGGCATTAACTACGACTCAATACTCTACTTCTGCTGAAGAAAGAGCAAGAGCTTGTTGTTTCCCAAGTGACAAGTCCGGAACCAAGACTGAAAGCATAACCTGCAGTAGACTTTTGATCATCAGGATCGTTGGTTTAGTCTGAATCACTGAAACCAACCAACAAAGGAGTCCCCCCTAAATTGTATTTAATCCTAAACTGAACTGTACCCGAAATATATCGAAGTATCATTTTTTTTTTTGTTTCCAATGACTTTCATGGGTTGTTTGCATATAGCGAGCAACAAGACCAACAACAAATGAAAGATCAGTACGAGTGTGAGTCAAATATAAGATACTACCAACAAGCTGGCAATACAAGGTGGCATCTACTTCGGGTGAAGTGCAAGTGGCAGAAAGCTTGACTTCGGACTTGAAGGGAGATAGGGTTGGTTTACAATCTTCCATGTGAAAGCGATGAAAAAGTTCACAAGCATACTTAGATTGAGAAAGAAAGATTTCTTCTTTGACTTGCAAGACTTGGAGGCCAAGAAAATAATGTAAATGTCATAATTCGATCATTTAAAATTTATGCTTAAAACTGAATTTCACATGGGTTAAAAGTTTATGGTCACTACTTGTAAGAATAAGGTCATCAACATAAAGAACAAGGATGATGAGATGGTTTCCTACTTTCTTGGTATAGACATTAGGGTCGGAATGACATCTAGAAAAACTAGTGTCAAGGAGAAAGCTATCCATTTTGGCATACTAGGGTCAAGGAGCTTGCTTAAGGCCATATAAGGATTTCTTAAGGTGACAGACAAGGCTAGAGTCATTCTGAACATAGCCAGGAGGTTGTTCCATATAAATTTATCCTTGCAAATATCCATGCAAGAAGGCGGACTTGGCATCCATTTGATGGACCTCCCATTTATGTAAAGCTACAAGGGCAAGAACAAGGCAGATGGAGTTCACTTTGGTGACAGGGGAAAAAGTTTCATTGTAGTCAATTCCTTCAACTTGGAAAATCATTTGTCAACTAACTTTGCCTTCAATCTTTCAACACTTCCATTTGATGCATACTTAGTTCTATAGACCCATTTACATTTGAAAAGTTTCTTCCTTTTGGAAGAGGTACAAGATCCCAAGTATCGTTAGCCATTAACGAATGATATTCTTCATCCATAACTGCATCCCAATCTGGATTCCCTGAAGCTTCTACAAATGTCTCTAGATTAAGATTCTCTGAAACTTGATACCAAAGAGAAGCGGCTCGTTGGAACTGAGAATGTGTTCGACGTTGATCTTTGGGATCACTAGTAAGATCTCCAACCACTTCGCATGTTGAACGATCCCATCGAGGAAGCGGTTGTACTGGTGCAATTGGAGGAAAATAAGTAGGCAGCAGTGGATTTTCATCCTCACTGTCATCATTAAAAATTAGAGTAGGAATGTTGTCAAGGAAGTTGGGAGTAGAAGATGGCTCCTAGGCCACAGATGGTACAAACACCAAATTAGGCTTACAAACCAAGATATTTTCATCAAATTTAGCATCTCTTCTAATAATTATATCATGATAATGTGGCTAAAGAAGTGTATAGCCTTTGACATCTTCAAAATATCCAAAAAATATGCATTTTCCACTTTTAGGCTGCAATGCTTTCCATTTTCATCGAGAATATGAGTCCATGCTTCACCACCAAACACATGAAAGTGACTTACAATTGGTTTCATTTTACTCCATGCTTCCTTTGGTGTGATTCTTTGTAAAGATTTAGTGGGGGTGTGATTAACTATGTAATTTTCACAATTTATGGCTTCAACCCAAAATTGAAGACTTAGTCCCATAGCTTGGAGCATACAATTAGTCATTTTTTTTTAAGTGCAGTTCTTTCGCTTAGCTACACCATTTTGTTGTGGTGTATATGGAACAATACATTGTTGTTGGATTCCCTGTTCAATGCAAAAATTAGTGAACTTATCGTTAACATATTCTCCCCCATTATAAGATCTTAACTTAAGAATTTGATGACTAGATTGTTTTTCAACAAGGGCCTTGTAGGCCAAGAACATGTTAAATACTTTGCTCTTAAGTTTTAGGAAATAAATCCAAGTGCATCTGGAGTAATCATTAATGAAAGTTAAGATATATTTGAAACCAAAAAAGTAAGCAGATGGAAGAAGACCACACAAGTCACTATGCACAAGCTCCATGGAGGCAGAGGCGTGCCAAGAGGCATGTTTGCAAAAATTGTCCCAATAATGTTTTCCGAGCACATAACCAAAATAAACACCATCACTACAAGATACCATCGGAAGACTTGTCACCATATTTTCTTTACAAATTTTTTGCAATGAGCGATAATTTAAGTGACCAAATCACTCATGCCAAAGTTTGTTGAAGTCATTGCTATGAGAATAAAAAACTGAGGGAAAAGGTGATGAACCAAAGTTGTTAAACTTGTACAACCTAGTAATATCATCAATAATTCTAGTGGCTAGGACATGCTTAGGATCTTTAAAATCCTTGATTACAACTTGGTGAGGTATAAATGTTATAGTTTTACCTTCACCAGAATGAGTGATTTGATAGATTGACAACAAATTGCAGGAAATGCGTGGAACACATAGTACATCATTAAATTAGCCATCTTCTACTTGCAATTTTCCAGATCCTGCAACACTAAGAGAGCTATAATCACCAACAAATATTTGTTTGGTGTTACATTCATTCATAGTAGAAAATATGGCTTTATCATTAGCCATATGATAAGATGATCTAGAATCAATGAGCCACTCATTCGAAGAAGAAGATGCGTTAAAGGAAAAACCAAAAGCACAAAGTGCATATCCTTGAGATGTAGATTCTGGAGACAAGTCAAGGTGGATGTCGTGCTTCTGCATTGCTGCTTCCAAGGCTGCCATATTCTTGAAACATTTAGATTCATCACGTTTATCTTTCCCACAAAAGTTGCAATGATGATTAGTCTTCTTACCTTTTGATTTGGTTCCTTTATCGTTCTTTGAAGGATGAGTTGGGTGAGAGGGTTTGTGACCCTTGTTTTGCTTATTATTACGAGGATGTTGCTTCTTGGGATGTTTGGACTTCTCTTTATGTTGTGCCACTAAGGCTTTGATAAATGTATCAGCATTACTTATTACTCCAAGATGTGTGAGCTTATCTTGCTCTCTAATCAGGGAATCACAAAAATATTCAAGAGTGGGATTTTTATAGTGAAGCGCACTCAAGGATTCTTTCATGGAGTAAAAGGTAGATACAAAAAAAGAATAGTCAGTTCCAAGCTTGGAAAGAATATGAAAAATACATTACCCATCTATCATTTTTATGCCACGTTCATCAAGTAAGAGTCCAAGGATCTTGTACTTAGAAAAATAGTCTTGTATGTAAGAGAAATCACCTGGATTTGGATTTAAGGTAATCAACTCATTTTCAAGTTGATGGCGTCAAATTTCATTGTGTTTACCAAACACAATTTCCAACATTTCCCAAGCTATTTGAGGATCATCAATTCCTTAATGGTGGAATCTTAAGTCATTAGAAATGGACATTCTAATTAATCCACTGTAAGAAATTATGATCCAAAACATAGGTTTAGGAATTTAACTTAATAAACTTTAGTGTAAAATGACACCTACACACTTGCATGATTATGTGAGGAGTCCTTAGTAAGTTTTAGGTAATAGAATTTTAGTTATTTACCTTGGTTTATTTAAACCCATTTCGCATGAGGTAGATTTGGTTCTTAGCCCTCATGTGTGTCATGTCATTTTTTTTTCTCCATATCAATAAAAGTTGTGTGTCTAAGGACACATTGTCAAAGTGGTATCAAATCTTTGTTTGGATTGGCTTTTGGTTGCAAGATGAGGAATTATTGGAGGAATTTTTTTTCAAGATCTTGGAATAGCGAAATTATAATCAAACGAACTACGGCCTCCCCCTAAAGTGAGTAGGCAGCAGCTTCAAATCTAAGCATATTGTTGAAAGGAGGAGGGAAGACGCCATGTGAAATACCAGATTCATTTGACCTCCATAACTAGACCGTTTCCTGTCATACACGTGAAAGACCTGCTAAACACCAACCTGATAGGATAGCAAAAAGAGCCCGCGGCTGTTAAAGCTCCTGGGAGTTTCCAGAAATTTATAGACTCTGACCTTCCTATGCTCCCTACCCTCAAAATAGGAATTCAAGGATTTGGCTCCATCATCTGGGACTTTCCTTCAATATTGGAGGCAAAAGCATAATAACCAGATTGATAATGGCAAAATCGTAGGATACTCATCCAGCCTTCGATGTTCCTAAGAAGCGTATGAAACCAACTACACGCATTTTCCAGTGGAGGATTCCATGTTAAGGAAATCATTTGTTCCTTTTGTGGTTTCTAAGGGACCTCAAAGGTGACCAAGATTGCAGTCACATTGAACTTGAAACAAAATTTTCACAATTACATCATTGCTAGTATCCATTGTGCAGATTGAATTGACGAAAAATGCGGAGATTTTTGCACTCAGTTTGCAGTTTCAAGTTTGAAGAAAGTCTTGCTGCTTAAGATATTGAAGAGATGAATATTGATGTGTTTTTGGAAAGAAAGAGAAACCCTAATTTTGTTGTAAAAAAAAATTCATTTCATTTTTATAATGTGAGGATATATATATATATATATATATAAGTGACATATTTATTTTAGCGTAGTAAGGAAGTGCTCTGTAAAGGTCAATCAAATTTGGTTTTATATCAATTAATAAAAGGGGTTCTTTTTTGTTTCTTGTAACCAAAAGAGGCAGTTGTAAGTTTTTCCTCACATTGTAAAAGTTGAATTTCCAAGAATTGATTAGAACATAGTAAATCTCAGTCAATTTCTTTTTTACAAGACTATAAGTGGGTCAAGGCCAAGCCCTTATAGTACTGTTATTTTGTGGAGTGTGGTATTTGTATTACGTGTATGGTTTTTCTTCATGGTGGTTTTATCCCTTTGATGGTGGTGCAGTAGTTGCAAATGTTTTGATATTTTTGAGGTGCAAACATTTTTTTGAGGTGGCAAAATATTATTAGGGGTGCATCTTTTTATGGTGATATAAGGAGTTTGTGGTGAAATAAGGTGACATTTTTTATATGTTTTGGAGTTAGAAGGTTTTATTGTTTGTTTTTTTAGTTATAAGGTATTTATGTTTGTTCCATCTTACACATCTTTTGGTCTCCTATCAAAAAATTTATGTGCTTCACAATGTCCAAAGTTGTTTGTTTATTTAATGACTTTGACAAGTTGGAGGGGTCAAAAAATTATAAAGTATGGAGTCAACATATTCAAAGTACTTTAGTCTATAATTAATTGTGGAAGGGCATCTGCAATTTACAACTGACCAAACCTACTGACACTGATCAATTAGCAAAGTGGGAACTGAAAGATGATAAAGCTTTGGTGCTCATCCAAAGTACCATTTCTGATGATGTTTATGTTCACATAGAAAATTCTGCTTCTGCTTGGACAGCCTGGAAAATTCTTAAAGACTTGTTTGATTCACAATCGGAAGTCAATCAAATTGATCTTCAGCTAAAGTTATTTCATCAAAAATTGACACAGAGAGGTGATGTTATGGAGTGTATTTCAAGTTTGAAGAATATCATACATGAAATAACTAAAGCAGGTTTTGGAAAAATTGAAGATAGTTTAATGGTCACTATTTTGATTAATGGAATCCCAGAATCATACAAGATTTTTTTGGAGCCTTTACAACTCACAAATAAATTGGACAACATTACTTTTGAAAGACTTATTGAGCTACTAGAAAACCATGATAAAACTTTTGGTAAGTCAAAACAATTAGGAGAAGATGTATTGGTTGCTAGCACAAGTAAACAATCCACAAGAAACAATGTTTATCCTACCAGAAGCAATGATCAGAAAGAGAATTATAATCAGCGCAATTATTTTCACTATTCAAATCGGGGTTGTGGTCAAGGTCATGCTAGAGGAAGAGTCCAAGGAACAGGCCAAGGAAGGGGTAGAGTTAGAGGTGATAGGACTTGGAATAAGATCAATTCAAAAGAAGAAGGTACTCAACATTCACAATTCAGTGGAAGAGGAAGAGGCAAGAAACAGGTAACTTGCTTTCGATGCAATAAGATTGCACATTATGCCTCCGATTTTAGAGTTTCTTATGATAATATTGTAAAGCAGAAAGAATCTTCATCAGTACAATATGCAAATATAGAGGATAGTGAGGATTGTGAATATGTTTTTACAAGACTTCATCAATTAGTAGCAGCAAGCTTAGTTCAAACAACTTACTCTTCCAAATGTGATTTTGAGGATGCATGGATCATGGATATAGGAGCCACTCAAAATATGGCTTACAGGAAATATTTCTTTTGAATTTATCAGGATTTCCATTTGAATTCAGTCTTTTTAGTAGATGACACCTCTCACATACCACATGGAAAGGGGTCCTTTAAGGTATTTTTACCAAGAATTGGGAAAAGAATGATCTCTAATGTTTGGTTTGTTCCCACATTTAAGAAACATTTGTTGTATTTGGTTTTGATTCGCCAGTTAAGACGTCAAATTGTGATGGAAGATTGGATACTTAAAATCAACTCAATTATAGATGCATACAAAATAATGATGATAGGTTATGAGGATGGAAAACTTCTTAGAAAGAGGGGCACAATTATTCTAAGAATGAAGGAATTTGCAGGTTCAGTTGATGCTAGTATTACACCCATAAGATTGTGGAACATTTGTTTCAGTCACTTGAATGATGATAGTCTTGTTCAAATTCAACAAGAAGGAATGATAAAGGGGCTACCCACTTTTCGGAAGGAAAATGCAAGATGTCAAGCTTGCATTTTTGGAAAACAAAGAATGTTACCATTTCCCAAAAGTACTTGGTGGGAAACTAGGAGATTAAAACTTATACATAATGATATTTGTGGGCCTTTGGACACTTCACTTGGTGGGTGTAAGTATTTTTTATTGATGATTTTAGCAGGATGATTTAGGTGTATTTTTTGAAGGAGAAATGAGAGGCATTTACTAAGTTTTAGTCTTTTCAAAATTTGGTTGAAACTGCACTAAGGAAAAAATTGTCACTTTGAGAATTGATAATGGTGGTGAGTACACATCAAATGAATTCTTAACATATTTCCAGGAAAAAGGAATTAAGAGACAATTGACTAACTTCTATACTACACATAAAAATAGAGTAACATAACAAATGAATCAAACATTATAGGGCATGCCAAAATCAATGATTTTCTTCAAAGGATTAAATTCAAGTTATTGGGCCAAGGCAGTACATACAACAGTTTATTTGAGAAATTGATCCCCCTCTTCATCTTTGGATGGCATTACTCATTATGAGGCATGGTATGGATTCAAACCTATGGTTAAGCATCTTAGATTTTTTTGTTCTGTTTGTTATGCCCTTGTTCCAAAATAAAAACGAACAAAGTTAGATTCTAGAAGTATGAAGTGCATTCTAACTGGCTATTGTGAACAGAAAAAGGGGTATAGAATTTTATCAGATGGAATATTTGTTATCAGCAAAGATGTTATTTTTTATGAAATATAAATTCTAAGTGTAGAAGAAATTGAAAATCAACTTAGTCACTAAGAACAAAAAGTATCTAAGGAACAACAACAAATGCAACACTTGAACAAATCAAGGGATGATCAGTGGTTTAATATGACTTGGACTTCAAATGAACAGGTTGAAGTTAAGCATTCAACAAATCATTCACAAGTTAACTTAGAGGATTCAAATCAAGTTAACATTGATGACAATTATGTGGAAGGTACTTCATCATCATCTCAAGTTGCACACAAGGCACCAAAGTGGGTAGCTAAGTTACTTCAGGAAGTTTAAGTCTGATGAGAAACATAAAACAGGTACAAGGAGTTCTCAAATGAATAAATGGAATTTGGGTTCACAGAATTCGCTCTTTCTGATAATGAACCATCCAAAAGTTTGTTGAGGGAGTTGAATGTGATGAATGGAGAGCAACAATGCAAAGTGAATATGATGCAGTAATAAAAAATCAGACTTGGAATATTGTTGATTGACCAAAGGATGCTAAACCCATTGGTTGCAAATGGGTTTACATAATTAAGTACAAGACAAATGGTGAAATTTATAAGTATAAGGTAAGATTGGTGGAAAAGGGTTTTGCTCAGAAAGAAGGGATTGATTATGAAGAAACCTTTGCTCCAATAGTAAAGTGGAATACTATCAGGGTTGTTCTAGCTTTGGTTGCACTAAATGGATGGAAAGTTCACCAAATGGATGTAAAGAGTGCATTTCTTAATGATGATTTGCAAGAGGGTGCTTATATGACTCAAACTCCTGGTTTTGAGGTTCCAGGAGAATAAATGAAAGTTTGTAAATTGGTTAAGGCAATGTATGGGTTAAAACAAGCTTCCAGAGCTTGGTATGCTAAAATGGATGCATATTTACAAAAATTGGGTTTATCCGCAGTGAGTTAGATGACACTTTGTATGTTCGAATCTAGGAAAACAACTTAATCATTTTGGTTATGTATGTTGATGGTATGTTGATAACAGGTAATAATGATTATCATATTTTCAAGTGAAGCAAGAAGTTCAAACAGGTTTTGAAATGACATACTTGGGTTTACTTCATTACTATCTTGGAATTGAAGTTATTCAAAGAGAAAGAAGCATATGTTTTCGAATTATTGAAGAAATTTGGAATGGAGGAATCTAAGCCAACCATTACCCCCATGGAGAAAAACTTAAAACTTTCTAAGTTTGAAGGGAGGAACTTGTCATCAGTACTAGGTATCGACAATTAATTGGATTTTTTATCTACTTGACTAATACTCGACTAGACTTATCTTTTTTAGTCAGCATCCTTTCCGGGTATATGCAGGAACCCAGGGAAAGTCATTGGAATGCAGCAAAAAGGGTACTACGGTATCTTCAAGGAACAAAATATTTTGAATTTGAGTTTAAAAATAAACAAATATTTTAGCCTCGTTGGCTATTCAGATGCAGATTTTGCTAGAGATGTTGATGATAGAGCATCTAATTCAGGTTACTTAATGAATATGGGATCAGTTGTTGTGTCATGGAGTTGTAAAATCCAGGATACAATTGCGAATTCTACAATAGAAGTTGAATATATCTCAACTTGGGAAGCAGCTTGGGAAATAGTTTGGCTACGAAGAATTTTACAGGATATTAAAGTTGCTCAAAAGGAATCTACTTCATTATTCATCGACAATTAGTCAGCCATCAAGTTAGCCAAAAATCCAGTGTTTCATTCGAAGACAAAACATGTTGATACTAAGTATCATTACATTCGAACTCTCGTCATCAAGGAAATCATCAGGCCAAAGTATTGTCCATCGGAAGATCAAATTGCGGATATCTTTACCAAATTTCTTAGAAGGATTAAATTCACCAAGTTCAAAAATGAACTTGGTATTTGTTCTAAAGAAGTTTTGGATCAAAGGAGGGATTCTTAGAAATTATGATCCAAAACATAGGTTTAGGACTTTAGCTTAATAAACTTTACCGAAAAATGACACCTACACACTCATGTGATTATGTGAGATGACCTTAGTCAGTTTTAGGAAACAGAATTTTAGTTATTTATCTTTGGTTATTTAAACCCATTTCGCATGAAGTAGATTTGGTTCTTAGCCCACATGTGTGTCATGTAACTATTTTTCTCCATATAAATCAAACTCGTGTGTCTGAGGACACTTTTTCATCCACGATCCTCATCACATCTATTGACCCATTTTATTTTCTTGTCATCATCGTCAGGTTCAATTTCTTTCCCCGATGTAATTCGGTAAAGTCCCCTACTTCACAAAACATCCTCCATACAAGATTTCCATGAGAAGTATTTGGAACTGGTAAGAAGAATATCACATGGGGCGGCTATACTAGAATATGAAAGCTTCAAAAATAGAAAGTAATGGTTTGGATGCAAATATCTCGAAAAATAGGTGGTTTAAAAAAACATGCCACTGAAAACAGACTCCGGATGAGGAAGTTATTCTCTTTTTAAGAAAGGCATAAAAGGGAACCAAGTGGCCACATGTCAGCAAACATTGATCCATGTGAAAATAGTTGTGTGTCGATCACATATCAACCCACCAATTTTTTCACGTGGTTTAAAACATCGAAAGGGAAACACTCCACAACCCCAACCAAATAGCTACTTGAGGCAATTTATTATGCAAAGAAAGAAATATTACAAATGAGCTTCTCATAATCAATCAACTAGCAAATGACCTCCATGCTCTTTAAATAGAGATCATCGACCAATTGAGTGCCAAGCCACGGATCAATGGTCATTAAGATCGATGAGAAGTTGAATCGTCGGATCACTCTATGTCAATATCATATCGTGACCGTCGGATTATATATATACAAATGCATAATAAAGAAACACACTTTACCTAACGGAGATATTAAAACAAGTTTATCTTAACTAACTCCTAAGTGTCTAAATATCCTAACATTATATAATATGGTTGAAATATTCAATACAACCCTAAATTTGTTTATTAATATAGATGGTTTCGTACTATAAGGGGTTAATTGGACAATGCTTGAAGGATTTATGAGTTAGTAGGTTAGGTTTAGTGGTTGATAGCATCAATCATGGATAACTATTCTCAGCCATAGTTTATCATGTTTGACTATAATTAATCAACCATAGTCAACCATTGTAGTTAGAGAGTTATTGGGCTAATGGCGAGGGTACATTAGTGGGTTGGTTGGCCAATAGTAATGAGTTAGTCAATAAATGGTTAGAGGGTGTGTTGATCCATTCATTTTTTTCAAAATTTGATATAAATCATTTTAAAATTGACCAAAACACCTTAAGACAATTATTATCAATTATGAATTAAGTGGAACTATAATTTTTTGTAAAATTCTTATTAAATTTAAAGATTAAAAAATATCCACTTATTTATACCAATCTCATTAATTATTGTGACCATTCATTAATTGGTTGTATATATAAACATTAATTATTGCACAACCATTAATGAGTTGGTTGTATTTATTACACCGATAGATGTTTATATCTTAGAATTTGGGGTGGATTACCATCTATGTTTTTCTTAGATTGAAGGAGGATGGGACAAGTGCACTGTCCAGATTGATTTTATGGGTGTCGTTCAATATTCCAAATAAACAATTATAAAAATATATAAAAAATAACTAGTAATTGATGCAATGATAACTCGTAGCTCATGCATGGATAACACGTAGTGAACTCATTTAACTAAAGAAGGTAACAGGTAGCTAAGGCATCGACAACGGGTGATTATAACTACACATGGAGAATAAGTAACATATAATTTGTTCATGGTACTTAACTTGTAACCTATCGATGTCCACCAACCACAAATTAAATGGTTGTGATAATAAACATAATTACAAGTTTTAGGTTTATATACAACATATAATGCTTGCATATGCTTTTTGAAAAAATACAAAATTTACAAATAACAAAGTTTGTGTTTGGAATTTAAAAAATGTTACGGTGCCCCTACCAATCTCATTAATTATTGCATTGATTTTATGTATAAACATAAAGGCAAGTTGGTCTATAAGTTTCACATTTATAGACAACATATATCTTTTGTGTGAGACTTTTTGAAAAAATGTGATTTTAAATTTCGACAAAAAGTCTATATGGTGCATATCATTCACGTGTGTTCTATGTTGATTCTATCCGATTACAGAAGTTGGGAAAATGCCAATATCTAGTATTCACAATATGCAAAATTGGTTAAACTTGAAAATCAAAGACATGCCAAATATGTTTTTCTCATTGTAGAAATTGTAGAAATTAAGTGTCAAGGCCAAGAAGTGTATTAACCGGTTTTCTAAAGTAAGAGTTGAGCTATAAAATTGGAGCTTTAGATATGTAGATTGCAGATTGAATAAACTATTTTGAATTGTAGATTTCACATTGAATAATTGGTGTCCAAAAGGGAGAGAAAATGGAGGAATTAAAGCGTTCTATTGCAAATCACCTTCCTATGTCCCCAATTTACTCCAGAATTACAAAATATCAATCTCAAAATATAATTACAACCTTAAATGGTTAGAAGCAATGACTCCAAATTCGACAATGGTGATGAACAAGCTTTCATGGAAGAGCCCTTGCTAAATAGAGGCAAACAACCCACTAAAAATCTTGTCTCAATGGGACAAGGGATGATTTTGAAGCGACGACGAGCATTAAAGTAGAATAATAATGATTTTAGATGAAAGTAATATTAAAGTTTAATAATAATGAAATAGTAAATGACTTTTTTATTTTTTATTTAATTATTAAATCTGACAAAAATACCAAAACCACATAAAAATTGTCATTCCAATGTTTTTATCCAATAAAATAATAGATAAATAATTACATAATTTATTTAAAATCATTATTTTCTAGATTTTATGGTTAAACCTTAAAAATCAATCTATAATTTTATTTATTAATACAAAGTTAAATTTATTCAACTCTTGATTCTGGATTAATACAAAGTTAAATTTATTTGACTCTTGATCGATTACAATATAACCTATTGGCAATAAGTATAAAAATAAAATTATAAGGCAAGTCAAATTTCAAAGTTTAATTGAAAAAAATGTTTTTAAGGTCGTTATACAAGGTTAGAGCCTAAAAATGAATGAATTGAAATTTTGGGAGGAGGATGGAGTCCGGCAAAGGGATAAGGTGTGCATTTCAGCGAAGTTTTTTAGGGGCTTCACATAACCGTGTTCTTCCTCTCTAACTCCGGAAGCCATAATGTTTTGAGCAGGACGTCGAGATTTGCAGTATGCAATTAAGGGTTTAAGTACATGTTCTAATGCGCAATCATCGCCATGTACCTCGACGACGTGGATTATGAACCGTACTCGCCACTGGTTTCAATCTTTTGTGCGGATCGTGAGGTGCGAAGCAAGAATATGGAGGTGGATACCCCCATTTTTATGACGTCACAGGTGGCTCGCACGCCCCCTGATGATAAGGTGACGAACCCCACTGTGTCGCATAATGAGATGTCAACTCTTGGATAGAAACCTCGAATTGAGCCCAGTTCTGGGAAATCCAGAGGTATCCATCTGAAAAAAAGGCTTTGCAGAGCTCATTGTGGGGAAAGACATCCAAATTCCTGGAATTCCAGTCTATCTGAATCCGGCTTTGGTGGGCAGGTTTTGTGGCAAAATCATTGGTCGTGCTTCTTTGCAGAACTGGATGGACGAAAATTGGACTTCCCTATTAGGATATAGACCAGACTTCCATGTATTACCACGAGGTTGGTTTCTACTAAAGCTGCGCCAGGAAGAAGATAGACCCAAGCTGTTAAAACGGAATTGGCGTTGGGGCCCTTCAAGCCTAATCCTTGAAAAATGGAGGGTGGAGTTTAATGCTAGGAAAGATCCCCATAATAAGCAGCAAGTCTGGGTGATTCTACCGGGCCCTTCGATGTTTTTCTGGAAACAGCCAATGCTTGAGGCCATCGGAAATAAACTTGGGAAGTTTGTAGCCCTAGAAGAAGAATGGGAAACCAAGTCGGATAGGAGATGCATTAAAATGTTGGTCGAATTGGATCTAAAATATGTTCTATACGAAGAAGTGAAAATTCAAATGCACGGCAGTACCTGGTCTCAGAAGCTTGATTACTGGAAATTACCCTTTCCCTGCTTCAATTGTCGTAAGGTGGGACACCTTCAGAAGGATTGCTCAGTTCAGAGAAAGCAGGGAAATTTCAAGAAGGTTTGGATAAAGAAAGACAAAGATACATCACAGTGTTCCCATTATGGTGTTATACCCGAAGACGCAGAAGGTGGCAAGAAAAAGGTGACGGATGGCGTTGAAGCGTCAACTATGCAACAACTGTTGGGCGATAATGCTACGTGTGAGGACCCCCTCATAGGTGTAAGCCCTCCCACTATGACAGATGGAAGCAGGTACATTGACAAAAACTACAACAATGGGCCTCATGAACATGCAAAAGCTGATGAGGCGCAAAAAGGAGGTGATGTGTCCAGTCTGAAGCTACCTTTCTGTTTTAAGGATGATGCGGATTTGTTAAGCAGACCGACCGAATCCCTCGAACATTCAGGCACAAACTCACTTGGTCTATCCTCAAAAGCGGCCCCTGGTTTGACGCTGGAACCTTCAAATGCTTTAATTCAAGGTACTTCCTCTTCTTCCTTTGTCCCTTCCTTTCCCTCTTTTCCCTTTATGGATAACCCTACCTCTTTCAATACCGTTCCTTCTCCTGGACACTCGTCCTCCATTTCTATTCCCCCAATTTATGTACCCCAGAGGAAGGTCTACAATCTACGATCATACTCATCCGTTTCCAAGGAAGACCATGTGATTTCCTCGGGCGGCATTGCTCTTAACCCCGCGCCCAAGATCCAGCTGGGAAGGAAATCTTTCCTGTCGAGGGCTCAGAAACAAGTTATCTCATAGATTAAAAATGGAAAACAGTCAACTATAACCCGGCCTCTTAGAGTTAACAAATCCCTTAGCAAGGGTTCTTAATGCTTATTCTCTCCTTAAATATAAGGGGCCTAGGGGGAGCCTCCAAACCAATATCCCTCAAGCGAGTGGTCTCGAGCTTAAAACCTTATGTATTTCTATTGCAAGAGACCATGATGGATGGGAAGAAGGATGAAGAAGTCATTCTGAATTTTTTGAAAGATTGGAAGATGCCAAGTATGGATGCCTCAGGAAACTCTGGCGGGCTTGTAACATCCTGGAGCCCTGGGCTCTCCTTGCTCTCGGCAGAGTGTCTTGACTCGGCTATTGGAACCACCCTGGAGGATTCTAATTCAGGCCTCATGGTCTCACTTTTGAATGTTTATGGTCCTTATTTTGAAAGTAAATCCTACTGGGAAACGCTCGGGAATTCTAACTTTCTGTCAAAACCAAATTTAATTCTGGGAGGGGATCTAAACTTGACCCTCTCTGCCAATGGATAATGGGGTAAGAGAGCAAGAGGAGACTCCTTAAGCGAGTTCTTCTCCAATTTTTTTGAACAAAAGGGGCTAGTGGACATAGTGCCTGTGAAGATGGAACCAACCTAGAGAAATAAGAGGGGTGGAGACTGTGCCATCTCCAAAAGGATTGATAGATTCCTTATTAGCGAAGCCTTTTTAAATGACCAACTGATTTTTCAATCCTCAATTGAATCAGGAGGCTCCTCGGATCACAGACCAATAACTCTAAAGCTCTCGATTCCTAAAGAAAAACCTCCTCCACCTTTTAGGTACAACCCACTTTGGTCTGAAGATGAAGACTATAAAAACTTAATTTTCTCTACTTGGACTCCGCTTGTACAAACAAGGGGCCATTCCTTTATGCAATAGTTTATGGATAACCTGAAGAAGGTGAAAAAAGTCTCCAAGGATTGGGATAAGAAACACAACTTTCACTTTCAAAAGGAACTGAAGGAAGTTGAAGCAGAAATTGAGGAACTTTTTAGGAAGAACATTGCGGGGGTCTTCTCTACTGAAGAAGTGGGAAGGCTATCGGGGTTGGAAAGTAAAAAAGACACTATTCTTCTACAGGAAGAAAAGAAAAGGAGATTAAAGAGTAGGGCGTTATGGCTGGCTGAAGGTGACAAAAATACCAATTACTTTCATAAGTTTGCTTCCCACAGAAGAAGCATAAACACTATCACCGAAATTAAGAATGAAAATGGAATCATGGTTAACTCCTTTGGTGATAAATCCAGTGAAGCGGAGAGACATTTTTATTCCATTTTTAGAGAGCACCAAGGTAGCCCTATTTCAGAGATCTTAGAAGTCTTAAAAACCTTTCCTCACTTAATCACTGAAGATATGAATGAGGAGCTCAACAAAGAAATCACTGAGGAAGAAATATGATGGATCCTTTTTCCTTTCAAAAAGGTAAAAGTCCAGGTCCTAATGGTTTTTCGCTGGATTTTTTTCAATGCTTCTATGAACTTGTGAAGGAGGATATCCTGAAGGTGTTTAAAGAATCTCAAAATTCTGGAAAAGTTTTGGGAGCCATGAATGCAACCTTCATCACTCTAATTCCCAAAAAATAGAAAGCCTCCACCTATGATGACTTCAGGCCGATCTCCTGCTGTAATCTTATTTACAAGGTGATCTCTAAAACCATTACGCAAAGGCTAAAGCCAATTCTAAGCAAGATCATTTTTGAAGAATAGTTTGGTTTCCTCCACAATAGGCAAATTCATGATGATGTTTCCTTGGCTCAGGAAGCCTTACATACTATTAACAAAGAGAAGATATGTGCCTTAGCCCTTAAACTAGACCTATCCAAGGCATATGATAGAGTGGATTGGACTTTCTTGAGGCTAGTTCTTATCCAAATGGGAATGAACCTGAAAAATGGTAGAGTGGATAATGGGTTGTATACAATCAACAAACCTTGCAGTTATTTTGAATGGATCCCCCACTAACTTTATCCATCCTACTAGAGGTTTGCGTCATGGGTGCCCCTTGTCTCCCTTCTTGTTTCTTGTGATTGTTGAAGCTCTCAGTCATCTAATCCTGGATGCCAAGTCTAAAAGGAAAATCGAAGGAATCCGGGTTTCAATCACTGTAGAAGTCACTCGCACCCTTTTTGTTGATGATGTGCTTCTACTCTCGAAACTTTTAAGAAGGCAACAGGTATGGAGATTAATATTCATAAATCCATCTTAGCTCATAACGAGTTCTCGGATGCCTTGTTACAGTCCTCATCCACAATCTTCTCCTACCCTTGCTCTCCTATTAAGTATGGATTTAAGTATTTGGGGTTCTTCCTAAAACCAAACAACTACTCTTTTCAGGATTGGATATGGTTGTTCAAGAAGGTTGAAGCTCGTATAGACACTTGGACGAATCGTTTTCTATCACGAGGAGGAAGGTTGGTTATGCTAAAATCTGTGCTTCAAAGCATCCTGGTTTATTGGGCAATGATAACTTATATTCCCAAAGGAATTCTAACCAAGCTAAGAAAAAAGTGTTTCTCCTTCCTCTAGACAACTAGCAGACAAAAAGAAGGTATTTCGTTGGTCAAATGGTCTACACTATCTTTACCTAAGGAATTAGGTGGATGGGGCATGAAAAATACAACTACGTTCTGCAAAGTATTGGAGGCCAGATCACTTTGGAGGCTCACCCAGAACCCTGAGTCATTATGGGGTAAAGTAATGATTTCCAAGTACTGCCCTAGCTCCTCCATAATAGATTTGCTCAAAAACCCAATCAAAACCTTTAAAAATGGATCTGTCGGATGGAAAGAATTGGTGATCTCCTTTCCCTTGATCGGTAACTGGTTAGCTTGGAAGATTGGTGATGGGAAAAAAGTAAGAATTGGAGAATACCCTTGGGCAGGTAGTGGAGACAACTATAAGCTTTCCGAACCTTTAGTTGCCAAGCTAAGAGGACAGAGAATTTGTGTCCTAGATGATGCTCAAGTGCATCTTCCCTTAATGAGAGGCAGAGTAGGTTGGAATTCTGCCCTATATTTAAGTTTGAACAAAGCAAAAACAGCCGAGTGGGAAATTTATATTCACTCTTTGAATGCTAATTTTATCCACCTTACTGACGATTCTGAGGACAAACTAATTTGGACTAAAAATGGCCATAATGGAGACTACACAGTGAAACTTGGTTATGAAGTCGATTGCCATGAGCATTTCAGAGAAGAAGCGAAGTGGTGGTGGCTTAAACTTTGGAATATCCACAGTCCTTTAAAAACCAAGATAACCCTTTGGTTGGCACTTCCCAACAAACTTCTTACCTGGGAAGTCTTGAAAGAAAGAGGATACGAAGGCCCTGGTTTTTGTGTTTTGTGCAAAGCTTAGGACTTCTCATTTATTTGATGCGTTCCCTTATGCAGGTTCTATTTGGACCTCAGTAGCTAGCTCGTTCAACTATAATTCTCCACCAAAATTTAAGCCTTTGGAACAACGCTCCAAAGATTGGTGGCTCGGCGAAGGGGTACGCAATTATGATGCCTTCCCAGCACTCTTTGTCTTTAGTATCTAGGCAATCCGCAGTAAAGCTATCTTTCAAGATGTTTTGCTCCCTCCTGACGTTACTAGTTCCCTCTTGTTGAATAATTTATAGGAGCATAAGCACGTACCAAAACCTAAAAAACAGAGAAAGATTTATGCTCCAGTCATTGATAAGAACATTCCCTGGGCTTTCTTCGATGGAGCCAGTCAAGGAGATCCGTCATTGGGGGGTGCTGGAGGAATTATCTTTCAAACTGATAACAAAAAGTTATGCTTCAAATATGCTACTGGAAGATCAACAAACAGTAAGGCAGAGTTATCTTCTCTGTGGGCAGTTTTAAAGCTAGCCAAGAATGTGCATCTTTCAAGCTGGATCCAAATTTTTGGAGATTTTAAGGTGGTGATAGATTGGGAAAACGAGCTAAACGAGATCAGAGTTCACAATCTACAACATCTCTTAAGATAAATTCAAGTCTTGAAGTCCACCTTCGAATCGGTCACCTTCAACCACATTTACAAAGAGCTCAACACAGATGCGGATTCACTGTCAAAACTGGCCCTAGCCCTGCAACCCAGCTGCATGGAGATAGAAAATCATGGAGATAATCCAATCTCCATATCACTTGTAAGGATGTATTGAGAAGCACTGATAATTTTTGTGATTTTTGTGAAACGACATACAAAACCTTCGAGTTGAGAAGCAATCTATTATTGTAAGCTCTGTCGAGCATTAGTGTGTATGGCTATTTTGAGCCTTATGTTTTTGGAACAAGACTGAAAGGCTGCAGACAGTCTATATGATGTAAGCTCTCACGAGCAATTTATGTTTATTCGATGAATAAAATGATTAGAGCCTAAAAAATTTATATACAAGGAGAAAATATTAAGAGTTTGGCAAAGATTTGTAAATATTTAAAAACAAGAAAAGCAATTGATAAACATTCTAGTGAAACAATGATATCATAAGCAATTAAATGGTGGTGTTTGAGGCAAGAAGTAGAGGCTCAATGGATAAAAATAAAAACACATAATAGAAATGTTCACCATAGACATTAGATGTCCCCGCCAAAAAAGACAAAAAAATTATAGACACCTAGCAAATACTTATGCCTTTTGGATGCGATCTTCAAAATATATTGTTAGGAGGAAAGCGGCTTCAGAAACTTAAGTGCCTTGGAAGAATTATTTTCTATTAAAAACAAATTTGTATTTGTATGTGTCTAGAGCAAGAATGAAACATATAGAAACAAATCCTAATAAGAAGTGTCTTAAATATGCTTTCGACAATCTCTAACCAAATGCCATGTTTGTCAGTGTTGATGTCTATTTTAAGCAAATCTTAAAATAAAATGGAAAGAGCTAAGCACCCTTTGGAAGTGCCTTAAATATGCTCTTGACTACTGCCAACCCAATGCCCGTGTATGCCTGGGACGATGCCTATCAGGGATATTTTAAGCAAATTCTAATGCCATATGACGTGAGCTAATCACCCTTGGGAAGTGCCTTAAATATGCTTTTAACATCTACTAACCAAACACCCATTTATGCCTACGCTAATGGCTATCATGGATATGACATGGAATGCCATTCAATTGACAAATTTTTCAAACCACCACCAACATTGGCACCGATAACAATGAAAACTCCAACAACCCTAATAAATTTGTTCTCTCTTTCTCCACACTATTTTTTCACATTGAAGGTCAATGATTATGCATCTCATAGCTTGTTTAGGAGCAAGATTTATATATATGTAATCAATATTTTAGAGATTCTCAGGAAAAAAACACAATATGTTGATTCCCAACTTGATTGTGGTGTATCATGTTGTATTTCCTAATAACATGCAACTTGATCAAAACTCTAAATGTATAACTCACTTTTAGTGGAAACTTGCTATAGAGATTTTAAGTCCTCTTGTTACTAAATTATGGATGGAAATTTAATTGAAAACTTCCACAAAATTTGCAAAATGGTGAGAACTTGGGAATGGAAATGTTGCACTAGTTTGGTAAGAAGAAAGAGTGTCTTTCTTAAACAGACACCTTGAAACTTTGCATTGGGTTCGGTTTAGCAACCTGACTTTATATGTATGCACATTAAGGCTATTTGATATGCAAATATTGCTTACTATTGTAAGGCATGTTGCATTCATTCACTGTTCTCACTATTGTTGGTTGGTTGTGCAACCAAGCATGTGCTAAAGAGCACCTGCTAACTAGTAGCATCAGTCTCAATGTAAAAAATAAAAAACTAATGTAAATCTATGATAGTAAATAGTAAAAATAAAGAGATCTAGATTAAGAACAATGAGCAAAATTGATTCATGAAAGAAATAAATAAAAATTTGAATGTTTGTATTAATGGGCAAGCAATGGCTTGCAAAGAAATACCTTAATGGTGAAAAAAATTGAGTTGGGGCAGCTGCAATGTCGAGGTGCTCCAATGTCCAATGGTCTCTCTTCTCCAAGGTGCTTCAATGGTTGGGCAAAAGCTCAAAAGGTATGAGTAATGCTCAAAAGGGATTTCGGCAGCATGAGGATAGGATGAATATGGATGTATATGGAGGAGCCCCTATCACCTTTTTATAGTTTTTTGGTGATGGGAAATACCATTGTGGTTTGAGGAAACCAATGGTATTGACCAAAATGGTTTAGGTCTCTTTTTCCCTCTTTTTTATTTTTTTGAATATATTTTATATTTTTATTCCCTTTTAATTGATTTTGGGAATTTTGGACCCTTTTTGAGGGTTTATTGTATTTTTTGAGGAAAAATAAGTATTTTGAGGGGGGAAAAGGTGTTTTTTGGTCTTTTGGGTGACCTTTTGAAGGTTTTAGAGGCTCAAATGGTGGAAAAGTGGACAAATGGGTCATGTGAATAGGGAAATGAGATAGTTAGCACTTTTTGGGTGTTAACAACTATCATGGATGTGAATGTGACTAAAACCAGCATAGATCCATCTTAAACCCGAATCTATTAAGCATCGAGAGGGATCCAATTTCATGAGGTGTAATTTTTTTATGCATTAAGAAAATGTTTACACTTAAAGAAATTGGATCCCTCTTGGTGCTTAATCGATTTGGTTTCAAGTTGTATCTATGTTGGTTTTAATTTTTTTTATTTTATGAGCCGACATGAATTTTTAATTATTTTTTATTTTTTATAAGTTATGATTTGACATGGGAATGTTACATTACATAACGTGACAAACGTGACAACATGTATCCATACTCGGTTGTAAACACCTCGCTACTCTCGGTGCAATTATGACCACCCATTATTATTTAGTCCCACACTTTCTAAATATGTGTATTTCTAAATTGGGTTTGGAGCAAAATACATACTTCATCATCATATGTCTTCTTTACACTGATGATATTGTTCTTATGGTGAGGATTTCCCATGATCTTGAAAATCAACTAAAAATTCGCAAGTATTTTTCTCTAGTTTTTGTATGACTGATAACACTAACAAAACAAAGGTTATGATAATCAAATCTAAAAATATCACTTACACTAATTTCGTGTATGAAAACAATAGCTTGGAGGATGTGACTTTATACAAATATCTCAAAATCAAACTTCATTACAAGCTTAATTGGAATTGTATCATTGAAAAAAAATATAAATGGAGAGTGGAAAGCTTATTATGGACTTGGAAACAATGGTAATTAGTGGACCTTTGGCTCTAGGATAAGAAGAAACTCCTCTTTGAGGCTCTTGTCACTTATGTTATCTTATATGGTTGTGAAGTTTGGAGCTGTTGTGAAAAAATCTTAGCTTACCATATCACTGTTACACTTTTGATCTTTAAACCAGTAATTACATTAACTCGCAATTACTGGAAAGATAAATGCAACACACATTGATAAACAACCATTAATAGAGAAAACCACAACACAAGATGTACCCTTGAAACCCTAGTCCTTTAGGGAAAACCAACAAATGTTTGTCTTCTTCTTATTGCAAAATTCTATTACAACAACATTACAGTACCTCTGAATATGGACCAAGACAACCAAGAAGATGCCCCAAATCCTATATGCAAACTAGACAGGAAAACCCTAGATCCACCATGGATCCAGTGGATAACAGAGAAGTAACTCTCCTCTGGAAAAATTATGATCTCAAACTTAGATATGGATTGATCACTAGAGGAAATATGTCTCTTACAACCATGATACTAACCACTACAGAAGATCTCCTTTACTCCTATGATTATGATGATGAACTCATACTCTAAGGTTCCTTTTATAATCTCGCATTCATGAAAATACCATGGACCAATACCATGGGCTGACTAACCATTTACATGAGATGTTATAAATCTACCTTTACAATGTATGTCTAGAAATCACTTCGACTCCTTCTATGTTGCTAAACACCCCCAACATAGAAGTACCTACCGAGCTGCCAAAGACTAACACTCCCTCTTAGCGAGGAAGGTACTTCCAGAGAAGCATCCACCATGATCAAACACATCCTCTGCTGCTGCAGTTGCTCCCTATGAATTGGAAGACTTCTTGGTTGCATCTGTTACACTCTAATATGAAGATCTGTGCTCCTCCTCTATCAGTGTCATATCATACAGTGATCCAAATTTCTTAGGTTGTTTTCGTTTATTTTTGGGGAGTTTTCTAAAAATATGTAATTTAATCACGGATAAGGGATTGGGGTCTATTTTCTAATCCAGGTTAATGAATTAGGGTATTGGATGCTACGGAATATCTGTATTGTATTGTGAGTGATTCATAATGAGAATGAGAAAATAAGAGGTGTTCTCTAAGTTTTGTTGGTTTTCTCGGTTAATGGTTTCCAGGGTAAATCTTTGTGTATTATGTGTGAATGTTGTGGTGTAATCTCTATTTTGCTTAAAAGAATCTGTATGCTTTGATTCTGTACACAGGTTTAAAACTTACAGAGGGACAATACACAAAGAAATAGCATGTAATGGAGCTAAGATTAGGTTTTACATATAAGAAGGAACCAAGTCACGCATACGTTGCACAAGAGGTAATTCCCAAGCTTGCAGAAGGGACAAACTACATGACAAACCATGGATTTATATATAAAAATAACTTTGATACCTCTGTCAGTCTTGGGTAACTCCAAGCTAGGATGGTTTTCCATTAACGAGAATGGTGTGTTAATACATCACTGGGTGACCTTTGGTCTTCAACTTGGTTTTCCATTAACGAGAATGGTGTATTAATACATCACGTATGAACTTCAGTCTTCAACTTCCAAAGGTACTGTTGTCACCAATCTTGTAGTTTCCCTTACAGATGGATCCAAGGTGGATGGTAGAGGGGACATGAAACTAAAGTGGTGAACCAAGAGGGCCTTAGTTCCCAAATGGATGGTTGTCACGCCAACCAAGGCACTCTTCGCTTTAGCTATCAAAGCCAAGATAACAAAGGGGAGACCCAGATCTACTCCCGATAGGAGAGATCAACCCAATCATCAAATCAAATCAATCTAATGAAGTACGTAAGGTGACAGGTATGGAACCCTAGAAATGAGGAATTTGGACCACTGTGGAGGCTTAGGAATGGTATGGTATGATAGTGAAAGATGACACACAGTGATTCAAAGATTAAGTATGATTCCAGTATTCAAAGCTAGTTTCAAATGGTCAAAATCAACTGCCTTGGGAAACGTGACCCTTAAAACAGGGAAAGTGTCCCAAATCAGAGATCTAATAGTTAGGGATTTCTAGCTGTGCTTGATGAAAGGATATGACAATGTCTAGGTGTTCAAGCAGTCAGACAAAGGTCAAACCACAAGCAAACTCAACAACCCAGGAAAGTCGTGAGGGCTTGGAGAAAGATCAGTGCCTTGTAAAATGGGCCAAATGGAGTCGGATGTCCACCAAACTACAGATCAGGAATGTCAAGGTGTAAATCTAGGTGGGTTTTGAAAATGAAGGTAATCCAATGGCTAGATCTCAGCAGATATGAGAGTGAAAACGCATCACTAAGTGACCCAAGTGGGGCTCAACCCTCAAAATGAGGAATGGGTCCCACAAGGTGAAAATCACCAAAGTGAAGCACTAGGGGTAGGTTATCAACTGTGGATATTAAGGATCAAGTGGGATCTCACCTATCCAAGTGCTAGATCTAGAAGAACTCACCCAACCAAGGAGTGCGACCTCACTTGGAGAGGCTAAGTTGTCTTGGGAAAGGGGGAGAGGCTATGTTGTCTTGGGAAAGGGGTCAAATGGATGCCAATCCTCACCAAACTATAGATCCGAATTTTCGTGGATGCTATAAAGGTGGGTTTTCAATATCATACCCAAGAAGCCTCTAGATCTAAGTATATCTGAGAAAATGTAAAATGAGGGTTTTAACTGATGAGGGTTTTAATGACTTAGACAATTGGATAGATCATGGAATGAGAAATTTACCTTGAGATCATACCTGAGTGATGGATGAGGTTTCCTTGTTGTTGAGGAAGATTCCCGCAGAGATCAAATGGGAGATCTTCGATTTGCCTTGCTTGAATGGATGCCCTAGCTCCACACGTGCGCCCTCCTCTACCTGTCAAACCAAGGAAATTCGATTCAATCAGAATGATCAAGCATGGAGGAAATACAAGTATAAGTGAATGATAACATGAAGTAGAAGGTACAAAGATAGTAATACTCCCTCCTACCGATGAAACAACCCAAAGAAGAAGCAGGGAGGGTCCTCCCCTACCAATGCATCCTCCTTGAACCAATTCGGCCTCCAACTGTAGATGACAAAATCATGGAACAAAATCGATAGCAAGATAAATCTCCAATAACCCAATGCAAAGGAAGAACCAACGAATGAACTCCAAAAGCATTCACCACAACACAACAGATATATGCAATAGTATTTTTCTATTCCAATAATCTAGAGCCAAAAGTCCCTTTACAATGAGGAGCTCTCTCCTTTAAATAGGAAGGAGAGGCACCAAAACCCTAACCACTTTTTGAATGAGTGGCTAATATTAAAAGATCAAAGTGATCTAATCAATGGTTGAGATGAGCTCAACATAAAAGTACATGGATCAATATAACAATATAACATAACAATGGACCAAATCGCCCTAGGAGAGGGGGTCCCACCAAATGTCAATGAATAAACATAAGATCTAGCTCATGGTGGGTCCAAGGGGTAATTTCTAACACCCTTGGTCAATTCCCGTGGCACAATATCCAAAAAATAATACTCTGAGCACTAAATCGTGCCCCTCTGGGAAAGTCGTGAGCCTTAGGAGGCTCCAAAAAATAATATAAAATGCCAAAAGTGATGGGTGTGGGTCCCACTGGAAGCTTAAACTGCTGGAGAAGGTGTGGAAGACATCCCACTCATCATCACAAGTCATCCCATGCTAATCCCTTGCCTCAGTAGCCCAAATCGAATCCTTGTAGCCATTTTTACCATTTCTGATATGCCTTGGGAAGTGTGAAACTTCCCAAACTGCCTCCTGGAGTGCCTACGCTGTCAAGGTGAGGCCACCAGGATCTCTAGGAGGGGGTTAATATGGTAATATCAACTGGCTGGACCACCCCCTCCATGCACAGCATCCTAGGTGAACTCATCAGATCTCATCACTGCTTTGGCAGGGTCTCTGACAGGCCAAATTGCACTAGGATAGCCAACTAAGGCTAAAAATCACTGTAACTGCCCGGAACTGAAAACAAACTACCCCATTGGACTTAGAAGGTCCAAATACATCTAATATGTGTACTCATACACTATATAGACCTCTGCATGGTCAAAAATAAATGTCCATCATATCCGACAGACCAAATAATAATAATCTGTAAAAGTGTTGAAAAGCACAAATCATCATCATAAGTCTGAAAACACTGCATAGAACCACCATCGTGACATGTACCAGACCATATATCATATCTCTGTATCATCTGAGGTCTTCCACCTCATGTCCTGTGGTTGAATTTTGGTCAAACTAGGTTTGACCAAGTCAACATGACCCAAATATAACTCATGGTGTCATCATAATGCTGCAAGGTGTCAAAGGTTAAAACATCCTCTACAATTCATTCAAGTAATAATTATAGCAAGAAGTAATCATTACTAGCGATCTAAAACAAAATATATAAAGGTCTTCAATATTATTTATGACTCAGCCTAGACTTTCAAGACCATACTCACTTCATAGTTGTGATCAATTTGCTAGTGAAGGGTGAAGGCTAAAAATAGAATGGCTAGGCTAAAGTATGACTTACTGACTTAACATTGTGACACTTTGGATATGGAAAGGGAATACACACCATAACATATACTGGACAAGCAATAACACATGGAATGGCAGTGTCTCACAAATGGGTAAGTTGTTCAAAGAGTGTTTATTCACCTTGACAGATGCTCACAATCCATAATACAAATGAGGTCATCAATCTTTTTGATATAGAGTTTAAGATTCATTGCTTTTTGGGCCTCTAGTTTCCATAGCCTTTGATCTATGTGTGTTTATAAACACATTGCATAGATTTACATTTTACATAAGGCTTCATGTTGCAGGTGTGTTTTTAAGGCAGTTGTTTACCTGAGCTATCTTCTTCTAGGTGTGTTGTTTAGACATCTTGTTTACCTGGGTATTACATTTCACAATAGATATAACATTTGATATTTCATTTCCAGTTTCATTTGGCTTTTCACAATAGATATAACATTTCCTTTTTACATTTTGTATTTATGGTAGTACTATCTGTTTCAGGTTTAGCAAACAACATCTTCAGTGACTAGGGGGACTTCATGCCAGTGCCAAACATCAGGACATCCGACCATAATGATTTAGGCCAACAATTCAACTCACCAAAGGTAATTTTTGTCACCAACTCAGAGCCGAGACACAATAAACAAGGAAGCTCATCCAATACAGGGGCTACAGCAGGGAAAGGTCCTCCATGCCACTAGTCAAGTAGTAAGTCAAGGTAAATAACAAAATGGGTCGGTAATGGATGGATGAAGACAGTGAATAATGAGACCAACACTAGCAAGCCAAAGTATGGTGGGAATGATCACCTCTATTCTCCCTAGGGAGGGTAAAACCAATGAGTATGGATAGTGAACTTCTAAGTCTGAGTGGGGACAATAATATATATATATATATATATATATATATATATATATATATATATATATATATATAAGTACAACCAGGTCCACATATCTATATGATCGCCAAATCATGACACTAAATGCTAAGACATGCTACAAGAATGAATATAAAAGCAATATAACCATAACACCGAAATATACCTGCTGAGTCATATACCTGAATGCACAATATTTGAACCATCATCTGTCCTTTGAAACTGCTACTATAACTCTGGGCAATACTGACTGCTCTGTATCAATGGCTAAATGGCTACATCGGTCATCTCTCTGAGTATCCTGAGACTCAGTCATGGCATGGGAAATAAAACTGTTGTCCATGTAATAATCATGATCCATAATAGATTCTCATCTCGGCATCTCAATGCAAAGGAACTAGCTGAATAGTGTATTGGAATTAAAAAAATAATGTATGGTAGCCCGGCTACTATATATGTGATAACAGGTACATTATTCAATTCAATTATTTTCAAATATATATTAACAATATTTATAAGTGGATAATAATCACATAGGATTAGGTATCCAACAAAGAGGAACATTCCATCTCTTGGAAAGGAAAGATACAATACCGCCTATGGTCGGAATAGGGGCCAAACATGGAAAATGAGATGGATCCTTCTCGAGAGAGAGAGAGAGAGGGAAGGTTTGATATGAACTCCCTAATGGAATCTCCAAAATGCAGTGAATGGATGGATCAAACCTACCACACACATTTTGAGGATAGGGATGGAATACCACCTAAGCACTCGTGCACTATAGAGAGGAAAAGAGAATGGAGTCGACACTCATTTTTAGGGCTAAATCGATTAACTCTAGGGTGAGAAAAGGGAATATCAAACAGAGAAGGAAGGTCGCTAGCTTAATTAGGATCTTAAGATATTGTTTATGTTAGCTATGGTTGTAGGTTAAATGGGTACTTCACTTCAGTTTCAGATAAGTTTTTAATAGCAAATTAGATAGGGAAAGTGAGCCAATTAAGTAGGGTTAATTAATCGACAATTCATTTAATGATCTAGAAACCCTAATGAAGTAAATGCAAATGAAAGAATGGAAATAATTCACTCAAAATTTCTTGTTGTTAATGATAAAGATCGCTAGGATTAAGTGCATAGTTTTCATAGGAGTCCAAGAGTGATCCACTTCCTGGAAGGTCCTACACATGTAGCACCACTTTCCTGAAAGGTAAAACTTGAACCAATATCCAACATAAATAAATACATCTATATATAATCATTCAACACCAGATCTACTACTATAAAGATAAATAAATGAAAATGTAAAGTAGAGAGACCCTAATGCCCTCTAATAATACTATACCTTCCTTTTCCTAGCTATGATGAAACCTCCCCTGAGGTTGTAGGTTGAAATGTGCAAGGTATCAATGCAATTAATCCAATGAACATTCCTTGGGATGAACCAATAGCATGCAAGGTTTTCTAGTCCTTGTTCGAAATTAACATGAGGGGCAACAAGAAATATTGCTTGAAGAAGTACGTTAGGATGGTACAGTAGATTTTTCCTTAGGTTTCTATGTCTCTTAGAAAGGCTAATCTCTCAGCCCAATGCTATCCAGGTGGGTTTAGGAATCTTCTAAGCTCCCCTCCCAAGACTAGATACTTTTCCCTATTACTGAGACTCCTGCATTGAATTCTGGCATGAATGGGCATGTGGGTTATTTTGATGCTAGGGATTTTACTTCTCCATCCTGTACTCCTGAAATTCCATCGATTCTACAAAAAACCCTAAGTTGCTTCAGTCCCAAAAGCCCTTGTGTCGGCTTCCCTCGGAATCCTGGAGGTTTCTGGCCTGGAATAGGTACGGGGTGCTCTGGTTATATTGGAGGCTTGTTATCCTTCGAAGAATTAAGCGGGGGTGGCAGGATCTACATATCCGTTACCTAAAAGTTTACTCGTCAAAACCATCTTCAAGAAGAAATGTGTCAAAAAGAAAAGGCCCTTGAATCTACTTCTCGGGGAGGACATTCAGATGAATGAAGTGCTCCGTAACTGTGAATGCATGCTAGTCGGGAGATTCCTAGGCTGAAAGACCAGTGCTTATGGAATAAAATACTGGGTCTCCAAACACTAGGAAGATTCGGTAGGGTATGACCGGAATCATTTTTGCTTTCCAGAGGCTGGCTAGCCTTCCGTTTTTGAAACAATTCTCACACCTTAAATATTTTGAAGGGTGTTTGGAATTGGGACTCCTTCGTGCTCTCGCTGAAATTCTGGACACCACTCTTCGACGCTACAAAGGAACGTCTCAACAAGAATAAGGTATGGGTAAAACTGCCCAACCTTCCTTTTAATTTCTGGTCGTTAGAGGTGTTTAAAGAAATTGGGAATACAGTGTGATCTTTCATCGATGCATACCTCTCGTACCTAACTACAGGTATTCTTACGGTGGAAAAAATCCTCATTTCCCTTGACCTCAGCGAAGCACTCTCCGAAGAAATTATCCTTTCCTGTAATGGCTCGTTACATACCTAGATTTTTTATTATATGGGATTTCCCTTCAAGTGCAATCGATGCCATTCTTATGGGCACCTTGTAGCAGATTGTTCTTTGTCCTTCACTTGGAAGTTGTGGATCCCTAAAGCCTCAGCCACTAGTCTGAAGGAGTCCTTTTGCAGGATTTCTTCCCTGGCCCCTTTAGTGGCAAAAGAAGTGGTGTTTTCTTCTAGCCCTAGCCCACTTTCCAAAAAACCCTCCCTTGTTGAGCTCATACCTGAGAAGCTTTCATCCCTTATCCTTTTGGTTTCCTCGCAGACTTCCTCCCCTAGCCCAGGTTTTTCTCTTTCTCAATTGTTGACTCAAAAAACCCCTTCCAGACCTGTTTCTTCTACAGACTCCATCATTTCCGTTCATTCTACTCCTTAGGCCATGAAAGCCTCCCTTTTTATATTAATTACAAGATGAAGCTTAGACCTAGGATGGGAGGTTTTGAAGTTGTAGATAGAGGTGGTGGGTTTGGACCCAACCCTGATCTTGTGGCCTTCGGGAATAGGGGCAGGAGGTCAAACTTATAGAAAGCTCAATTTAAAGTACGGTTGGAAGTTTTCGAGGGAACCCAAAGATCTATAATCGAGACACTTAGAGCAGCAAACTCCCTGAAAAGGTTTCTGTGATGCGGTTATTCTCCCTAAACATCAGAGTGATGGCTAAACCCTCCAAAAAACTATCTAATCTTAGGATGATATCTTCCAATCATCCAGAGATCATTTTCTTCCAAGAAACTATGATGGAAGGTGACAAAGTTATAAATAATCTTAATTCTGTGCTTTCGAACTAGCAGTTTAGCGCTCTGGATGCAAAAGGCCGCTTTGGTGGACTTCTTACAGGCTAGAAAGCGGGGGATTGGTCACTTAAGAATTCTTCGGCCTCGGACTCAATTCTGGGAACTGAACTTGAATCTAAGAAAACTAGGAAATCCTTTCTCTTTGTAAATGTCTACGAGCCTTATGCCATTAGAGCTCCCTTCTGGGATTCTTTCCTCTCAAAGAATATTTTGGATCACGGTTCTTTGATCATAGGAGGAGATCTTAATTTCTCTATTGGACATTCATAGGTATGGGGTCTGCATGCAAACACAAATATCTTATCCAACTTTTTTCTGCAAAAATTTGACGAGGCTGGTCTACTGGATATTGGCTTGATAAAGGCAACGCCGACTTGGAGCAACAAAAGAGTCGGGGATGATAGCGTATCAAAGAGAATTGACAAGTTCTTAATTTGCAAGAAACTCTTAGATACTACAATCAAATTCAATCAGTGGGTCGGAAATGGTGGAGATTCGGACCACCGGCCCATTTTCCTTGACCTCCCTAATATTGGGGTTACTCCTCCTGCTCCTTTCAAATTCAAACCATTGTGGCTGGAAAATTCGACTTTAACGCAGAAGTTAAAGGCTTCGTGGATTATGTTTAATTCGACAGTCAGGGAATCAACCCCTTTACAATTCCTAAAAAACCTGAAAGCAGCTAAGTCCATTATTCTACCCTGGTCGACAAAAGTGAGAGCTGACAAAGATAAAGAAATAAAAGAGATAGAAGTCAATCTAAAAAATCGGAGCGAAGAGGACTTTATGGGTTTCCCTTCGTAGGTTTGTAAAGATAAAGTTCTAGGATGGAAAAATAGGAAAAGAGAACTTATCTTAATTCAGGAAGCTGAGTAGAGAATCAAGAGCAGGGCCTTATGGCTCGCTAAAGGGGATGATAATACGAGGTTTTTTCATCAATATGCTAATCACAGGAAATGTATAAACATGATTTGTAGCTTATCCACTGCTGATGGACAGGTCAGTACTTTCGACGAGATTCCAAAGGCAGGCATCATCTACTTCAAGTCCTTATTCAAAGCGTCGGAGGAAGAGAATATAGTTGATATCGTAAAAGTGGCATCGTACTTCCCATCTTTGGTAAAGGAGGAAGATAACATCACCCTGATGCAACCGATTACGAGCAATGAATTGGAAGAAACCCTTAGATGCATTAAGAAGGAAAAAATACCAGGCCCCGACGATCTCCCAGTGGAATTCTACATTTCTTTATTTGATACCGTTGGCATTGATCTCCTAAGGCTTATAGAAGATTCGAGAATAAATGGGAAATTTCTAGCGGCATTCAATACGACCTTCCTCTCCCTAATCCCTAAGCCAGCTAAGCCTACAGGTTTTGATTAGTTTCGCTCGATCTCCCTATGCAACACCCTTTATAAAATAATTGCAAAAATCATCGGGCAAAGGATAAAACCTTTCCTCTCATAAGGGATCTCTCAGGAACAGTTCGGGTTTCTACCCAATAGGAAAATTTATGAAGCGGTGGGATTATCTCAAGAAGGGCTTCGTACGATCAAGACCAAAAAGCTTAAGGCTGTGATATTAAAAATTGATTTAAAGAAGGCTTACGACATGGTCAAGTAGAGCTACTTAAGAATCATTCTATCCCAATTAGGTTTTGGAGGTCCTTTTATCAAGTGGATTATGGCAACAATTTCATCAGTCTCCTCTGCGGTACTGGTAAATGGAACAGCATCTACTTTTTTCAAATCTAGTAGAGGGGTTCTCCAAGGTTATCCTCTCGCTCCACTACTCTTCCTTCTTATCGTAGACGGGCTTAGCATAATTCTCATTCATGGAAGAGCTCAGGGCCGGTTTAAAGGCATCCACATAGGAGGTGCATGCAGACTTTCACATATCTTATTTGTGGATGACATCCTTATTTTTGCGGAAGGCACAGCAAATGAATAGGACTACTTGTCAAACTCCTTAAACCTCTTCTGTGCTGCTATAGGTATGCATTTAAATCTCCAGAAATCCTCTCTTTTATGCGAAGGTGTAAAGGATAATGAGCTGTGTATTTTGAAAATTCTTTTCCCTACATAGATCTTTAAGTGGGTAATGGCCTAAAGTATTTGGGATTCCTTTTAAAACCTTATGGTTATCTCATTAGCGACTAGAATTGGTTATTAGTAAAATGCGAAAACAAAATATTTAATTGGACCTTTAAATGGCTTTCCAAAGCAGGCAGGTTAGTTCTGGCTAAATCAGTTTTAGAAGTTATCCCTGTCTATTGGAGTACTATTGCTTGGATTCCAAAGGGGGTCCTAAACACTATTATAAAGCTAATCTTTAACTTTATCTATTCGGGATCCACGGAGCATAAAAAAATTGTCTAGATAAATTGGCAGGAGTTAGCCAAGCCAAAAAACCTGGGTGGTTGGGGGTTGAAATGCCCGTCGACTTTCTCAAAAGCCTTAGCAGCAAAGGCTATTTGGAGGTTATTAATAGGATCGGGACTATGGCGGGAGGTTATTCTTCAAAAGTATATATTTCCTTTATCTCTAGTTGAATGGATCTGATGCAACCAAAAACCTATGCAGAATGCATCAAACTCTTGGAAAGCTGCGATCCTTTCCTTCCCTATAATTGGTAAACATATCTCCTGGAAAATTGGGAATGGGAAGAGCATCAGACTAGGTGAATACTATTGGTTCTCAAGTGGGGAATATAGTAGGTTTCCAGTGGCCATGATCCTCCAATTAAGATGCAAAGGGTTCTTCACACTTCACCAAATTGCACATCCCAGGTCTACTACACCTTTCGAGCAAGCTTGGTACTCGGCTGAAAGTATTGGGTTCAGAGGAGAAGAAGCAGAGATTTGGAATGGTTATATTAATCAATTAATTTTCAAACATATCCATTTAAAATATGAGGATAACTCCATGGTTTGGAGCTATGATCCACACGGTCTTTACAGCCCCAAAAATGGCTACAAGAGTTTGTTGGATTTGGAGATGGCAGAACCATTGTGGTGGTGACGGCCATTATGGTGCCTAAAATGCCCCCCTAAAACAAAGTTGATCACTTAGTTTTTCCTAAGGGATAAAGCCCTTACATGGGATCACCTTCAGAGACATGGTTGGGAAGGCTCGGGCAAATGCACCCTGTGCAGGAAAGCAGAAGAATCCAATCTCCATATATCAGTTTTATGTCCGTTCATGATGCAAGTATGGAAAGAAACCGAGATCCTTTTAAAATCTAGATTGGTATGGATAGGATCCTCGCTGCAAGAAAGTTTAAAAAATTGGTTGACATAACCCTCAAACAAACCATACAAAAGTTTGCCTCTTATTATAATTTGGCAAGTATGGACAACGCGAAATTTCTCCATCTTCGAAGACATCAATTCGGGTCCTTTGACAATTGCCAGGAACACAACAGCCATACTATCCAACTATCCACAGGAGGACAAAGTCAAATGCCTCAAGATCCCAGAAATCAAACCCATTAATAGAAAGAAGCCTTGGGCCTATTTCGACGAAGCCTTGAACAACAATCCTTGCAGATCTGGAGCAGGAGGCTTATTATTTGTGGAAGGAAAGTTTTTACTCAGATTTCAGGCAGGACTTGGAGGTGGATCAAACAACTTTGTTGAACTTGTCGCTTTAAACCTCCTCCTAAAGCAATAAAAAAGGGAAGAGATAAAGAAACTTCAAGTCTTCGAAGACTCTCAACTGATTATTGACTGGACAAATGGAAAAAAGGATTGTCGTAACCTTGACTTAATCCCAATATTAGAAGAGATATTGGTCTTGAAGCAGGATATGGAAGAGGTATTATTTTCCCATATCTACAAGGAAAGGAACTTTGAAGCTGATGCACAATCTACACTCGGATTGGGCCTTAACAATGGACAATGGAATATTCAAAAAGTGGTCGAAGGCACAATTATAGAGGATTATCATATCCACCTTTGGGATCCTGATTAAAATGTCGCCCTTCAAGGCAATGGGAATTCTGAGTTTTTTGCTTATATGGGTTTTTTTTTTTTGTTCATCGAGGATATAGCTATCAAATGATGTTGTACTGAACTAGTTGTAAAGGGACAGAATTTTTTTGTTTTACTCAAAAGACTCAGCTCTATATTGATAAGGTTTTTAACCGATCCATACGATATTTTGTTATGATCATACAAAATAAAACTTTTGCTTATTACATAAATAAAGGTTATGAGCTTTTTTCCAGGGAAAAAAAAGCATGCAAGGTTGTAGAAAAGTTGGTCACAAGAGGTCCCCGAAGAGGTTTTAGAGATGATGGATGCTAGTAACCAAGAGTGTAAGAGAGATAGAAGGAGTTTTGTAATAAACACAATATATATAATATTTAAATATAAATAAATATTAACAATAAATCAACAATTAATATTCAATAAACTAATATGTAATGAAGAAAGGTCACAACTCTTTACGAAAGGGCACCCCTGTGTGGGTATATATACGAGCCCTCATTCTTATTGTAATCATCTCATTCATATTCATATACATTTTACTCAATATATTATATTCCTAAATAAATTACTTTATATTTCAAATATTTTGGATAATTTGTGTGGGATATAAATAATCTATAACATGGTGTATCATTCCTCCATTCAATGCAAACATAGCCCTTATTATAATTCGTGAAACCATATCCATACAAGGAATTGGTGTAATCTGCATAGCATAAATACCACGTGGCAAATAAAACCATAGGAGTCATTTTCTACTGCCACAGCAATTGAAAAAGACTGTGTCTAAGGACGGTGCATCTGTTCGGATTAATCCATTGGAATTTTTTCTTGAGAATTGAACGCTGGAACCTTTCGCTATTATTCAATATCTTATTCAAAATATAGGAAAAATTATTAAGGGTGGGTACACCCCAAGGTTGTCATGAGGAATTTTAAAACCTACATTACAGAGGTATATTCCTGTAGTGGTAGGGAAGTTAGATTTTGTGGTTGTTAAGTCACCATAGGTCAGTTGTTCAATTCCGGCAAGTCAGGGGTTGAGGGTGGGAGCCATTTGGAAGGGAATTAAATTGACCCAGGGGTGTCCAGGATGGTCCTCATCTTCATACAATCTTGGTGACAACATCTTCCTAGTGGGAAGATCGTTCTTCCATTCAACATTGGGGTTGGCCCTAGTCTAGGTTATAGATCCATCCTTCGGGTGTGGGGGATTCCTAGTTGTAAACAAAATATACGTTGTATGTTGAGTTGCAGCCTCTCTGGTAAGCCTATTAGGAAATTAAATCATATTCTAAGGTGAAATATTATCATAAGCTATCGGAGAAGGGGAACATAATACTTGCACAATTTCTTAGAGGAGAAGTCGTGATGTCTTAGATATTAGGAACGTGACATTTCCTAATGCTAAAAAAAAAATTATTAAAAGCAAAGTTTTATAAAAGTCTATCTTGCTAAAATGTGGTTAAAGTGCTAAGAGGGGTATTACTTAAGCATTTAATAGCAGACTCGCACATAAGAAAAGGAAAAAAAGTATAAGAAGTCAAATACATAAGCAAAGGTTAATAAAAGGGATTATTGTTAGTTATTCAACATCATATCAAAGAAAGAAAGGGGTGTCCTTTTTATTGAGGTAGTCTAAATATTTTACGTTTTCAATCTTTCCAAGCATATTTTCCATCTTATTTAGTTCGTATTCCGGTTGGAAATCTTTAAAAAATATTAAAATCACAAATATTAACTATGGAAATTGCATAATTTAGGTGCCATGGGGGTATTCGAGGGTGCTGAATCTGTTTATGGATTCAAAAACACAATTTAAACACATAAAAATTTGTATTTTACCCAAACAAATTATTGGATTTCGACCAAAACCCACCGTAAAGTTGAAAACGTAGAATAAATCAACTCCTCCCTTTTTATTACGTGTACTTTCTTGACATTTAAGGAATAAGTGGAACAAGGTATGCGAGCAGCAGAGTCCTTGCCTCTGAAAAAATAATAAAATCATTGGAAGAAAAATGGCACCATAAAAAATAGATTTTTTATTGTGTATATCTTTGGCATGAAGGGAAGCTACCTGATTTTACAGGTGGAGAATAAGTACAAACTTCATGACATTGTGGATACCTTTGAATGGATCTCCACGGCCATGTAGTGCACTTGTGAATTGACTTTGGCCCTCGTTATTGTGGATGTCATAATAACTTTGGAAACATGTGCTTGAATCTTCTAAACAATTCAAAAAAAATAGATTAATAATATCTTACTATAGGATGCATGTTAGAGATTAATTAAAAACCAAATTTCTACATAAAATAGAGATCAATGTTTCTATAATCGTGACATCATCCACACGCACCAACGCTACTCAATTCATGATTTTCTTTTTTTGTTTCTTATTCCGGAACCCCATAACACTTGCTTTTAGTAAATCTGTGTGATGTCCCCATCCAAATAAATCACTATAAGGGAAAATTCCACCAATCTACTAGTTCCCTAGGTTGGGGTGGAAACATTTAGATTTGGAATAAGGGAGCTAATAAACCCCAATTGGGCATTAGCTTGACATAAATTTATTAAAAGGGGCTAAATAAATATCTACAATAGGAAAATAAGGTGGCACTTGGTCATGAAGGCACATTGGTGGTGTGAGACCCACACAAAGCAAGATTCCTCATGTCACATGGCATCCTACTCTCACCCATTCAAATCCAAGGTGGATTCTAATTTTCTTGAGGGATTTGGAAGGTCATTATACTTGGAATGACTCGATGAGGGTCGAATTTGAGTGGAAGAGTAACTCCCATGGAAGAGGAAGAGGCATCTTAGAGATATTGAGACACTTGGGCTAGATTCCCTTGCTTCTATGACAACAATGATAAATATGTTATGAAACTTATGACAAGGATCAGACCTGATTGCTGACATCTGACCTATATGACATGTCAGAGCTAAAAATAGCCTCCAAGAGGGCGTACAAGGGAGTTATGGTAGCCAAGATGCTTCCCCATTCGAATTGATAGAAGATGGAGACGAGGAATTGATGGACAAGTGGCACACATTGGAATCTCTTCCCAACTTGATTTGGCATAAAGATTTTGGAAGGAATTCGAACCATGGAGGACTTGGAAATTTTATAAAATAAAAGAACAAAGAAAGAGATGGGCTTTTGATTATGTCTCATTTGGTCATTTGGAGAGCATAGCTTGTCCATGCAAGTTGAGTGTTTATTCTACTTGCCTTAGCACCAATTTCGAGGGTGAAAGATTCCCATCCTAATTGGAAATTGGAGAGGCGATTCATACCTTTCATTTGGAGCTACAATGGATTCATTTGTTGCAGGTTGAAGCTACAGGGATGCTGGTGATATTTTCTTCTTCAACTTGCTCCCACATCTCTCACACATTTCTCTTCATATTCTTACTCTTGGAGGAAAGGCACACATGGTGAGATGCTGATATATTTGGGGGATTCCAAGGGGCCCCATTTATTTATAATATTATATATTCACTCTGTATTTAATTCTCAGAAGAACCTCAGGTCGAAACTCCAAGTGAAACTATGTATAAATGGTGCCATTTTCCCCTATATCTTGTTGTGAGAGCTTGAAGTTGTTTGGTTTCGATTTGTTTCAGTAAATATATGTGATTTTATTGTTGTATGGAGAGACATTAATGTACTAAAGAAGTTTCATACACATTATACAAGTATTGGAACAATTATCTCAAAATTCATAGCAAGCTATGGAGTTTTTCTATCATTTCTCCCTATGTGAAAAAATGTCTGCAAATATCTGATTTATGGGAGTTGCAGCAGCCTTCAGGAACTAATTAATTATGCATTTGGGTGCCCATTGAAGTCCTATAACTATTCCATGTCTCTATTCTTAAATTTGGTAGGGTCGCACTGCATTTGGGAAGCCATTAGTGACCTCTACCCTTGGGGGTTTGAACCTCGAAATTACTAGTAAATCCCTTGTTTTCTCCTGATTGCAAATGAATGTTGAAGATGTATTTTGAGAGTTTCCAAGAACCTATCAGCCTCATTTTTATGTCCTAATACCTTCCAAGTACCTTAAGACCCAATTCGAAAGCCTTAGGATCCATTTGGAAGAACTTGGGTCATCACTAGTCCAAGGTTCACATTGACCAAAAAATTGCAATTTTTCCAATTTTTCCAAATTATTAAAAAGGGAAACTGCAAGTGGTATCAGAGCATGGTCCTTGCACCTTGTTTGGGTGACCATTTATGAGGTCAAGAATTCATCCCCCACCCTTAGACACAGAAACTGAAAGTACCTTTGATGAAGAGGAAGAAGAAGGAGAAGAAGTGCACTCTGTTGAGACTATGGCTAAGGATGAGAAAGGAACTTCAGATATGGAGGAGAAAGAGGAGTTTAGGAAATTCATGAAACCATTTTTTGAAAACATGACAAGGCAGATAATGCAAGGGTTCGAATTTATGGCTACTCAAATTGGTAGCAAATTGGAAATAGGAGGAAGCACTAATTCCCCTAGTGAGGAAAAGAAGGCATTTGGTGGAAGCATTTTCTCAAGGACAGGGCATCATAATCGACCCAATGAATTTTAGAGCTCAATAAGAGCCACCACACCCAATTTTATTGAGACTAAAGAGGACCTTCACAGCCAATATGGAATGAAAGAATTTCTAGCATAATGGCAACAGTTGAGTGAAGATTGTAGGAGAACCCTACCATTTGATCAATTCTTTAATGTCTCAAACAAGCTTAAGATGAGGGGAGGCAATAGAACTCCTTTCCAAAACAAAGAATTGAATTATGCCATAGGTAAAATGCCCCTTCCTACCTTTGATGGCTCATCTCAAAGTTCTGCAAATACTTGGATACAAAAGTTAGATGTATATTTTCAATTGAATCCAATGGTTGAAGAGGATGCTCTAAAAATGGCTATTTTGCATCTTGAAGGAGAAGCCAATGATTGGTGGTTCCATGGGATTAAAACCTTGGGACATGATCAAGTCACAACATATGAATAGTTTGTTATCAGTTTATTGGAAATATTCGAGCAAAAAGACCCTGAAATGCCTTTCAAGGAACTAACACAGTTGAAGAAAATTGGAACCCCTGATCAGTACATGTTGGAATTCAAAAAACTATCAGTTAAGGTGTCTAATATATCTATGGTTCGATTGGTATTTCTCTTTACTGAAGGTTTGGCTGAACCATTGAAAGGTTTAGTTAAATCCCACAAACCTACTTCATTGAAAGATGTCATGAACTTGGCAAGAGATCTGCAAAATGTGCTACCTAAGACAAGGTTTCCTCCCAAGACCAACTTTCCTTCCAAGTTCAGATTTGACAAGAATCCATGGAGAAAAGATTCATTTGGAAATGACAAGAAAAAGGGACCAAGCAAGGAAGAACTCAGAAGAAAGAGACTATGTTGCACATGCTTCCAACCATGGGTACTAGGGCATAAATGTGCTAAGAGTAAAGCATAATGCATTGAATTATTTTATGATGATGATGAAGGTGAAGGGGACATGGAGGAATAAGAACATATTTCATCCCAATAAGAGGGATATGACACAACAAAATAATATCATCCATCCCTTGACAAAGGGAGAATGGCAGTACTTTCAGGAGTGCCTCGTTTTCACACCGTTCGATGCAAAGGAGTGGTACAAGGGAAAAGAGTTTCGGTATTGGTAGATGCAGGAGCAACTCATAAATTCATTGATGCAGCCATGGTGGAGAGGAGAAAGTTACCTATTGAACCATTTGATGGGTTCACAGTCATCATTCCAGGTCACAATACCATGGAGTGCAAAACATGGATTCCAAAGCTACAACTCACCATAGGTAATTACACATTTTCTGATAGTTTTTTTGTGGTTGATGTTGCTGATACAAATGTGGTATTGGGAGTGCAATGGTTGTACTATATAGGGGAACATATGGTGAACTACCAAATACCTGAAATGAAATTCAAATATTCGGAAGGAAAACAAAGGGTGGTGAGAGGAATGCACACCTATCTGAATAAAGTGGTGTCTTCCCATAGTATGAGGTCCATATTGAGGCATGGTGATATTGAATGGGTTGTTGAATGTTTCATCACTTCCCCAAAGCCAAACATAAATATTGCAGAACATCCAAGGGAGATAAAAAAACTACTACACAAATATGAAAGGGTTTTTGGAGACCTTCCTCCTGGAAGGCCACCTGACAAAGGAGTTGGGCACACCATTGTTTTGGAGGTGGGTACTTCACATATACAAATACCACCATACAGACACCCAAAAAGGTTCAGAGATGAGATTGAGAAGGCTATTCAAGATATCTTGGAATTGGGACTCATTTGAACAAGCTCTAGTCAAGATATCTTGGAATTGGGACTCATTTGAACAAGCTCCAGTCCCTATGCTTCTTCAAATGTTTTGGTGAAGAAAAAGGATGGAACCTTAAGGATGTGCATTGATTTTAGAGCTCTAAACAAGAAGACAATTAAGAATAGATATCCCATCCCTAGAATATATGAGCTCATGGATGAGCTATTTGGAGCAAATTTATCCTCCAAAATTGATCTTAGATCTGGTTACGATCAAATTCGAATGAAGGAGGAGGATGTGTAGAAAACTGCTTTCAGATGTCACTATGGCCATTTCGAATTTCTTGTCATGCCATTTGGTTTGACAAATGCTCCAGCCACCTTCCAATCATGCATGAACAAAATATTTTTCAAGCAGCTCTGTAATTTTGTTTTGATTTTCTTTGATGATATTTTGATTTACAGTAAGACATGGGAGGAACATTTGCACCATTTAGAAGTTGTATTGAAAATTTTGCATGAACAATCTTTGTTTGCGAAGTTGTACAAGTGTGAATTTGGGTTGAAATAAGTTTTGTATATTGGGCACATCATTGGGAAAGATGGAGTAATGGTGCACTTGGAGAAAATAAAGGCTATTCTTGAATGGCCATCACCCAAAACAATCATAGAATTGAGAGGCTTCATTGGAATATGCACTTACTATAGGAAGTTTGTGAAGGGGTTCTCCAAATTAACTGCTCCACTTATTGATTTGACCAAGAAGGATGCTTTAAAATGGGATGAAGAGGCTTAAAAGGCTTTCCAAAGAATGAAATAGGTATTGAGTAGATGTCCAGTACTTGCATTACCATATTTTTCTAAACCTTTTGTTTTGGAATGTGATGCATCAGGAGAAGGAATAGGGGCGGTCCTAAAGAAAAATCAACACCCCATATATTTTGAGAGTAGAAAATTGCAGCCACATGAGAAGCTCTACTCCATACATGACAAAGAAATGTTAGCCATCATGCATGCCTTGGCCAAGTTTAGACAATATCTGGTGGGGAACAAGTTTGTGGTCAAAACTGATCATAACAGTTTAAAGCATTTTCTCACACAAAAGGATCTCAATGAAAGGCAACAAAAATGGGTAAGTAAGGTCCAAGCTTTTGATTTTGACATTGAATATGTAAAAGGGAAGAATAATATTGTAGCAGATGCATTATCTAGGAGACCTTCATTTTCCCTTATGGACATTTCGAAAGATTGGAAAGATATGCTAATAGTTGAGTATGACAAATATAGTTTTGCTTTTGATGTGTTATATGGGGTCAAAGGAGATCATATATACAAGATTTTGAATAGCCTGATCTACTATAAGGAACAAATATTCTTGGTTCATGGTTCGAATCTAAAGCACAAGATTTTGAAGGAAGCTCATGATTCTCCTTTAGCAGGCCATCCTGGTTTCTTCAAAACATATAGGCAATTAAGGAAAAGGTTCTCTTGGAAAGGGTTGAAGGAAGATGTTCTAAAGTATGTGAATGAATGAAACATATGTCAGCAAAACAAAGTTGAACACACTCATCCTGCTGGTCTATTGCAACCATTGCCCATTCCAGAACAAAAATGGGAAAGTATCTCAATGGATTTCATCACAGGTTTGCTCAAGGATTTGGGTAAGGATTGTATTTATGTTGTGGTGGATAGACTCACCAAATTTGTTCATATATTTGCTATTACATCATGTTTTACTGCTGCACAAGTGGCTGATCTATTCTTTAGAGAAATTTTCAGATTGCATGGACTTCCCAAGAACATTGTGAGTGATAGGGATAGCATATTTATGAGTGCCTTTTAGCAATAACTTTTCAAGTTGGTGGGAACTCAATTGACTCCAAGCACAATCTATCATCCTCAAACTGATGGAAAAATAGAAAGAGTGAACCAATGGTTGCAGGGGTACTTGAGGAACTATGTTGGTGAGTAGCAAAAAGCATGTGTTAAATGGATACACTTGGGTGAGTTCTGCTACAATACTACTTTCCATATGTCCATTGGCATGTCCCCTTTCAAAGCACTTTATGGTTATGAAGCACTCGCCTTTTTTGAGCACATATTTGGTGATAGTAGAGCCCCAAAATATAAGGATTGGGTGGAGGAAAGTCAAGAGATTTTGAAGCTTCTAAAAGACAATTTGCAAGTTGCCCAAAATCAACAAAAACAGTATGTGGATCAACATAGGGAGGAAAGAACCTTTCAAGTGAATGGTTTGGTTTATTTGAGGCTACAGCCATATAAACAAACCTCCTTAAAAGGGAAAGGATCAGAAAATATCAAACCAAGGTATTATGGTCCATACAAAATAGTTCAAAAAATTGGGGAGGTAGCCTATGAGTTAGAACTTCCGGAAGGTAGCAAAATCCACAATGTATTTCATGTCTCATGCCTTAAGAAGGCTATTTGTCAGAAAATTTATATTTCATAAACACTTCCTCCATTAGATGATGAAGGACAACTCATACTTATTCCAAAAAAAAATTTGAAGACAAGAGAAAGGAAATTGAGGAGCAGAACCATAAGAGAATTTTTGATACAATGGAAAGATTTTCCAAGTGAGGGTGCCACATGGGAAGAGGAACAAATTTTGTAGTATCCTAATTTAGAATTGCTTGAGGGCAAGCAATCTTGGGTGGAGAGGACTATAATGTCCCCATCCAAATAAATCACTAGAAGGGAAAATTCCACCAATATGCTAGTTCCCTAGGTTGGGGTGGAAACATTTAGATTTGGAATAAGGGATATAATAAACCCCAAATGGACATTATCTTGACATAGATTTAATAAAAGGGGCTAAATAAATATTTACAATAGGAAAGTAAGGTGGCACTTGGTCATGAAGGCACAATGGTGGTGTGGGAACCACACAAAGCAAGATTCTTCGGGGAGTTGGAAGGTCATTATACCTGGAATGACTCAATGAGGGTCTAATTTGAGTGGAAGAGTAACTCCCATGGAAGAGGAAGAGGCATCTTAGAGATATTGAGACACTTGGGCTAGATTCCCTAGATTCTATGACAACAATGATGAAGATGCTATGACACTTATGACAAGGATCAGACCTGATTGTTGACATCTGACCTAAATGACATGGCAAGGATAAAAATAGCCTCCAAGAGGGTGCACAAAGGAGTTATGGAATCCAAGATGCTTCCCCATTCGAATTGATGGAAGATGGAGACTAGGAATTGATGGACAAGTGGCAACATTGGAATCTCTTCCCAACTTGAGTTGGCATGAATATTTTGGAAGGAATTAGAACCATGGAGGACTTGGAAATTTTATAAAATACAAGAAAAAATAAGGAGATGGGATTTTGATCATTTCTCATTTGGTAATTTGGAGAGCATAGCTTGTCCATGCAAGTTGAGTGTTTATTCTACTTGCCTTAGCACCAATTTCGAGGGTGAAAGATTCCCATCCTAATTGGAAATTGGAGAGGCCATTCATACCTTTCATTTGGAGCTACAATGGATTCATTTGTTGCAGGTTGAAGCTACAGGGCTGCTCGTGATATTTTCTTCTTCAACTTGCTCCCAGATCTCTCTCACATTTCTCTTCATATTCTTGCTCTTGGAGGAAGGGTGTACATGGTGAGATGATGATCTCTTTGGGTGAGTCCAAGGGGCCCCATTTATTTTTAATATGATACATTCACTATATATTTAATGCTCAGAAGAACCTCGGGTCGAAACTCCAAGTGAAACTATGTAAAAATGCCAAACTATATATAAATGGTGCCATTTTCCCCTATATCTTGTTGTGAGAGCTTGAAGTTGTTTGGTTTCAATTTTTTTCAGTCAATATCTGTGATTTTATTGTTGTATGGAGAGCCATCAATTTACTGAAGAATTTTCATACAAATTATACAATTCATTGGAACAATTATCTCAAAATTCATGGCAAGTTGTGGAGTTTTTCTATCATTTCCCCCTATGTGAAAACATGTCTACAAATATCTGATTTATGGGAGATGAAACAGCATTTAGGAACTGATTAATGATGCATATGGGTTCCCATTGAAGTCCTATAACTATTCCATGTCTCTGTTCTAAAATTTGGGAGGTTCGTACTGCATTTGGGAAGCCATTAGTGACCTCTACCCTTGGGGCTTTGAACCTCGAAAATACTAGTAAATCCCTTATTTTCTCTTGATTGCAAATGAATGTTGTAGAAGTATTTTGAGAGTTTCCAAGCACCTATCAACCTCATTTTTATGTCCTAATACCTTCCTAGTACCTTCATACCCAATTCGAAAGCCTTAGGAGCCATTTGAAAGAACTTGGGTCATCACTAGTCCAAGGTTCGAATTGACCAAAAACTTGCAATTTTTCCAATTTTTACAAATTATTAAAAAGGGACACAACAATATGGTGCATATGAAGTTGATTGATTCTATGCGTTGAATACATGGATGTTGAATCAAATAGGTAAAACTTATAAGTTAAATAAATCTATCACATTCAATGGAATGAAGGCATTCTCAGGTATTTCTGCATTATTTTTTTAGACTTTGATCACATATTCAAGTTTAAATTGTTTACAGTGAAGTATGGAGAGTGCAAACCTTAAATCTAAAACCTAGAAAATGTTGAAACTGAAGCACAAATGTTCAAATCCATCCAATTTCCCGAAACAAATCTCTTCTCATACGCCACTGTCAAATCCATTATCGTTGACATCCATTCCCTTCCTACGTCAAATAGCAAATAGGTCCACCATATGGAAACAGTCAAGCAACATAATCCAAGCATTTAGAAAATCTGAAGCAATAGGTGGCCCCACTTCTAACAAAATTGAGGAAATAGAAACTACAACGAACGTTGCCACGATATTCAGAAATAAATGGAAACACTAGCAAAGAACATGAGAAAATAGAAAAGGCAGCTCTGGAAAAATCATTTGACAACAGAAACTTCCCATGCATGAGAACATATAAAAGGTAGTGTTGATGACAATTTTCGTCACCGACATTACTTAGCCACCAAAAAATTGTCATGCTCTCCTACATATAAAAGTTTATGCCATAACACACAATGTCTGTCGTGTCACCGCCTCCAAATTACTGAGTCCAAAAAAATATTCTATGTCTCTACTAGATTTAGATTGTCCAGGGTTTCCACCATTAGGGAGTCCTTGGGATTTTAAATGAAAGATTTTGGCTAACGATAGCTTGTAGCTCATTGTCACATTCTTTAAGCAAATTACAGGTTGTTATGATACAGATTATTTTTCAGCAAAATGGATGTAATTGTTGGTTTAAGGAACTCAATTTCACTTGATGACTTGGCTTGTGGTTCTCCTCACACTTTTCGTGTACCCTCCATTCATTTTTGCCAACTTTCTCTTTTTTTTGGGATTGAAACGGGTAGAGATTTATATTAATAAAAAGAGAGGAAATCCCTTAACATAGAAAGATACATAGCATAAAAAAAAGGCATCTTTCCTAAAAGTCCCAAAAGATCCTAATGTAGTTTGGTAGAGATTCAAGCTTCCAAATCTGAAATATAGCCTCTAATTCTATAATCCTAGGCTTATATTGCCTTACAAATTGTCCTAACAAAATTACAAAAAAGCATTTCATGATGCCATACTAAAAGTGAAACCATGGAACATGATCTTCCATCGTGATTTGTGGAGGAGCAACTGATTATGCCTCATCCTCCTCCTTCTCTTTTAACTTCTTCTTGATCTCAATAAATTCGGCTTCAAGAGTTTCCACTTTGGCCTTCAATTCCTCAACTTTGTCCTGGTGTTGATCCATTTTGTCTGCTAATAGGTCCAATTGCAACTAGAGATTCCTTTTCTCCTCCATTCTCTGTTGTTCTTCCTCCTCTTACCACTCCTCCCGATGTTGTTCCCTGTTGCTCCCGTCGTGCTCTAGCCAAATGACTCACCAGCTCAGCCTGCACATGCTCTAGTTCAGCTTTCGGAAACCACACTCTGCACAACAAAAGGACTCCCGCTTCTCCACTTCTCTATCCATTGTCACCTCCCAACAGCCAACACATCCTTTGATGTTTCCTTTGCAGAGTGAAATCCATAGCACAACTTGGGCGCTTTCAGCACATAATGAAATATTTTGAAGTGTCTTCGCATTAAAATATGGATCCAGCTCGTTTCTTGTACCATAATTACCATTTATGGGCGTCCTTTCCATCGTAATCCTTGCAAACGCAATCATGTACCTGGAAACAATTCCCCGAGAGAAATGACGCAGACCATGAACAGAATGCCTGTGGGAGTAGAGGTAGTATTTATTGAGGAATTGAAAATCAACATTCCTAATAACAAGAATCATTGTCACGTACCAGTGCAAAGCCATCTTTCAGATGCAGTTAATGAATCGTGAAGGGAATGATATTATGAAGGAGAAGGTCACCATCCAAACCTTGGAAGCATACTTGTTTCCCACGTGTCTTACTTATAGATTCATAATGTCAGCAAGTGGGACAGGGCAATTCCAGCCTTTAGCCCCATTTTTAGGGGAAATATGAGTTCCCAAAAGGAGAAATATGAGTTCCCAAAAGGAGATGATATAAAAGGAACGTGACAATAGTAATGACAAGTTACAAAACATGCGAGAGGTAAGAGGCAATAATGCTAATTAGGCCAACAAAAAACAAGTGATCTAATTTCTCATTAAAGATGAGGGTGGGACTCCACTTCTCAATATAGTACATAAAAGCTAACAATAGTAGATAAAGAAATAAATTTAACATTGTAACAAAACCATGTGATTAGTGTCCTTTTTTTGCTTATGTTAACCTTTTTAGTGATTTTTTTTGTAGTTATTAAGAAAAATCGACGTTATTTCAAGGGTCAACACTAAATTTGGCATAAACATCGACACTATTAGCATCATATTTAACACTGGGAATAACTTCCCTTTTAGTGTCAACTTTAGCTACCATTTTGGTATTGGATTTATATTCCTTTTTAGCACCTACTTTAGCTAAAAATGACATTAATGGCCTCCATTTTAGTGCCAAGAATGACTTCCTTTTTAGTGCCAGGAATAGCTTCCTTTTTAGTGCCAAAATAACCTCCTTTTAGTGCCAGGTTTAGCTTCCTTTTTATTGCCTAGTTTAGCTTCATTTTTATCGCCTCATTTAGTTTCCTTTTTCATGCTAACTTTAGCTTCCTCTTAAGTGCAGACTTTACCATCAAATGAGTAACCAAATAAAAGAAGGGGAAACTGTTCAAAACAAAATTTAAGAAATATTAAGGGCTAAAAATAAGCCACTTGTTTGAATCCCCATGAGCGTGAGCGAATTTCTATCATTTGAATTATAATCTCTTATTTTCCCTCATAAAAAACCCTTAATACCTACTCCTTCATTCTTTCATCATTTACTCTTTTTGTCTCTTCCCTTCTCCCCCCTTCTCCTTTTCCCCTTACGGTTTCATGATCCTCCTGGAGACATGGGTTTTATTCATGGAGGATCCTCCCTAAGGAAGGTAATGTACTCTCCTTTCCCTTCTCCTCTTTCGCTCCTCTTTTACTTTGATTTTCCTTTATTGATTTGCTAATTTTTATTGTGTTTTGTTGTTGTAGCCTTAGGGTTTCAAGCTGGAGGCTAAGGTTTCTTGGAATAATCTCCATAAGGAAGGTAATGAATTCTCCCTTCCCATCTCGTCCTTCCCTCCTTTTTTACTTTACTTTGTCTTCATTGATTTGCTAATGTTTATTGTTCTTGTGTTATTGCAAGTTTAGGGTTTCATGTTGGAAGCTAGGGTTTGACGGAGGATATTCCATCAGGAAATTAATGGCTTCTCATTTCCCTTCTTCTCCTTCCTTCTTCTTTTAATTTTTTTTAATTTACTAATTTTTTAATATTTATTGTTGTTTTGTTATTGCAGGTTTAATTGAGAAAGAAGAACAAAATGACATTTTTGGGGTTCTTCTTAATGCATACATCTAGTTCATTAGTGTGGCCTAAGGAAGGCCCTTGCATTCCTGTAAGGATATCTAGGTTCAAATCATTTTTTTCCATAGAAAAAAAGCATATTTATATTTCCAAGAGGAAAGGTAAATACAATCCTCAAAATATCTTACATAAAGTCAATCCATTTGGACTTTTTCTAACAGTCAAAATATTTCAGCAAATACTCTCCAATTAGTCTCTCACTACTCCTCTATGCCTCATTTAGAGTACAAATTATCAAACATGTATTTTCAAAATATGCCATTAGTCTCTTAACAGTTTAAAGTATTACATATTAAACAATAACTTCTCGGTTCACCAACTATTTATACCTCAAAAATAGATGAAGTGGAAAATGAAATCAGTCTCCCATATTTATACTCTTCATCCCTCAATTGATCTGATCCATATTTATTTGAGAAACGAAATGAAAATTCATATATAGAACCACATACACAGATGTATTGCAGAAAACACAGTGAATTCTATTACGTGAATGAAACAGAACAAACTGTAAACTAAAAGAAGCTAGAATGGTGGTAGCTTTATCTCTAAGAAGAGATGTGGTGACTACGTTTGTTCGTCACAAGTTGATTACAAAAGGGGGATGAAGGCCCTTTTTATCATAATCATGAAGGAAAAAAACCTAAACATCCAAAACCTAACCCTACAAGATGAACCCTAAAAAGGGTTTGCAGGCACCGATGTGGTTAGTTGATGTGTCAACTACTTAGGGGCATAACCTTTGCATAGAATATATGTATAAGGCGCTTGGTAGCCCGTTGGAAATATCTAGCCTACAAGTACACATTTCACCCATCCAAACTACCTTTGGTTGTGTTTGGACTCTAACGTCACCAAAAAATGTCATTTAGGGCCTCAAAATGGCCTGGAAGCTTTGGGCCCGAAGAACCATAAAAAAAATATTGAACTAGAAAAATTGTTTTGAGTTATTGGAATAGGTGGATGGAAACCGATATCCATCTGGATCAATCCTCTCCACTTAGGAAGCAATGGTATCCATTATTTTGAGTTGCTACATCATATGGGGAAATTTATGTTGAATTTGACTCATGGTGAGCCACTTGCCTTGGTGGAGAAACTACCCTAATTTGACGGCTCGATAGAGTTGAACGCATTGTTGGCGAGTGCCCTTCACTTGTGTATCTATGATTCGATCAACCACATCCTTCTCCAAATAGTCAAGTTTGAGTCATGACGATTCCAACTTCTCTACCACCTCTAAGGTGTCAAAGAACGATGGGAAATATGGGTGAAGGAGCTCCACATTAAATACCAGGTGCAGGCCAAGAAAGGGAGGAATGCTTAATTCAAATCCATTCTCATTGACTACCTTAATGATAGTGTACAACCCATATCAAACTGGATGAAGCTTGTGACGAGGTCTTGTTAGCCACTCTTTCTACAAATGCAACCAAACTTTATCACCCACCTGAAATTTGTGTGGAACTCGATATTATACACATTGATGCTTGTACTTGGAATTGGATTTCTCCAGAATGTCATGGATTTGCTGAGGAATGTGCTAAATTTTTTCAACAAATCAAGTGGCCTTGTCCACCTCAGTACGATCATGGGTAGATTCCTCTTGTGTTGAGGAAATGGGAAAAGATACATCAATTGGGGCCAATGGTTGGAATCCCTAGTACATTTGCAAAGGGCTATGTCCAGTAGAGTTGTGAAGGGCTCTATTGTAGTTATGTTGAATATATGGAAGACTCCCATCCCATGTGCAGGGATGCTTAGAATTGTACATCCTTAAATTATTCACAATCATCCTATTGACCACCTCGGTATGTCCATCGGTTTGGGGATGGAAGGAAGTTGATTGGGTGAGTTTGGTGTCCATTAGCAACCATAGGCTAGACCAAAATGTGCTCAAGAATCGGTTGTACCGGTACGCCATGGTAGCTCGAAATGAACCCAAACACGTTTGAAGAAGAGCTTAGGAGTGGCTTAGGCGGTGATGCTCTTCTTGCAGGATGTCAAAATGGCCATCTTAGAGGAGCGATCCACAACCACCAACACATGGTCATTACCATGCTTTGTTGAAGGTAGTCCTGACATCTAGTTCATGGAGATGGATTCCCGGGGCCCATTTGGAGTAGGCAAAGGGGTGTAAAACCCATGCTTCTTAATGGCAGGTTTTGTGATGGCATAAGTAGTGCGTGACCTGATATATATATGTCGATGTCTTGTCAAGGCTTAGACCAATAAAAAAAACTTATGCAATACCACTATGGTATTTTCTATGCCAAGGTGCCCTGCCACCCGACTGTAATGCACTTCCCAAATCAGCTTTGCACGCTCGCTCGAAGGAACAAAAAGATGGCCCAGATGGCATAATTGTCCTTCCTGGAGATTAAAGTTTTCCACTAGGGTGCCTGCACATAATGCTCGATAGGTGGAAGTAAACTCGAGATCATCATCATATAGTTGAGACCACTTGGAAGTCTCATGGTCATAAGAGTTGAGCATCATAGTCAAGGCTGCCAGTGGAGGTCTACTAAGGCAATCAATGACTCGATTAGTGCTACTCTTTTTATACTTGATTTTCAAATGGAATTGCTACAAATGTGTGGAACAATTTTGGTGGTGATCACTCTTGCAACTTCTCGTGCGTTTGCATGAACTGCAGGGGCTCGTGATGAGTGTGGATGATCGTCTATTTTCCAAGAATATAATGCTTCCATTGGCAGAAAGCTTTGACAATGGAATACATTTCCTTCTCATAGATAGGGTACTTGTGGACTACATCTGAGCATGTCTCACTATGATATGCCATTGGATGGCCATGCTGAGTGAGGAATGTGCCAATAGCATAGCCCAAAGCATCTGTCTCAATTTCAAAGTGTTGTTGCAGATATGGTAAGGTAAGGATGGGTGTCGAACACAAGCATTGCTTCATCTCCTCAAATGCTTGTTGTTGTGACTTGACCCAAATAAACTTGGCCTTAGATCCTCCTTTGGTCACTTGGATAAGGGGCCTAGAAATATGAGAGAAGCCAACACAAATTTGTGATAGAAGTTGGAAAGGCATAGAAAAATATGAAGCTCTGTGAGAGTCGTCGAGGCCACCCAATCGTGAATGGATTGGATCTTGGTAGGATCCACATGCACACCATAGTCATCCAAGATGTATCCTAGATACTGAATTCTCTCCACACCAAATGATCACTTCTCTAGATTGGTGTACAACTTGTGTTGTCACAGGTTGCTAAGGACATGTTGAATATGTTGCAAATGTTCTGCCCACGTTCTGTTGTAGGTGACGATGTCATCTAGATATACGACCACAAAATAATTGATGAATGGACGGAAAATATCATCCATCGTCCTCGTAAAATTAGTTGCAGGATTATTTTAGCCGTAAGGCATGACTAACCACTCAAAAAAACCTTCCCGAGATTTGAATGCCATCTTCTAAAAATTGGTTGGATCAATTGGTACCGATGATATTCGGACTTTAGATCAATCTTACTAAAATAATTGACACCCTTGAGTTGGTCGAGAAGGTCATCGATCTATGGAATGGAATATTGAATCCGTACTGTGATTTGTTTAGAGCTCTGTAATGAATATAGAGTCGCCAAGTCCCATATAATTTGTTTTGCAACAATACAATTGGGCTCCTGCAAGGTGAGGAGCTTGGTTGGATGTGCCCCTTTTGGATTAATTCTTGAATCTATTGCTTGATTTATTCATTTTCCATGAGGGGATGCCTATATACCGACCCATTAGGTAGTGGCGCCCGAGGTGTCAAATCAAATGAGTGTTTGACCTATCAATGTAATGGCACCCCAATAGGTGTGGTGAAGATGTTTATGTCTACTTCCATGAAAACTTGTTATGTTGTATAGAGAGGCCCTATGTGGAAGTAGTGGATGTTGTTGTTATCTTCCTTTCATATTTAGAACAAATCATGAAAAGGACAAATTTCTTACTCTGGGATATTACCTTCCTGCACTGCTTAGTTGAGATGAGAGATACTGCAGTAGGGGGGATTACCTATGGTATCCTGTAGAGTTGATTTCCCATAATAGTAATGGCACTACGAGGTTTGGATTCATACATAGCATGATGCTTCCACATATATGCTTGTCCTAAAATAACATCACAAAATTTGAGCAGGGCTACATCGCACATTACCTCATCATTGAAGGGCTCGATTTCATAGGGAAAGCGACATTGTTGACTGAATCAGATGTCTCGTCCCTAGCTGAGCCACCCAATGTTGTAGGGTTGCGTGTGTGGTGTTGTTGGAAAATTTAACTGCTTGATGACCTCTGTCGAAATCAGGTTCTTTTGGCTTCTCTTGTAAAAATAAAATGTAGTAGAGTTCCCTTTACCCACATCTACGAGTGGAAGAGGTGCCCACCTTCTTCTGGCTCATCTGGTCATCGGGTTGGATATTTTTGGTAGCGATGGTGACGTTGGTTTATGCGTCAATGATTCGCTTCCCCTAACTGTGACTGCAACATTGGGTTTTGAATCAAAGTCAAAAGAAAAATTTGACTCTGAAGCTTTGATCTCAGCCACCAATTACTGCTTTGAGATACATTCATCAACGTTGTGCCAGGGGCTCTTATGGAACTCGCACCATTTCCCGATGTCCTTGTTTGTTTTCCCACTCCCCTTCTTTGCTTGTGGCTTGGAATGGTTGTCCTGGGGTTGTTTTTCCTTACTCCATCCTTTGTTCTACGAGATAGGGTTTCCCTTTCCTTGCTTCTGCAGTGGATTCGCAGGCCCAAAATATCGCTTGTTCTTCTGCTTGAATTTTTGCTCGATCTTAACAGCATATCAATAAGCGGCTCCTAGTGACGAAATATCTAAAAATTCCAGTTCGGTTTGGATGTACCTATGTAGTTTCCCGCGGTATTTTAGAACTAGATTCCACTCGGAGTGTTTGATACCCATCTTGGTGCGCAAGGTATGGAAGGTATTTATGAACTCCAGAACTGTTTAGTCCCTCTCTTGACACAATGTGGTCCATCTCATGTACTAGTCGTCATAGTTTACCACATGGTAATATTGCTCCTTAATGACATCTATAAAAGAGGCCCAAGTGGGATTGGCCTCGAACATTTCAAACTCATATGTTATGGTTTGCTCACAATAATTTTAAGACCAATTTTTAACATGGGGGATAGCCTTAAGGAGTGCAAAGGTGATCTTTTCCCCGTCAAAAAAATTGTGGACATAGAAATACTCTTCTAGTAGACTCAACCATTTATTTAGGGCATCAGCATCAATCTGGCCTTCAAATAAAGGGACATCAAAGTTAACTTGTACCTTAAAGGGTATGGTTCCTCTAAAATAACTGCTTGATGATCCCTCCATTGTGGTCAGCATCCGTCGAAGGATTCAGGCAAAATTGTCCATCATCACATTCCTCTATCACACAAGTGCTTCCTCGAGTAACAACTTGATGGGATCTATTGATCTGCCATTTCTCTTTTCCTTGACCATGGCAAGTGGCTTGGGACGCCGAGAGTGGTCTTTCTCGAGCTCAACTAGTTCAAGACCCAAGTGTCTATATCCCAACCTCGTCAAGGACATACATAGAGAAATAACAAAAGAGTAGGCTGCTCTAATACCACTAATCCAGATTTATGTGATAAACAAAATGAAAGAGCATATATAAATCCACATACACAGATATATTGCAAGAAACACACTGATACAGTAAACTCAAGTTCTATTAAGTGAATGAAACAGAATAGGCTGTAAAATAAAAGAAGTTAGAATGGTGGTAGCTTTATCTCTGAGAAGAGATGTGGCAGCTACACTCATTCATCACAAGCTTATTACAAAAGGAGGCTAAAAGGGCCTTTTATTATAAGCATGAATTCAAAAACCCTAAACATCCAAAAACCTAACCCTATGAGATGAATAGTAAAAAGGTTTGTGGGCCTCAAGGTGTTTAGTTGATGTGTCAACTACCCATGGGCATAACTTTTGCATACGATCTTCATTTAGGGCGCTCAGTAGCCCGTTGGAAAGGTTTAGTTGAGAAGTACAAATTTTGACTATCCAAAATTCCTTTGGATACACTTATACTATGATGTTTCCAAAAAAATGTCATTTACGGCCTCAAAATGGCCCCAAAAGTTTTGGGCGCCAAAAACCGTAAAAAAACTACCGAATTGGAAAATTTGTTTTGAGCAAGTGGAATAGATGCATGGCCAATGATATCCATTTGGATCATATCTCTTTCTAAACATTCCTTGGATAAAGAATCTACAAATGTATTATATTTTCAATCTACGTGGGAGAAAGGATTTTCAATAGTTTTTATAATATCTTTAATATGCATAGCCAAATTGTAGATCCAAGCTTCATGTACCTGATATTGTCCTGCCGTCCATGTGATGACAAGTTCTAAATCCCCATTAAAAACTTTCAGTAGGAGAAAGAGAGCTTTTAGTTCATTGTAATTGTTTGTTTCCAGTCTAAGAAAAGCTTTCCCTGCAAAAAAATGTGCATTTGTAACAAAGGGAACATACCCCCCTCCACATCTAGTTCCATTATTCTAATTGGCGCATCAAAAAAAACCCCAAGGATAGTTTTTATCAATAATCAATGGCTGGTAGTTTTTAAACATGGGCACTTATGGGATAGACTTAAATAAGGAGAGCATGGCCACCACCTGAGTTGCCACCTAGAAGTTTGGGACGAACCTATCCTCGAATATGCTCTCATTTCAAGCCATCCAAATACTCCATGGCACTAAAAAAGGAATAACCTTGGTGTTCCTGAGTTTTTCTTGGTCATCCATACCTTGATGTTACCAAGAAAATATGTTTTATCCCACGGGTGATTTATTCTCAGCAAAGATTCAACCTCCTTCCAGACTTGAACTGTGAAAGGACATGATACAAACATATGGGCATTTGTTTCTTCATTGCCATGATGGAGAGGGAACCACCCTGGACCCTCCATGCTATTCATTAGTAATCTGTCACAAGTAGGAATACAGTTATGAATAATCATACACACCAATTAAATACATTTTGAAGGTGCACAAAATTTACATAGCGTTTTCCACAACCAGTCCAAAGTGATTGATAAAGGATTCAAGATTGATTCATATCCTTAAGAAACAATATATTCACTCCCTTCACCTTCCTATCCCCGTGCTAACTCATATGTTGCTCCAGTGGATTGTAAACCACCCTTGCCTCCATATGGATGAAACATCTACATTATTTATCTTATTTAAAGTTCACATGCCCCTCCTTTTCAAGTGATTAACAATTTCCTGGGATAGAAAAATTAATTTCTTGCATACAAGGATGGAATCTACTCCTAATATTACATGTGATCCATCGCCAGTATTCCATGTAAGATGATCACTTATAACCGAGAAAGCTGATGTAATAGTGTTCTGATGATTTGAGGCATTAAGCACAAAATTCCTTGGGTTTCAGATCCAGTTAAGCAAACTACCATGAGCTATATATTTGTGGAACAAGATTCTGCACCAAAGACCATCTTTTGTGATGAAGTGCCATACAGTTTTTGATGCATTGGCTCTACTGAAATTGTGTAAGTTGTTTACACCCTAGGCACCATACTTATTTGGACAATCAATCATCTCTCAATGAACCCAATGGTATCATTTATACTCTATATTGGCCTTCCAAAGGTATTTCACGCACATCTTTCTAATTTTCTCTATAGTTCCTTTTGGAATTGAAACCAACGTGAACCAATATACTGGGATAGCCTCGAATGCAAACTTGATGAGAACAAGTCTCCCACCTCATGATATCCATATATTACATTGGTGGTTAACTCTACCTTCAACCTTTACAATTAACAATAGTCAATCTGCTTTTGTGTACTTGTTGGGTTTTAAGATCAACCCCAGGTACATTAGCCCTCCCTACCAGTCCTACTAGGGAATGTTAAAAATTCTATACAAATGATCTAGTATGTCCTCTGAGAGTTTGAAAGAGAAAATCATTGACTTTCTAGATTAACAATCATCCCTATAGCTGAGGAGAATAATTTAAAATTTCCTGTAGTGCCCATCCATCCTATAATGTGCCAAGTATGAAGAATAAAATATCATCCACAAAAAGAAGGTGAGTCATGGAGATCGAGCCAACAACCTTTACCCCTTTTATCCCCCCCGTCTCTTTGCATAACATATAGCTCAACTCAAAGCTTATGCAATAAGAAGAAGAAAATATGGTGATAAAGGTCACCTTGTCTTAGTCCTTGGGAAGAAGTAAAAAATAAAGAAGTAGATTCATTAATAAGTACCAAATGAAAAGGATACCTTACACAACACATTATCCATGTCACTACCTTCAATAAGAAACCCACATGTAGAAGCACTAATATCAAGTAAATCCATGATACGCGGTCATACGCCTTCAAGAGGTCAAGTTTTGGCACAAAATATGGTGTTGAGTATCTCCTAATCACATGAAGTGTCTCCTGGGTCGATCCAATTGCCTCATGGATCAATCGTCCTTCCAGAAATCTAAATTGCCTCGATGAAATTTATTTTGAGAGCAAAGGTTTAATTCTCATAGAAATAACCTTCAACAATATCTTATATTCACAATTGCACAACGCAATGGGTCAGAAATCATCAAAATCCAATGGGTGATCCTTTTTTGGGATAAGAGCCAAGAATGTAGAATTCAACCCTCGATGGATTCTCCTGTGTAACTGCACTTCTTCTACCATCCGGATAAAATCCAACTCACCAACTGCTTAAAATCCTCTTCCGCAACCCAGTTTAAATTATATTTGAACGGGATTTTGGATTATCCATCCATGTCCAAGATTCAAAAATGACTAGAAGGTTAAAAGAAAATCTCGATTCCAATATCTTGGGACCAGTAATTTCCTATAGACTCAAAAGGGGTACGATGAGCCAAAAAACAGTCAAGTCATTTTGTAATACCTGCCTTCCTTGTTTGATTGTTTACCCAGGTTGGTTTAAGACCCATTGGTTCAACATCCACCAAACCTGAATCTTCTAAGGCATTAAAAAAAAGCCATCCAATCTATCAACTTGAGCCACTCTTTCCCAAATTTCACCATTATCCAGGGTGTTATAGGTCAAATCTGCACTTCTCCGTCCGTGATCACCTTTAGCTGTTTAACACACAAAAGGAAAACTTGGATTGAATAGCAAGACTGCCTTAGATGATGCATGGACTTGGTTTACCCCTCGGCAGCTAACAAAACCTTGTTTTTGACATGTGCGCTACTCCACAAGCATCAAACCAGCGCACATCAGGAAGTGTGCCCTACTCTACAGGCATAAGAGGGGCGCACACCAGCTAGTATGCCCTACTTTACCTCTTGCATAGTAGCGCACACCTCAAAAAATCTTGCAAACACTGGTTGTAAAGCACTGAAGTTGCATATTGTGCGCTACTCTACTGTGGAAAACTCACGCACATCTTAAAATGTAATAAAAAATATATTAATTTGACGAATTGGGATTAGTTGAAGTTGGTTCTGCAACTTCCCCAACCTCCCAATCCAACCACCTCTCAATCGAAACTGCCTACCTTGTCCCATAAATACAAGGAGGATCCATGAGAGGGGTTACTCACAAGAGGAGAAACTATACATTAAGGGTTGTTATGCTGGAGGAATTCCAAAGTTAGTGTGAAGAGCAGGAGCCCAGAATCCAGTTGCACAAGCACTTTGAATGATCAGGTATCATTGTACTGCTTATTTGCTTTTGACAATAAAAGTTTAAATACTCTTCCCGTCCCAATCAAATGTCTAATGGATTGCATATTTGTTTGGATTAAATGCTTGATTGTATTTGATGTTTAAATTGCATTTCAATTTCATCATCGTTATATCAATCAAGATATGCTAAGGAAGGTACCTTTTGTATTGCAGGTTCACCAAACAGAAGATCAAGTGAAGGATTGATTGAATGAGCGAGCAAAAGCTAGGATCGAATGTTGTTAATAAGGTATGCCTTCAAGAATCTTAATCTCTTTCTTTTTGTAGAATCCTATGTGATATGATCAATGTATTTACCTATCACCCCAGAAGTTGGAGTATCCCTCTCCTCGCTATAGGGTAGAAATCCTGAACAACAGACTGGCGACCATACTGGGGAGGATCGGTTGTTTTTTTCTCTAGGAGACCTAATTAGTTTTCCTTCCAGTACTTTTTGGTCTTTTTTTATCCTCTGAGAGGCCCTGTAGGTCATTGTTACCTGCTTTCTCTTGCTTGACTCATCTCAGTTTTCCTTTCCAAAGCCTGTTTCAGACCTTCTCTGACATGTGCGCTAGTCTTCCCTACACATAGTAGCGCATACCTGATGATGAGAATTGTGTTCACTACTGCACAGTAGAGCACATCTCCCAATGTGCGCTGGTTTATGCACTGCACAGTACGGCATATTCCTGTAACTCTCCGTTTGTTGTTGGGATTTGATTTCCATCCTCTTGATTTGCCTTCTTAACTGATCCTTGAGGTTTGTAAGCCTTTGTTGAGTCTTGTTAGCCTCTCCTAAGTCCCTTAACTCATCTTTGTTTGCTTGAGTACTTTTTAAGTGTCTTAGCTACTTTCTAGCCTTTTTGAAGTTCGTGCACTGTTTGCTTTTGGACTTAGCTGCACATTTTGGACCTAGTTGCTAGTTGCAATCATACAAACCTTGTGTTCATAACATTTGTTGTTTGTCGCAAATTTAGCACGCTTCCTCAGTCTCTTATCCTTTTCATTAGGGTTTTACCTAGTTGGAGTCCTTAGGGTGTTTTCAAAAGCTTTTTGAGTCTAGACACTTTTCTGATTGCTTTTTCAGTTTCAGTCCAAGTAAGTTGAAGCCTTTTAGTTCGCTTTCTTCCGAGTCTGTGTGTTAGTAAGGTCATTCTTGGTTCACTTGCTTACTTTTTGCTTGGCTTAGTGTTTTCTTAGGGTTTTGATGCTTAGGAGCAACATGTTTAGGTCTGCCTTTCTGTCACAAGTGTCCCTTTTCCCTGTTTCTTTTTCACTTTGTTTCCAAGCCTCAAGTTTTTCTTTTTCAAAAACTTGGTAAGTCAAGTCTTCCTCAAATCATTTGATTTGTTTGTTTTGAACCATTTAGGTGTTAGTCTTACTCGCACTTCACTTTTAGGTCTTACTTGCGCTTTTACAAGTTCTTTTTCTTTTACAATTATCAAAAAAAGCAAAAAATTGTTTTAAGCAACTTAGTAGTAATGTCTATCGTAGTTTTGAAGTAGCATAGTTTGCTTCGAAATATTAAAAGAAAATACAAAAAGATTTTGTTTTAGGTTTGCTTATCTTTAGTTTTGGAAAACAATGAATGAGAAAGTTTAGTGAAAGTTTAGTGAAAGTTCTTTACTTTTATGTACTTTCCATTTCAGTCACAACCACGCCACACACTTCACTACAACCTTTGAGTAAGAACAACCATTTAAAAAGAACACTTAATAAAATTTATTAGCAACATTTTTCTTTTTAGGTGTACACAACATCAACTAGCTTAGGCTAGAGTTTTGAGCTTAAATCGCCTTAAACTGCTCAAGACTGGCTTCATTACTCAACAATCGTAGTATGACTTTCTTATAGGTAAATCCATCTATATAAAAATTTCTTGGGAAACTCTACTAAAACCAGAGCTAAGCACGAGGTCGTGTGAGACTAGAATTGCTGAGGATAGCCCCTCACTTTCTTTTCGAGCATAAACCAGAGTTGTCTCGCGTATGGCCATCCTTTAGGATTTCAGGCTTTGTTACCCTGCCCATGCGTTACGGCTAGACTGATGAATATCCCCCCAAGAATTTTCATACTTATGGTAGCCTTAGTATCTTGACCATCTAGGACTCTACACAGGTGACAACGGAAGGCTATTTCTGTTGTACCTAGGACAGACGTGGGAGGAAACCCTCTACAGAAATTTGGGAAGGAAGTTTGGTGATTCAAACGCTTGCACCCAGAGGACCTATATGTGGACCCCGTGTAACGGTTCTTCATCCTTCGTTGGTTAGTTATGGGCCCTAATCTTCCCAGACTTCCCTCTGGAAGGCATATATTTTCCTGGTTTGGATTACCTAGGACCTTTATAGTGGTGTGCTCTTTGTGCCGTTTGTTTTTAGCCTTAGAATTTTTGGCCCCTTGAGTCGAAAACTATGGAAAGCATCCCGTTGAGCACCAATCAAGGGACCCCTATTGAAGGGGCTCCTTGTGCTTTTCCATTCATTGGGAACATTGGTACTCCCTTAATGGCTACCTTGAATCTTTCAGTATTCACTATAGGGTTACCGGTTTGGTTGTTTTCCACTCCGAACACCTTGCATGCTCTTGATGCTTCTCAAGTAGGAACCTCACATCAAGAGCGTCAAAAACCTATGCCTGCTTCGCTAGTAACATCTTCTCCTCCTCCTCCTTCTACCTCATGTGGTGAAAATAGTAATACTAGTAACCAGCAGTCTAAAAGGAATAGACGGAGCAAGAATAGGAAGAAGATGCCAAAGCAAGGGGGCAGCCACCCAGCCTCTGGAAGTTATGCTGGGGGTACCCACCCAACCTCTGGAGGTCATGTTGGGGGAAAACTCTCAGTCACTGGAAATCATACTGAACCTAGCCACCCAGCCTATGGAAGTCATGCTGGGGGCACCTACCCAGCCTCTGGAGGTCATGCTGGGAGCAAACTTTCGGTCACTGCAAATCATATTGAAAGTATGTCTTCAACCACTGTTGCTCATGTTGAGGACACGTCATTGATCATTGCTGGTCATATTAATGACAAGTCACAAGTTACTGTGAGTCATACTGGAGACACTGAATCAACCACTACAAGTCATGATGAGAAAGTTGACATTGTCGACAAACCTAATAAATAGAAGCTTAAGTTCCCTTGTAAGTTTTGCGAGGGACACCACCTAACCTATTTGTGCCCTGTACTTCCAGAAGTGCAAAATGTGTGGTCCATAGTTCAAAAATCTTACGCTTCCGAGCAACCAGCCACTGCAAATCATGCTGGGGGCAAGCTGTCAGCCAATGCTAGTCATGCTGAGAGTATTGTTGTTGTAAAGGAGTCTAATCTTATAGGACGCAAGCCAAAGTTCCCTTGTAAACTTTGTAAGGGAGATCACCTTACTCACCTATGCCCTGCCATTCCAGAGGTGCGGAGAGTGTGGTCCATGTCTGAAGGATCCTCTGCTCTTGAACTGTCTATAGATTCTCAATAGCCTGATCAACCTTTGGTTGATGAAGTGGTTGAACCAATGCAATCTTTGGTCAACCCCACTCTTCCTTTGGAGAGTGAAGCGATCAAATCAATGCAATCTTCAACCGATCCCATCAGTCCTTAGGAGACTGATGCGTTTGTCCCTGAAGTCTTCTGCATTACCAGTTCGTATGTTTCGGAAGTGGGGGGCACTTCCTCTGTGCCGAGTGAACCCCTACCAAGATCTGGGATCATTTCCTTCTATTGAAATAGTCTAACTGGACCTCGCCTTCCTTCTTCTTCACCTTTCCAGATAAAGGTTGATATTGGTAACCATGTGATTCACCGATGTATTGTAGATGAAGGAGCCTCTGTTAGTATCTTATCCCCTTATGCTTGGATAGATTTAGGTTTCCCTAACCTTGTTACAGCTGTGAATTGGCCGTTGACCTTCGACAAAAGACCTAGTGAACCATTGGGATTCCTCCCTCAGGTACCTATTAATTTGAGTGAAAAAACAGTCTTAGTTGATTTTATGGTTTTAAAGGACCCTATGGATTTTAATATGATCCTCGGGCATGATTACGTATATGCTATGCAGGCTGTGGTGTCTACGCTCTTTCGTGTGATGCATTTTTCTCATAACGAAAGCATTGTCACTATCGATCAGCTTACATTTGTTGATCCCTCTTATTACCCAACTTTAGACCAAGTGTATCCCTTGCCAGTAGGCACTACCATATCACAATCAAATATTGTGGCATACTGTTCCTTGAGTCCAATTGCCACTGAGAATAAGCCTCTGAATTCATGCTTACTTTCTCGGGACTGGGTCCTGACAATTGACTAGGTTATGACTCCATCTGAATGTTTAGATATGTGTTCTATCTGGGATGATATACTTCCATCCAATGAAGTTTTCCTAGAGTCTGTAATATAGTATGCCATTCATTTGGACATTGATCCACCTTTGAGCAGTCTTCCACCTTCAATTCGAACTCGTTAAAAATAGTAAGGGGATTACGAGCATTTTTCCACCTTTTCTTTGAGCTCGTTAAAAACAGTAAGGAGGTTATGAGCATTCTTCTACCTTCACTTCGAGCTCGTTAAAAACAGTAAGGAGGCTATGATCATTCTTTCATCTCTCCTATGAGCTCGTTAAAAAACAGTAAGGAGGTCACAAGTTTACTTTTTCGGGCTCGTTAAAATTTTACGAAAAATATTTTTATGGAGTTCTCTCTAAGCTCTCGTTAGACTCTTTAAATATGACAATATTGCCGAGTATAGTTGTCATTTTAGACTCGTGAAAGGATTTGAAGCGACATCTGCTTAAGTATAAGTTTAACCCTTTTCCGGACTTTTGTGGATTACTTACGAAAAAGGAATACTCTAGTCATCCATAGCTATAAGAGTTCTTCTTCCATTGTTTTACACTTTTTCGGGGGAGGAGACTAAATTTACGAAACAGGACCTTTTGGAGCCTTCTTTAGGGTTTTCAGGCTCTCGAAATATGAAAACACCAACCGAGCATTCACCTACTCGGGCTCGATGTGAAATCCACGAGAGGGTAAATAGAGGATTGTTTAAGTTTTTCAGACTCTAAAAATAGGAAAACATCGACGAGCATTAACCTACTTGGGCTCGATATTAAAATCCACGAGTAGGTGTATGGAGTTATTGTTTAAGTTTTTCAGACTCCTTAAAATTAAAAACACCGGTGAGCAAGAACAGATCTCGGCTCGATATTAAAATCCAGAGATGAGTACTATAGAGTAATATTCTATCTCTTCTTCGAACTCTGTAAAAAATGAAGAAGGTCCTGAGTCTTCCTCCCATGGGCTCATTAAACTCTTTACATGGTTGGATCTATCGAGTTTTCATTCTTTCTTGGACTCATTAAAACAACAAGAAAGGTATTATTTTATCTAAAAAGAACAAGGGATAAGAAGTGTATATCACATCTTACAGTTTCAAAGGCAGTTCAGTCAATCCTATCCTTGAACACAACACCTATTTGAGTCTATCATTTCAATTGGGTTTAGTTTTCGACCTTAGGGTGAACTTGATCTCCGAATTGTTTACTCCCCCGATTGGTTATTCTTCCAACCATATGGAGGGTCTGCTAATGTCTCCTACATTACAAGCTTATATCATTTCCCCATCATGTTGAAAACTGCCTAAGTCACTTTGTGCCATGCTCACTGTTTAAGGATATAACCCATGTCGACCATTCTACAGTTTACCTTGACCTCATGTGTCGGCCATCCTAGTATCAGTCTTGTTACATGTCTTACTCCACATCAGCTCATACCATTTGAGTGTTCCTCGTGTTGGATGATGGAGGATGCCTTAAGGCCTCCCTTCCAACTGACTTCTTCCCATCGACATCAACTCATTTTGCTCTGGGAATGAAGTTTAGAGTTTTGGTTAGTACCTTGGGGATTGTAGTCACCAGTGGCAATTTCCCTCCCTGTTGAATTATGAGAATACATCAATGTCTCTTATTTGACAGGTTCCTTAAGTGTTCGACGTCAAGTCCACTTATTCACACTTGTTGGATCGTACTAGGTACCTTGGGCCCCATTATCATTATCGGTGGAAGCCCTCGCATTTTTTAACGGTATACATCAATGATTGGTAATCAAACGATTCCCCCCATGTTCGACTTTCAACTCATTTATTCACATGGTTAGGGTTTGTACCTTGAGTTTTTTTGGATGAAGACCTTGGGATTTTGATAGCATTACTTCATTATGCTATCACCCAAGCTGCACAAGACTGAGCCTCACTCATTTTCAAGAGCTTATCATATTCAATCCATCCATATGACAGAAGAGCTCTCCAAAAAATTTCACGTCCTTGATAAGGGTCGTAAACATTGAAAAGTTGCATATGTCTTCCCAATTCATGACTATATAGATTCATGCATAATATTGAAATGAAAACACAAGAGTTTAGGAGATAAAAGGAGGAGTTACAACCCATGACAATGCTTGTAGAAAAATCCAAAATCGTCAACAAAATTCTAGTGTGAAAAGCATCTACTTAGAATCTGTACAACTTGTGATTCCGCAATCATGGTTTCTTGAATAAACAAAGCATCCCATTTTGTGGATAAGACTAGTCTCTTAAGGGTTGATTGCTTGTGTCAACTGCCCTTGCCGCAAATTTTTAGGGTTAGGAGCTTCATGGGTCACTCCTACAAGGGAAAAACGATGCTCTGAGACCCCCAAACAATAGGCTTTGCTTGCCTTGATTTATTTCTCGAGCAGCTTTTGCTTGTGCCAACTTAATAGCTGATTTGCACCCTACGTTTGCAGGCCCTAACTCATAAACATTATCACAACCCAACTCTCCCGACTGGTTACCTTCATGTGAGGAAGATGAAGGTTTTGGGCACAATTGATAGTGACCCCTTCCCCTTTCCCATGGTGATTCCTCTTCTTTAGCTATGCTAGTGGAAGTTTCCTAACCAATGAAACTATATGAGTCCTTTGCAAGACTAACCTTAAAGAGAGTAGGATTGCTCTACCCTAAAATGGATACCAAGGAGGAGGTAGAGGTCTCTGCAAAGGTTGAACCTCTAACCAGTTCTTCATTGTGGGTAGGGAGAACCACAAAATAAGAATCGGAGGTATCTTTTCCCTTATCCACGACATCCAAAGTTATATCATTATCCCTAGAATTTACCATCGCTTTACTTCTTAGCCATATGTCCTCTACATTCTTTTGTTGTGACACAGAAATATCAAGAAAGTTTGATAAGCATGGATAAGAGAAAACTGATCCTTCCACAAGGATAAATAACTCTCCAACATGCTAACCTTATTTTACCCTAGATTCACTGTTCATGATGAGGTGGATGGACTAATCCATGACAGACTAATCGTTTGACGGATAAGGTCTCAACTCTTCATGCATCTTAGGGGACATGGATGTTACAAGGGGAGGAGATATATCCATAGAGGACTTCCTTCTCCAAACTTTCTTTGAGAAAGAAAAATCACAATCCACCATCGAATGATCATATGTGTGGCATCGCATACACCAGAACGATAGGTTTTCATAGTTCAGAATATGAATCCTATTGGAAGTGCCAACCTTAATCTCCATAGTTTCATAAAGTACAAGACTAACATTAATTTCAACCAAAATATTAGCTACAGAGCAAACATTTGAAGTGTAATAGGAATCATCAAGCAATATGAACTTACCGACAGTGTCGCCAATGTCCTTGAGAAAGTTGTTGTTCCACACATTTCCATTGGGAGGTGAGGTAGATGAACCCAAACTAGAGTCAAGGATGCAAATTCTTCATGAGCATCGAACCCTAGGTGCCAATATTTTATGGACAAGAAATCTTGGTCACATAACCATCTCCCTCACAGAATTCTAATCATGCCTTATTCCGAACAAAAAATAAACCCAATCCATCGTTTCTCCGGTAGGTGTAAAACTGGTCCATACTCCAAAATAGGGCACCAATTATGTTGGACCAAGAAATTGAGGCCATACACACCCATATTTCTTCCCAGGAACTTTTCGACAAGTGGTTTTCCCAATGAAGGCCCAATTTGGTCAACTTGAAGATCCTTTCCTACTACCAGGGATATACCCCCTCCTCGAGAATTTATCACCTTTTATTGCGTTTGACTAGGACTTGAAACAAGTTTTCTAAAACTTCGCAGATCCTCCACTTCTATCTTAGACCCTATATAACCCAAGTTTCCCATAGGAGGATCCGGATAACAAGAGGATAAACCCTTCCCACAATCCCTTTCCTCCAAAGTACCTAAAATCCCAAACTTCAAGGATTCAAAACCCAACCTATTTTCTCCCACATAACAAGAAGATGAAGGTTCAAGATGCTTTTTAGACTCCCAATGCAAACAAGGGTTCGACTAATTTACAGATATATTAAAATTACTGACCACCTGAGGTGGCATCCCCAAAAGCTCCTCTAAAACAATGTCAATACGAGGCTCCACATGCTCGAAATGATCGATGCCACTACCAAAGATATCTTCTTTTGATAAGGTATCGTCACTCTAGTCTACCAACTGCTCCAGCTCAATCATCTTTAGTAAATATGACATGGACACATATGTGTGGCCCTACCCTCCAACATAAACCCTAGACATATATCCCTCGCTCCCTTGGATTGATGCAACAACCAACTACTGACCTCATTCTTGCTCTGATCCCACATCCATATAGTGGTATTGGTGTGATTAGTGGTTCATGAAAACACTCATCCAGGTCCAAATCCTTGCATCCATGTATCTCTTATTACTTTGTTTTCCCTTTGTATTGAATGTTGATATTTATCTAAGATATGCATTGTTCACTTGTTTACATGCATAGTTTGGGCTAGTTTCAATTTAGATCTGCATTTTTAATGGTTGATTTATGTGTTAATGTAGCTCAAGTAGAGATTTTTCCTTTTGGGAAGTGATATTGGTTCAAATCCTAACATTCCCTTACCATTTTCTATTTATGATTTCATTTTTTACCATTTTTCCTATTATGTTTTTGTAAATATTGATTTACACAAGCTTAGTATAGTTCTAGTTCAATTATGCACTTTTAGTGGTAGATTTTTGTGGGAATTTAGCTCAAGTAGAGCTCTTGTCTTTTGGCAAGCAACCTGGGTTGAAATCCAAGCATTCATTTACCACTTTTTCATTTCTATTTTTTTTTACTAATTTCTATTTTTATTTTCATAAATTTTAATTTGTATACAGTTGGTGCTAAAGTTGACGCCAAAAAGGAAGCTAAATGCATAGCTAAAAAGGAAGCTACGCGTGGCATTAAAAACGAACATAAACCTAGATCTAAAAATGAAGCTAAACCTACCATTAAAAAGGAAGCTAAACCCGCTGATGAAAAGGAAGCTAAACCTAGTGCCAAAAGGAAGCTAAAGTTGGCACTAAAAAGGAAGCTAAACCTGGTGCTAAAAAGGAAGCTAAAGTTGGCGCTAAAAAAGAAGCTACACTCAGATATTTTGAAATGTCGTTCAATGTCAACTTTATCTTTTGGCACCTGTCCCAAAATTGAAAAAAAAAAATAACACTAAAAATTGGTGATAACAGCTTGTTTTCTTGTAGTGTAAGGGAGATGAGAGACTTCAACTCTAATGAGAGTTAGTGAAGCCAAAAAACATGAAAGAAGAAAGAGATGGTAACAACATCGAGAGAGAAATCCACAAAATTCTAGTTTAAAGGTTGTTTTAAGCATGACTAAAACCTCGCACAAGATAAAGGGGATAAAAAAGGCAAGCACAATCACTAATCCCGTATGGGGAAAAACTATCTCAAGTCACATCCTAACCCAATATAACAACCTAGATGGAGAAAACCACTAGCTCAAGCAAATAAGAAGAGGTGATAATCTAACCTCATACAACATACAACATAATTAGACAAGAGAGCAAGAGAGGATTGGAGATGAAATGCAAAGGAGGCATGACAAAATAATGATACGGGAAGAAGGAGACATTTATAGGTCACTAAAGGGTGACAATAAGATTTTAGAGGGAATTAGAGTCAGAGGAAAGGTCCAACAACATAAACCATCCAATAGTCACAGAGCATTATGATCTTGTTCAATAAAGGAGAAGGAATGTGAGGTTGACTCAAAGGAGGAAGGAAAGGAGGGACGGGTACCAACATTGAGTAAGGTAATGTAGAAGGATTAAGTTTAAATAATGGATTGCATTGAGTAAGATGAGAAAGGGAAGGGAACTAAGCAAGAAAGAAGGCCACATATGGGTTTATCTAGATGAGGAACACCAACAAGGAGAAGAGTGGGATGCCATAAGAGCAAGAGAAGCAAAGGAAAAAGGATGAGTAGAATGCAAAGAAATCAGGGGGACAAGAGAAAAGGATGCATTAGACATGGACAAAACAGGAGGATAAATTTTCTTAATAAGATCCTAGTCAACCATTTGACTGTATAATTAGTCTTCACCAATCAACTCTACTCAAAATTGGTTCATAAGATACTAGTAAACTCTTTGAAAGTTTTTTTTTATTTTATTTTATTTTATTTATTTTATTTATTTTTTGATAAATTTACCTTATTTGATGTTGGTTTGTAAGGTCCTTGTGAAATAATTGTTAAAGGAGTTGGCCTTGATTTGTCAACCCAATTGAGAGTTGGTTTTGTGCTAGTTTTATTGTGTGAATCATATCTGTATCAATGAACTTAAGAAGGTGCCAATCAATCCTCTTAACGAAGGGATGGTCCTACATCAACCAATGGTGGAGCATTTAAGGTCATGTAACCACCTTGTATGGACCTAAAAGGTCATCCGCATTGATTTGGCCTTGATTGGTTAACTCTAGAGTAGTTAGATGGTAGTTAGGTCAAATACTCAGTGTTATTTTAATTAGGATAGTCTAAATTGTGTTGGTCATCTTAGAGTAGCGATGCAAGGTCCTAAAAAGTATTACTTGTTTGGTCTTGAAAGTTCAACCTTGAGCTCTATCAAGGCAAGTTTGTGGTTTTACATGAGTTCAAGTAAGCAACAAGTAATTACTTGGAATGGTATTCCAACAACAATGGGCTCGGCCACTTACCTCCTAACAAACTTGGAATGAACATAATAAAGTGTATGCACACAATGGACATTTCAATCATCTTCACATTTAAACATATATTTAAAACACAATATTGTCAGTTATGTTGTAGAGTAACAATAATTCCATAAAATTTTAGCATAACTAATCTAAATTCAATTATGAACATGCCTCACAACAATAGAAAGGCTCCATTGATCAGAATCCTCAAACAATACTTCCCAAGAGTTTGAACCTTTACAAATGAAACTAAAGGTATTCCCATAAAAATAAAAATAAAAAACTTGAGTTGCCATTGGAATTCTAATAAAATTAATATTCGCAAGTTTTCCGATATGTAAATAATATAATAGCATGCCCAAATAATTGGACATGCAAACATAGAAAAATGTCCTTGATTTCCTTTTCTATTCTACTGAGTCATTTGTAGAAACCCCCATTTTGGTTAGAAAACTATCACAAAATACAAGAGGGAAATGATTTTTTTATCACTGGGATCTTAAATTTCAATGGAATACGAATGTTTAAGCTTTTGAAATAAACTAGTGCATTATGAACAAAATATCCATCCATGGCTAGTGGGGCCCATGTTTCCATATTAATAGGATTTGTAATATTGAAGAATACCTTTTCAATATAATGCTCTTGTTGTTGATAATGCTTCAAGAAACGTGCCTTTAGGGGCTATGCTATGAAGAGTGGGATTCCTTCAAATTATTTTCCAGCTTTGAGGGGGATCTATTCTACCAATATCACCCATGACCTTACATAAATTCTCTTTAGCAAGTAAGTTCATGCGTACTAAGATCTCGATGAATTTGACCATGTTTGTTAACCAACTATCTGATAGGGTCCTAATCAATCCTTCTAACAAAATGTTGGTCCTAACTATGTTGGTATTACTCAACCCTTCAAACAGTGGGTTGGTCTTGCACTAGGAAATACTTTTTCAAGTGAGGTCTTGTGATGAATTTACTATGTTATGTATCAATGCTATCCAGTCCTAAAAGGTTTCACTCAACCTCAGGAAAGCAAGGTCCTAATTATTGCATTCGGTCCATCTAATAATGCCCTAATCAATCGATTGCCAGAAGGGACACACAACTAACCTCATTCCTTTGAAATCCATGCCATATAAGTATAACATGGTATAATGGAGATGGAATAATGATGGATAACTTAACATAACATTGAACTCAACACTAAACCAATGCACCGTATTGTCCTTTTGGATGTTAAAAAACATATGTCTCGCAAAAAGCTCAAATAATTTTACGAGAGAAATCCTTATCTAGATCAATACTTCTTAATATTGGCATGAATGAAAACAATGGATCTTGATCTCTTTAATCTTATCCATCGTTAAGCTTCTCTTCAATCTATTACATACTTGTAGTGATGTCATTACAACCTCATGCCACATCTCTTAAGAAAGGACCCAAAGAAATATCATTGAAATTGATTCCATATAAGTAACCAACCCTATCTTTGTATTGGTGGTGGGATACTATCTTTTGGGTATAAAGTCCCAAGGTGTAAAATTCTTTATTTAGTTAAAATAACTTAATAAGATCCTAGTAACTCTTAGAAGATTTTTTTTCCTTTTTTGTTCATTGTTGGTTCTCAAGGTCCTACTGAAACAATCACTAGAATAGTTGGTTAACCTAGCTCGTAGTTGGTCTTTTCCAAGTTTTAATAGGTTACTTGTAATTTTAGCAATGAACTTAAGAATGTCCCAATCAACCCTTTTAATGAGGGGTTGGTCATGTCACCCCTTGACATGTAGGGGCGACTTGATGATCGATGCCTTTGTGATTTTGATCACATTTATCAGTTCTACATATGAGATATATGGTTCACCATTGATCTTTGCCATAGAAAATTTCAACTTGCTAAATCACCAGTCTTGTGTGTTAGAGTTGCTTAGGGCCTTTTTCTAGTTGATGTTAGTGTTGCGACACATTCCAGACATATTGACACATGGGGATTCCCTCCGTGTATATCATATATGACCATGAGGGGTCAAATGGTGTTACTCTATAGTATTTCATGTACTTTTAATTATTGTTTCCTATATGAGGATGTATTATGGTGTGGTGATACTTCCCTTAGATAAGTGTGTTGCCTCATGATTCAAGGGTATCCCTAGGGATTTAAGTAGGTGTAATTGCACTAGCTATTTCATCAGTTCCCCTTTTTGCAATTGACTTATCATATGTTATTTTACCAAGTCTCTATATCATTCCCATATATGAAAGACTAAATAAAATTAAAGAAGTGGAAGTACTCGAAGGTTGATGCAGTTAAATTATAAATGTGAGTAATACCCCCTTGCAAAAAACTAGGTTCCCTATGTCCCATGTTATCAAAGCTAAATCTACATTACAGGGACTAAACCAATGAAAAGTAAGATACAAAAAAAATAAAAAAATAAAGGTATCGAAAAAAAAAGAGGCACAAGGAAAGGGTAACTCAAGAAAAGCGCTCCCTTCTAAGTCACAAATGTGGAAGAAAAATATAAAACCTCTAGCTCTTGAAAGCTAAGGGGTAGACCTAACCCCTATACACATTTCTATGATTTTCAATTCACGCTCACCCTCTACCTAGTATCATAATCATTTCATTACCCTTGCCTCACTTAGAAACTTAGGAATTACATATTGTCTTCGGGGTCTAACATGTAATGGGGGTCTAATTATGGACACACTGTTACACCTAAAATCTTCCCATCATGAGATTCAATGTATACACCCCTGGAGTTACCTTGACTGAGTGATTGACCTGGAAGGATTTGTACCCATTTGTACTAGGTGTTGAGAGGTCGTCGCAGGTTGCACTCATGCAGCATGCGACGTCGCATATTTCTTTATTGCAGGGTGCGCCAATGTCAGTTAATAGACAAAAACAGCCCTTCAAGCCCCTTCTCGAAGCTTATTGACTTGGACCCTATCCCTAACCTCTTGGGAGAGCTGGTACTCGATTCCTAACACCTTGGATGGATCCCTTAAGTCTCTCCTATCATATCTCAACCTATCCTATCCATACCCTATCCACTTAGTCCTATTTAAATGAAGCTCACTCCCATCATAAAGGAGGAAGTCTATGGTACTCTTAGGCTGGTGAAATTAAGCCCAATAGATCTAGCACTCTAGCTTGGGGAACATCCACTTCTCTCTAGGAGCTTTGGCATGGCTTGTTGGAAGGAGCTTGCAACGTTAAGGCTATGGTTGTAATCCTCTCTTATATTGTACTCCTCACTCTTCAATACAGTTAATATAATTGCTTTCCATAAATGTTGTCTCCTTGATGATGTTTAGAGTTTTCCTACTTAACTATTAGCTTAGATCTATCATATGGGATATATGCTTTCACTTCTCGTGGTCTGTTACATGTTCAACAGGGTTTAGCTACCTGCGATCTGGCAGCGCTGGAGCATTGGATCAACGAAGGAGAAAGGGATCTACAAATCTAAGGTAAACGATCTACTCTTTCATTTGTATTTCTATACGATCTAGGAAAGTATTTTATGTTCTGTCTTATTTGTTCTAGACTTACGTTAAGCTAGGGAGATCATGCCTTGAGTCCGCTCTTGGTAGATTGTCCGTAAAAAAAATATGGTGACCATACTAGGGAATACATCTTGTTTTAATAGTTGTCAATCTGGGAGTCATTTTTAGTTGATTGCTTGACACAAGCCTATTTATTTGTCATTTGCTTCTTGAGTTGATTTCACTATCAGATCTTCATCTTGAAGACTCTAATTTGCTTCCTCTGAGTTTGTACTACTCATTTTCAAACCATTTCATAGTTCATTGCTTGGAGATTTGATTCATTTTTGAACTTAGATCTCGCCTGTCGCACCTGGTTAGTGAAAATAGAGCGACACTGTGTCATTTCTGGTCTCTGTTCTTTGTCTGTTAGCCACTCATCGCAATCCTTTCATTGGTATACTGCGACACCGTCGCACTCCCCGCATTGTTGAACTGGGACGTTGCACTGTGTACAAGCACAGAGTGCACCAATTTGTCGAAATAGGCATGCAGGCATCCCCTCTCCATTTGTTAATCTGAGCTTTGGTTTGTTGTATAAACTCCCTCTATGTTGCAAGATCCAACCAGAGATCCCATCTTTGATTTGTGTGTTGAATGTTTGGTTTTGTTTGGATTGATTTTGGGTTCCGTCTTGGACAATTATGAGAACCAGTAGTGGTGGATACTCTTGCCTCCTCCACCTTCATTCCCTCACCCTTGCATTCCCTCCCCTCCTTAACTGATCTGGTTACTGCATTAGATCAGCTCCTATACCTCATTTGCATTATTTTTTGAGCTTTGCTTGCTATTGTCTGATTTTGAGTCTTGTGTGTCTTTCAGCCTGATTGAGTGCTTGTCTTTTCTTGAGTTTTCTGAGTGTACTGAGTGCTGCAAGTAGTGTTTTCTTTTTAGTCATTTACATCTGAAAGCATAGTTGTTATCAAGTTAATCTTTTGATGCATCCATTGAAAAGTTAAAAGTGCTTCTTTCCCATCATTTTTCAAGTATTTTTGAAGAAAATTGTTCGTGCATTGGAATGTTTTGCTTATGCATCTTTCAGAAAAATTGAATGAATGTGTGATCTCTTGTGTTTTTCTTGAATTATGAGTTTCTCATTTTCTCGAAAAATCCAAAGTATACTTCAGTTTTTGCAAAATTAGTTCCATGCTAAGGAAAGATAGATGCATTTTTAATTCTTATTGCTTTTAGGCCATTGAAAGTGAAATTGAAAAGCTTGCATACTCCATCTTAGAATTCTCCCTTTTAATTACTTAGCATCATTTTTGTTTTGAAAAGAAAAAGAAAAGGAAAAATATGTCTTGATTTGGATTAGTAGTGTTGTGATTTTTTCATTTCGCACAAAATGAAAAGAATGCTTTTGTAGTCAAAATTGTTTGAATTGGGAATTATTGCATTGTGTTGTTTTGGCAATCTCGTTGGAAAGAAAAAGCTTTCTCCTTCCCATAGTTAGAGTTCATCAAAAGAAAATAATATTTCGTGCATATAGTTAGGCCTTGCATTATTTTTTCGATTATGTACTCACCTCATGCATTCACCTAACCGTCCAAGATAAAATTAACAGTAGAACTAGGTAAAATTTTATAGCAACTTGTGTGTAAGTTAGAGACGTGTTCCGGTGTCATTAAGCGTGGCAGCTGTCGTTATTTTCCAGCACTGTATCCCAGGGGTATTGTAGTCTTCGACGTACTTATCGATATATCGAGATCCTTCACGTACCCACCAAGTACCATAATACGTACTTGGCGTATAATACGTACCTTAATTTCACCAGCATAAGAGTACCATAGACTTTCTCCTTTAGGATGGGAGTGAGCTTCATTTAAATAGGACTAAGTGGATAGGGTATGGATAGGATAGGTTGAGATATGATAGGAGAGACTTAAGGGATCCATCCAAGGTGTTAGGAATCGAGTACCAACTCTCCCAAGAGGTTAGGGATAGGGTCCAAGTCAGCAAGCTTCGAGAAGGGGCTCGAAGGGATATTTTTGTCTATTAACTGACATCGGTGCACCCTACAATAAAGAAAGATGCGACATCGCATGCTGCATGAGTGCAACCTGCGACGACCTCTCAACACCTAGTACAAATGGGTACAAATCCTTCCAGGTCAATCACTCAGTCAAGGTAACTCCAGGGGTGTATACACTGAATCTCATGATGGAAAGATTTTAGGTGTAACAGAATGTTTGTTTTACGGAAAATCTACCGAGAGCGGACTCAAGGCCTAATCTCCCTAGCTTAACGTAAGTCTAGAACAAATTAGACATAACATAAAATACTTTCCTAGATCATATAGAAATACAAATGAAAGAGTAGATCGTTTACCTTAGATTTGTAGATCCCTTTCTCCTTCGTTGATCCAATGCTCCAGCGTTGCCAGATTGCAGGTAGCTAAACCCTGTTGAACATGTAACAAACCACGAGAAGTGAAATCATATATCCCATATGATAGATCTAAGCTAACAGTTAAGGAGGAAAACTCTAAACATCATCAAGGAGACAACATTTTTGGAAAGCAATTATATTAATTGTATTGAAGACTGAGGAGTACAATAGAAAAGAGGATTACAACCATAGCCTTAACGTTGCAAGCTCCTTCCAACAAGCCATGCCAAAGCTCCTAGAGAGAAGTGGATGTTCCCCAAGCTAGAGTGTTAGATATATTGGGCTTAATTTCACCAGCATAAGAGTACCATAGACTTCCTCCTTTAGGATGGGAGTGAGCTTCATTTAAATAGGACTAAGTGGATAAGGTATGGATATGATAGGTTGAGATATGATAGGAGAGACTTAAGGGATCCTTCCAAGGTGTTAGGAATCAAGTACCAGCTCTCCCAAGAGGTTAGGGATAGGGTCCAAGTCAGCAAGCTTCGAGAAGGGGCTCGAAGGGCTATTTTTGTATATTCACTAACATCGGCGCACCCTGCAATAAAGAAAGATGCGACGTCGCATGCTGCATGAGTGCAACCTGCGACAACCTCTCAAAACCTAGTACAAATGGGTACAAATCCTTCTAGGTCAATCACTAAGTCAAGGTAACTCTAGGGGTGTATACACTGAATCTCATGATGGGAAGATTTTAGGTGTAACAGAATGCCCCCCAAAGCATGAAGTTGTTGAAGATAGACATGTGAAATGCTTTGATAGAAGTAATGGCAATGGACTTGTCGGACGAAGGACGTTGCTGCAGTATAACTGACTCTGAGTACACAGTCTCAAATGACTCACAACATGGTTGCTGACCAATACAATGCAGATCCATGGTAGAAATGACCGACTGAACACAATCATGGCTACTAGACACAAGCGTAGATCCATGATGAGATGATAACACAGCCACGACCAATACAAATGTGGATCCGTGTGATATAACTCAATACAAACTCCATCGCAACCTGGGTAAAATATGACTTCCCAGGGTCTTCAAGCTGAACCCGCAATGATACAAATCTATCCATGTGATTACAAAGGTATTGACGTCAAACATGGTAGAAACCACTTGATTACAGGTCATTGATGTAAACCGTTAACAAGCGGGAGGGAAATCACCATTAATGTCAATGATTCCCAAGGTATCACAGTACATATCACCAAGCGTGAATAAGTGAGTTGAAGTCGAACACAAGATGAATTCTTTCAATCAAGAGTCAATAATGTAAACTCATGTTGAAAGCGAGGTAACCTGCCATTGAGGCATGCAGGGCCAAAGTACTTGGTTGGTTTCTAGTTTCAATCCTCGGATGATGAGCTGAAGTCGACAAGGATGAATCCGTCGAAGGAGGGCCATGATGAATCCCCCATCAATCGACACGAAACACGACAAAATATGTGTAGAGTAGATCGGACAGTATAGTAACATGCAAGACTGACTCAGAGTAAAGCGACATGGTGGCGGGTGTTCCTGAATGCAGATGATAAACAATGGACGTGTTCTTGAACATGGGCATAGCATGACTTGGAAGTATTGACATGGCGAGTAGAACACTAACTTTTAATGCAAACTTTCTTTGAATGACTCAAAGGAGTAACGAGACTCAGGAGGTAAGTAAGACTCGATGACAAACGGATGACCCAAGTACAGTATGCAAATGCAGATGAGTGCCATGTTCAAGAACGACTACGTACTGCCACTAACAAAGTGTGTAACATAAAATCTTTCATTTTTTCCCATCATGAATGATGAGTTCCTCATGTGTTTTTTACGAGCTTGATGAGGGTAACCAGATGCTCGGTATAGCTCATCTCATAGATGAGTACAATCCCAAATATTTTCAGAACCTGGGATAGGAGGGGTTCATCCCATGGTGGGCCCTTCAATGTAAGAGTTTAACGAGTCCATTAAAGGTAAACTCGGTCATCATTTCATGTTTAGAGAGTCTGAAAAGAACTAAAGAAGACTCCAACGGTCCTTTTTCGTAAAGTTAGCCTCATCGCCCAAAAAATGGTAAAACAACGTGGGAGAAGACTCTTCCAGTCATGATTGGCTGGAGTATACCTTTTTTCTAAGTAGTGCCCCCTGGTCCGAAAAAGGGGTAAACTATCACCAGGAAGACGACCATTCAAATACTTTAACAAGCGTGAACGCGACAAGTTCGCTTGTTAATCTTTTTCATTTTTCGAGAGCCTGAAAAGAGCTTAAAGGTAGACTCCGGGGGGTATCCTTTTCCGTGGGAGTTTAACGAGCCCGGAAAAGCGATAAATCGTAACTCGGTACTTTTTCTCATAGTTCCAAGAGCACGAGAACAAATGACGAGTAAGCTCATCATCATGAAATAATTACAATATAACCGTTGAAAAATAACGACAAAACATTCAAGGGAGTGTTCATACCTAAAATGACCGTTGTAACGCGAGAAATGGCACAAAAAACCACTTAACGACTCCTGCACACTTGGAAACTAGGTCAAATAGTCAACCGATATTCCAAATATGATCAAAGATGATTAAAACTATAGAAAATGACATAAAAGCATCAAATATTTGAAAAAGGAATATTCTATTTCATTTATAAATAGAAAAATGGGTCAAATATAGTCACCATTGTTTCATTTGCCAATTTGGGAGAAGAAGTGCCAATTTGGAGCCAAAACTTCACTTGTCGATTCCGGGAGCTATGAGCCGCCATTTCACCCACCGTCTAGAGCAGGTAAGCCTAAACTTCATCCAGCAAAATTGTAGTGGATTACATTTTGATTTTAGGTCCATTTTTTAGGTTTTTTGATGGATTTTTGGAGGGCCATTGCGCCCTCGGCTCGTCACAGTCTGTCCTTTCGGGAATTGCGACGAGACCGACTCGGCACAAGTCCCGAAAACGTGGAGTGCAACGTCATCGCATTGTGTGTAATAGCACAGTGTGACGGCGGAAACGCATATCCCAACCATCAAATTAAACCCAAAGAGTGGACTTTCTATGGTTGAAGTGAGGTCTAACATTGTTTAAATGCCCACCTTGGCAAGTTGATAGCAAGAAAACATGGTATTAGAGTGGTGGGAAAGAGAACACGAGGTGGATGATAATCAAGCTGCAAATGATCCACAATGCATGAATGCCTTGAGAAACTGCGGTTTGCTCAAGTTCTTCGAGATTTAGGGCATGAGGGCTCAAATCCCGCTGCTGTCACATATGCTCGGGTGCTGGGATGCGGCCCAACGACACTTTGTGATTGGTGAGCACATTCTTACTATAGATGTTGAGGAAATTTCTTTTCTTACCGGCTTGTCCCGGAGAGGGGACCGTGTAGTTCTCACTGGATCACGAGCTAGTGATCGTACTGTCGACAACATGGTTGCGCAGCATTGTGTTTCTCATGCTCGATCCTCTAGTGGGAAGATTCCCATTAAGGATGTTGTAAACCACCCATTGCATGCCATATTGTTCACTATCACTAGAGTGGCGGGGAGCCAAGCCCCACACATGGCCACTCAGACTCAGATGCTCTATGCGAAGGACTGTATGTCCTCCAAGATCTTCAACTAGTGTGAGGGTCTCCTTGCATACATCCGAGCTCAGCTAACCAAGTGTCGACGGGGAGAGCTCAAACAATTTGGATACGGATCGATAGTGATATCGTTCCTCTTGGAGCGGATCCCCCTCTTGCACCCACAGGTACGACTGTATGACAGGGATCCTAGGGATCCTCACATGCTCAGATGGGTAGAGGTGATGGCCCGTCATGGCGGGGGCCCTATCATCAGCTTTGGTGTCGAGTTCTTCAGCTGGATGGAAGGCCAATTGCTCATGGTTGAGGACTATCCGTACAGCGGTACGAATTACATAGAGGATCTCGACTTAGTTCTGCCCAAGGGTACAGCATGGGGAGACATCGGTAAGAACAAAACCCTTGTATTTTTTAGTTTTGTATATTTATGATTTTTTTGTTGTAGTGCTGACAAGTATATAACATGTGTATGCAGATGTGGGTCCCATACGGCTAGTAGGAGTCTCTCTTCTGGCGAGGAGAGATAGAGGTGGGGAAGCAGTTGTGCCCCCAAGTGCTCATGCTGCCACCGTGGAGATGGAGGACATGTATAAGAACTTGTCCAAGCTGACAGTGGATGTTCCTGAGCCAGCAGTAGATGACTTACCAAGACCTATGCAGAGGCTCGGAGTTGGAGCATCTGTACGCTTCAACGCCTTACTCCGCAAGGTAGCGAGGACAATGGAGTGCATCCATTCTCAGCGACAGAGAGCTGTACGTCCTAGGGGTGTACGAGTCAGGCGTCAGGCCTGATGACGTTATTATACTTGTACTGAGAGCTTAGAGGCCTCAGATTTTGTACTACTGAAAGCTATGAGGCTTCAGATTTTGTAGAGACTTATTGAAAGCCATCGTGCTTCAGATTTTTGTACCAGCACTACTTTTGATGATATATATATACAGACATTTTTGACGATTTATACATTATGTGTTTCAAGAATGACGAATGATGTGATCTTGTTCATATGTTTTGCTTTTTATACAGTGCATTATTTACATGTCGTGAATGCTTTTACATATTATGAGTATTATGTGTGTGTGATGTACCAATCTACAATGAAGTTGGCTATCAAGTCAGCAACTGTGTTTTACTCTCGTGGAATGTGCAGGTATTGAATGGATTCAAATGACCTTTCCAGGAGACGGACTCATCTAAAGAGACGGAGTAGGGTAGGATCACGGATATCGTAGACCCGGTTAAGATGGGAAACCACTAATTGAGAATCCATGTGGAAGACAATGTGGTTCATACCCAAGGAAATAGCGTCGGTTAGGGTTCCAATTATCGCCTGATACTCTACGGCATTGTTGGTTGCAAATCCAAGGCAACTTCCTCCTGAGCTGATGAGCTCGCCTGTTGGGGAATACAGTACCCAGGCTGCCGAGGCAAGGTTACAGGTATGTCGGCTGGCGCCGTCCGCGAATCCATAGCATGTTTCCATCTGCACATGTAGACAGAACATGATATAAGAAGCGGAAACAAGATCTAAAGACACTCAAAAAATAAATGCGCACACCACACAAAAACACACAAACATGCCATGTACAGTATATACAAGAAATTCTATGCATGACAGGTTCAAGCATAGTACCTATTCAGGTAAATCCCATTACGGGGTTCACCCAAAGATATTCCGTCATAGTCTTCAAGCTCGTAAGCTCCCTTTTCCAAAACACATTTGACAATATAAGGTCCGTGCCACATGGACTCGAACTCCTGCTCCTAGTTTGTCATGTTTTTGGTCGTATGTGAGGACCAGTTCACCCTCATTGAAGATACGAGGTTCAACTGACTTGTCGTATTGAGCTTTGATGCATTTCTTGTGTGCTTCGTTAGCAAGAGCAGCATATCGGCGGGACTCGTCAAGTTTTACTAAGTACAAGAAACGTTCTTCCTCGGCAACAGTGTTAGGAAGAAGTTTGACAGCGAGTTGTAGAGACAGAATTTCACACTCTATAGGAAGGACAACCTCCAAACCATACACCAATTGGAAAGGAGTGAAACCTATGGCAGTTTTAATGGAAGTTCTGGAGGCCCATAATGTTGAAAAGAGCATATTATGCCAGTTGGACTTATGCGTACCTACCATCCTTTGGACCATAGTTTTCAAGACCTTGTTAATGGCCTCGACCTGTCCATTGGAATGCAGGTAGTAGGGTGTTGAGTTTTCATGGCAAAAACCCAATCTATCACTCAATTCATCAACCATATGGTTCTGAAAGTGAGAACCATGATCGGTAACTATCGCCTGAGAAAATCCAAACCGCGCTATTACATGATTGAACATGAAGAGTGCGGCGGTTTTGCCGTCATTTTGGTATGTAGGCATTGCCTCGGCCCACTTTGTGAAGTAATCCACAGCTATAATGATGTAACTATGCCCCCCGACCGAGGTAGGCTTACAATGCATAAAATCGATGCCCCATTTTGCAAAGGGGCCCACGGCAATAACCGGGTGTAACGGGGCGGGATTGGTGCACTTCTTCATATGGAAGTGTTGACATGGAGGACATCTTTTCACAGCATTAATGCAATCTTTGAAGATACTAGGCCAATAATATCCTGCACACAAAATCTTCTGGGTTGTAGCCATTCCAGAGAGGTGACCGACACATGCCCCAGCGTGACAGTCATTCAGAACGCGTTCAGCCTCATCGTGAGTTAGACAATGTCGAAGAATTGAATCGACGCCACGGCGGTACAAAGTATCACTGATGATCAGATAATACTTCGCATGGTGACGTATTCTACGACGGTCGTCGCGAGACAGTTGGGGGTTGAAGCATTGGGTTTGAAGATATAACGTAATATCTCCATACCACAGATCAATCATACTAATGAGAAACAATGATTTATCTGGAAAAGAGTCATTGTGCTCAACTTTTGCATTAGGACGGGGAAAGTCACAGATAAGCTCAACGAACACCAAGGACTTTTTGGACTTGGCTTTCTCGAAAAGAAGGTTGAATTCTTGCAGTATCACGATCCAGCGTGAATACTTACCCCCAAGCACCTGACGTTTCAGTACGTGGTACATGGGGTTCGAGTCTACAATGATGGTGGTGGTGCGGAGCAAGATATAGTGTCGAAACTTTTGGACGGCGATGACCGCCGCGAAAGCAAGTTTTTCGACATGTGAATGTCTAGTTTCAGTGTCAGTGAGACCCTTACTCACATAGTATATTACATGTTCCTAGGCATTTTGATCCTCCTGTACCAAAACCATGGCGATAGTGGTAGCAGAAGCAGCGATATATAGGATGTAATCTCGGTAATAGTTGGGCGGTTGGATCACGGGGGCATGCGTGATGGCATGTTTGATGTTGTCGAAGGATTTTTGAGCTTGAGCATCCCAAATGAATATGATGTCCTTCTTAAGCAGTTTCATATACCCCTGAGTCTTCTCCGCGAAGTTACAAACAAAACGCCTTAAATAAGTCGCCTTCCCTTGGAGACTTTGAAGTTTCGTCACATCAGTTGGAGGTGGTAGGTTGACAATGGATTCCACCTTTAAGGGATCGATGCCGATCCCATCCTTCGAGACTATGAATCCTAAGAGGCATCCGAACTCAATGCAAAAGATACACTTATGAGGATTCAGACGGATATTGTACCATCTGCATCTAAGGAAAATGGCCATCAGATGATTTATGTGGAACTCACGCTGCTTTGAATGAGTAGGGAGATCGTCCAGGTAAGGTTCCATAAAGTCCTTAATGTCATGGAAGGCATATGACATGGCCCGCTGGAACGTGGCGCTAGCGTTTTTAAGGCCAAACGGGAGTTTGCGGTATGCAAACGTCCCCCAAGGACAGATGAAAGCCATATTATGTTGGTCGGCTGGGTTGATCTCAATCTGGTTGTAACCAGAAAAACCATCCATGAATGAAAAGATGACGCTTCTGGCACAGTTGTCGATAATTTGGTCAATGAACGGGGTCGAGTAGTTGTCCTTTGGACAAGCCTTGTTAAGGTCCCGATAATCGACGCAGACACGAATAGTACCTTGCTTTTTGTTTACAAGGACGACGTTTGAGACCCAATCTGTCAACGGGACAGGATAGATGACGCCAGCCTTTAAGAGCTTTTCAATCTCTTCCTTGATCGCTGCAGTATTCCGGGGGTGTATTGGTCACAACTTTTGGCGTACAGGTTTGATGTCGGGATAGGTTTTTATTTCATGAGAAACAATCGTGGGGTCTATCCCAGGCATCTCCTCATAGGACCAAGCGAATACATCTCGAAATCACTTGAATAAGGCCATACCAATAGCTATTTCTTCAGGGGAACACTTCTGGCCTATGCGAATGTGTTCCACTACACCAGGTTTCCCCAAAATGTCTACCGGGGTGGTAGGTTCAATGTTGGCCAAGTTGGCCTCAGTGTCTAAAAGACATGTAAGTATGGGGGAATGAGGGAATGGGTAGATATCCGGTGAAAAGATGGTGCTAATGTTGTCCTCTATGTACTCCAAAGGAGGAAGAAAAGACGACCTATGGTGGAGGTCATCCCACGGACCATCATCAACATTCATAACTTCCATGATGGACTTGTCTGTATGAAAAGTCTGAAGTAAGAGATCAAGTAGAGATGATGCCCATCGTAGAGAACAGGATAGGGAGGCCACAGTTAAGTGGTCCTCCAGTGCTGACTGGATAGCCTCGTAAATACATTCAGTGGGTGAAAGAGGCATTGCGTCTCCAATCAGGTTTGTTGTGGCTTCGTCAGGTACAAGCCAAGTATCAGTGAAGCGAGATGAAATCTCTGTGGAGATCATGTTCACCGAGGCAGCATGATTAGGGGGGTCCGAAGTGGGAAAAATGCCCATGAGAGATGAATCTTTCAAAAGGCCAACCCCTATACTCTCATACTAGTTTGACGTTTGTCCAATGGAAGGAACATGGTCACCAGGATGAGTGTACGGTGTGCAAAAATCTAATTGGTCAACAGTATCAATTCGTCCTTGGTGGGGGAATTGTACTACGCGGAAGACTGAAGAGGCTACCACCTGCATGGTGTAAAACCAATTGCAACCAAGCAAGAGATTAAAATCCATCGGGGCCGAGACCACTTCCACATTAATGGTTATGGTCTTTCCTCCCAACTCAACTACGAGAGCTTGTAGGATCCCATGAGGTTGAAAGCCACGCCCGTCGAATGCTTTCAACGTGGTAGGAGAACAATTCAATTCGGGAGAGCCGATGGCTCTCCAAGAGGCGATCGACATGACAGAAGTAGAGGTGCCTTCATCCAAAATGGTACGATGGACAATTTTCCCAGCAATGTTCATAGCTACTTGGAATGCGAGCTGATGGGAAAGCCTCGGCTTGAAGTATTCAAGTCGGAACATGATGGTATTCAAAGAATCAAGGTCAACTGCACCGATTAATGCAAGGAGAGTTTTGCATTGATTAGGACAATTTTGTAAAAATTCCAGCGTGGACATGGCGCAAGAAGCTTGTGCCAAGTCCTCTACGATATTGTAATTCTATGTTGCCCGAGCATTAGGATTGAAAACATCTTTTTGAATCGTTCTCTTGGGCGGTCGCAATATCGAATCTAAGGACGGTGTCTCAATGGTGAGAGAAGCTTATGGTACAGTGACATCAGGTAAGGAGTTGGAATCTTTTTCAATATTACTTCCAGCAGGTTCCTTCAAAGGGACCGCGTCGTATGATCGCGAGCGAGTGTTCAAATTGATCGTCTCGTTACGAACCATGAGAACATGCGCGGTATTGGATGGTTCCCCCTAGGCTGGGGGAGGTTGAGCAATCATCTGCCAGTTTTGAGTGGGAAACGGATCGTTGAGGACTGCGGGAGTCGGTTTACCCCTAAGAAACTTTTGGACCTCATCTCTATGGGGACATTCTTTGGAGAAGCTATGATCTCCGCATAGTAAACAAGGATACTTTAGCTTCCGTTTCTGTTTAGTATCATCAGGAGTGCTCTTTTGTTCCTGCTGGGCGGAAGAATTCTTAGGTTTCCCTTTTTTCTTCTTCTTGCCGCCGGACTTCTGAGATGAAGCCGATTGGACATAATTCACATCTTTAGTTACAGCAGGAATGGTCGATTTGGTGGTGCTGTGACCAGCCTAAGTTGGTAATGGGGAGGAACCATGAAGGTTCGACGATCCAACAGTGTTAGAAGCAGGCTGGGTGGTAAGGGATTCAATGATGCCATCAGTTTGAGGTCCCTTAGGAGGTTTCGTGGGGTCATAAGTGTCGCAGGGTGCGTCGGGAAGAATTTCAAACAGCGTGCCCGATTGATCATAGACAGGGTCTAGGTAATGGGCACGAGCAATAGCTTGTTCTTCAGTGACAGCAACGCCCATGGCAACATCTCGAGCTATGTGAGGGATGAGAGACTTCGTAAACCAATCTGCTAGGAGTTGGTCTGGAATGGGAGCCTTAATCAAGCGTCTTCTCCTCTGCCACTCATGTATATGAGTAGAGATATGAGTAGCGATATTCTGGCGGAGAGAGGTGAGAAGGTTCGTACCAGTTTCGTACCATATAGGCAGTTGGAAATGAGTCAAAAATTTCATAGCAAGAGAACCGAAATAATGAAAAGAGTGAGGTGGTAATTCAATATACCACTTGGTAGCCGAACCAGTGAGAGTCCGTTGAAATAATCTTTGACGGATCGAGTCGTCCATTAGAGAGTTGGATGAACACCATAAATGGTATGTCATCACATGGTGTTTAGGATCCTCATCTGGCTTGCCGTCAAACTTAGGGATATCCGATGGAAGTTTCATCGGAATCGGGGGCCAGTTAGTTTCATGGTAGATGGGGTCGTTCGTCAGTAGAGATAGATCAGGTAGGTCCAAAGTAGCCAAAAAGGGCAGTTGTTGATTAGGCTGCAGGTACTGGTAGTACTCATAAGGCATGTAAGGACCGATAGGACCTTGTATTGACTGGTTAAAAGGTGACCACGGAGGAAACTGACCGTAGGGGGGTGTGCCGCCCGGACCGTAAGGGGGTCCACCACCATAGTAAGGTGGTCCTTTACCATAAGGTGGAGTTCCACCTACACCATCGGGAGGAGGTGGAGGTCCGCCGCCACCACCGGGGGGAGGTGGGGGTCCATAACCATAATAAGGTGGCTCGCCACCACCTCCTCCTGGAGGGGGTGGTGGACCACCTCCACTGCCAGAAGGATGGGGTCCCCCGCCACCTCCGCCACCGGAAGGATGAGGGTCTCCACCACCACCACTGCCACCATAATAATTATATCCACCACCGCCTCCGCCTGGAGGGAGTGGTGGACCACCTCCACCGCCCGAAGGGAAATGTCCTCCCCCACCATAATAGGGTGGTCCTCCATCACCTTCGCCTAGGGGGGGTGGTGGACAATTCTCGCATTGCCGGAAGGGTGGGGTCGTTGTTGGTAAAATGAGTTGGACCTCCGCCTGAAGGTAGAGGTCCACCTCCTCCAAAGTTGGGTGGGGGCCCATCGCCTCTGACAGGAGGTGGGGGTGGACCGATCGGGGGTGGTGGTGCTTGAGGGATAGTTGGTTGGGGTCCATGTTATAAAACGGGTTGTTGCCCCCATAGAGTGTAAGGATTTCCGAGATAGGGTATCCTGTATGGTGCGTTTCCGGGATTAGATTGACCCAACATAGGGTTAACGGAACCTGGATATGCTTGACTCCATGGGGGTTGAGTTACATTGGATGGCCCCCCAACATGAGATAATCCCATGGTGGATGGTCTAGTGGGTTGGGAAGGTCCAACAGGAGGTCCGTTGGGGATTCCACCGCCTACGTTCTGTTTAGGAAATGGGGGTTGCCCCCCAGCCACAATAGGTTGACCATTCTGCAAAGGTTGACCCAAGGTAGGTTGTTGATTAGCTGTCGTAGTAATAATATTACCAATAAGATAATCCGGGGGAATGGAGTATCCTCCCCTCGAATTTTGAGGTGGGGGAGGAACTGGTAAAGTAACTGTGGTAGTGACAGGTGTGTTGGATTTTTGTCCTTCAACCAGTTGGTTCACTTGAAGTGTAGGACTGGACTCTTGCGAGGGTTGACCAGTCTCATTAATGGTCAGGTTGTGGAGGGATGGTTCAGGTGAACCAAAATATATCGGATGAACTGGGATGTCTTTATACCCAGGTCGTTACTCGAGACTTTGTCTTCGAAGATCATCACCCTTGGTACGTAATTGTGCCAAGCAATCATGAAGTGGGCCGAAAATCTCAGCGAGGTTAGGCATATAGAAGGGTCTAGAGGGTTCTAGAGTAGTCCAGTTGGGTGGGGATGCAATGGAAAAATGAGCCACTGGGTGGCCTGGAGATGATGTCCATTAGGCTACGGCTGGACCAGCAGCTGCTGCAGGGTCCTCCTGATGAGAATTCAACCATTCCAACGAACCAGGCTCTCCCGATGTTGTTGCTACGAGGGTAGTTTCTTGTGAAGTAGAAGTGTCCACCTCTTTGCCCTGTGTGGGGTTGGAGGCAGGTGAGTCTGAAGGAAACAAAAGTCCTCCAACATTCAGAGTGGGGTTTTCAACTTCAGTAATTGTGACCGTGTTACGCTGATCCATTCTTACCCTCGAAATAACCTCCAGGTTAAGGGGATATTCGGGTGATAAGTTTAAAATCCTACGGGACCTTCTCCAGGGAAAATCCACCAGAGCGTTAGGAAAATCAACCAGGGTGGCTGAAACAGCGTTTCTCCTAAGGGTATGCTACAAAAGAAAAGCAGTCCAGAAAAACCTACTCAAACTAAGGCAACAAGCAAACTTATGCAAGAGTGGATTCAAAGTCTGGAACCTCACGGGATTATCAAGGCATCGCAAACCGCTATATACTGCAGGGTCCAACAATATGACGCGACAAGGAGGATTGGGACCGTACCCTTGCCTACATACCTAATTATCTTCACAGTACGTGCATGCTAATCTCCCCGAGTGTTGTTCTCGATGTATTGCTTTGCCAAGATGGCCAAATGGTTAACTCAGTTGGTTTCAGGAATCCTAGTGGTGTCTCCCGATATACGCAAGGTACATGGGAGCTCAAATCCGTAGTGGTGCTGTCTAATGCACAATCGTTCGGCAAAACACCTTCCGATATACTATCGAGTACGTGATACACACACCATAGCCAATATAAGGTTGATGGAATGATTTATTAAATGTACATTGAGTCATTATAAAAGTGCACTTACCAACCTTTTCATGTGTTATTACTTATGTATTTAATGGATTTTCTCCTAGGTGTGTATTGGTGGGGATTCCTAGAGCTAGCAACCTGAACACTTGGATAGAGCCACTTTGATGATGACTTGGCCATTATTTGGAGAGTGCCCTTCTCATTCATATCTTTTGAGGCATTCCCACTCTCTTCTTCACACATGCCTCATTAGGATGGATATTTGTTGTGTTATGGATTGAGCATTCTAGGTTTTTTGGGACCCTTAGACCAAGGAGATAATCTTATCACTTGATTTCAGTTGAACACTCCACCACTAAAGGCCTCCTTGCATCATTCTTTAACCATATCGGTGAGACGTATCACATTGGAAGACCTTTTCGTCACACATGCTAGATTTTTTGGTGGAGTGTTCACTTTGTTTGGATGATATGGATGGAGGACAATCCATTGATGGTAATCTGACACATAATTTGTTTATGCTTTTACTTGAGTTTGTTGCACTTGGGACGCATTTGAGGGTCAAAACCCTTGGTTTTTGGACCATTTCTTCGTTTTATGATTAGGTAGATTAGAGAACTCCTCACTTTGGGAGTTTTTTTGTATTATTCATGGATTGCTTCACTTACTCTAGTGGTGTGCCCTCATTCTATTGGGTGAGTGGTTAGGGTTTTGGTATTTTGACCATGTCAAGAGGAGGATTTTATGATTCTATAACGAGGAGTTTGTTAGTATCTCTTCCCATGTAAAGAGTGCCTTCTCCATCATGAAACTTGTTATAAACTTGTGGATAACTCTATCTTTTGGCTCTTGTGGATAATGCTTGTCGTCGAGATTGTAACCATGAATCTTGCCAAACCATAGCCACCCTCATCATCAGAAGGGTGACCACGAACTATCAGAATCTAATTGAGTTGGGCCACTATGTGAAGGTAATCACATGAAAGGACAAGGAACCTAATGACCTGCACAAGAATATAGATGAAAAGTGATAAAGCCATAAATTCGTGATATTTTGAGGGTTGAGGGGGGCATATGGAGGACTCTACTAAACTTGTGAACCTAGAACCCTTGGATTCTAGTGAATTATGCAATAGAGGCCTCCTTGAGTACTTCAACAGTTGAAACAAGAACTAGGGACTAGTCTACATACCCACATACATAGCTTTGGAGTCAGGCTTCTCGTTTTGGACCTCCCAAATTAAAAAATGCTAAAACGAATGGAATTCTTGGAAATAAAAAAAAACAAGTGTCACTCTGACCTGCAATAGGCTCAATAGGAAATACTCGCCCTTTCAAACCAGATATCTAGAGTGAAATTAGAAAACCTCTCCCTTAGGAAATCACTTGATGATGGGAAAGTACAAGTATCCCTCCAAGCCCCAAACAATGCCTTACATGCTGAAATCCTCGACCTTAAAAACAAACACGATGAGATTTCCCAACAACATGTTACTTTCAAACATGAGACAAAAACACACATTAATTCTTCTTGGAGGTTGTCGAGGGAAGGGATAGAACCCCTCTTGTTGCGATCAAAGAAGTTCTCCGAGAAAAACTATTTGAAAAATGCAATCAACGAGCTCATGAATTGAATTTGAAGGTCAAAGTGCTTCCCTTACCATCTCCTTCCCAAGATCCCATGTAGGTTAGTACTATGTTTCTCCAAGATTACCTCGATCTTACTGATACTCCTCTTGAGAGAGCTTGGTTTGGTCACGATTCTACACTATTTATCCAATTCAGATTAGCAGGTGACCAACTTCGTGCTCTTTGGGCTAAGCATAGGTTGTTCTCTCTCCCTACTAAGATTTTTGTAGATGTCGATCTTACTAAGGTCCCAGGTGGTGGAGTTGAAATGATCTAGGGAGTTCATTATCCATGCTCGATAGGTAGGTAAATGGGCAATCATCCGAGACCTATGGGCCACCATTAGAGATTCCCCACCTCCTGGGTACTCTTAGCCCGGGTTATCTAAATTACTATCTAGATGGAGGAGACGATATGGGGGTGGTATTTAGGTGGGATGCTAGAATGGTAATGGGTCTTTTTGATCTTCGTCGGGCACGCCACAAGATTCTATTGGTTCTTATGATCTCCTTTTTATTATCGAGACCCATGAGAGCCCAACTAGGCCACTTTCAGATATTACAGGTTATCAATGGTTGTCTACTTGTCATCAGGAAACCCGATCTTCAGGTGGGGTACAAGGTTCTTGTGGTGTGGCATACTTAGTGTGGGAGTCTCTTCGAGGTAAAGTTTCTTCGGTCACAACAGATGAGTTTTCCAATTTTATTTGGGTCCAGCTCAGCATATTCCCCCTCTCCTTATAGATATCTTCGTAGCAGTTTGCTACTTTCCTCCCGCCTCATCAAAGTTCGTTATCCATGTCAAACTTGACAATGACCCATATTTGGATCTATAATTTGGAACCATCCAGCATTCCGTAGTGGGAGAGGTCATCTTATTGAGTGACATTAATGCATGCACTATATCCCTCCAAGTATCTCTACATGATCGTTCGTAGAACATGTTTTCTGTTTAGGGGATCGATCCAACTTATGTGGGACTTCATCGATCATCTAATGATATTCGGGACCTTTGACAGGGTTCGTTAGGCACCTCCTACAACTTGGAGAATCCCATGAGCTATTGGTCCTTAATGGACTACCTTGCTTCCTGCTCTTTCACTTGTCAGCCTCATGGTGGTGGTTAGAGTGTGGTATATTACGTCCTTTTTAATCAATAATTTCTCCCCTTCATTCATCACTTCACCATAACCCCCATCCCTCTTATTGATCTTGCTCTCCTCTTCATCTCCCTATAGATCAATACCCCTCCATCTCCAACCCCCCATCCTCCACCCTTGGGTCCACCTTGGACCAATATTCTCCATGCTGAGGGATACCTCAACACCTTTACTTCCACCCTTCGCCAGATGATCACTTTCGTATATTGATTTGCTTCCCTCGAGTCCACCTCCACCAAGTACATGTGTCTTTCTTCTGTCAGTTGGGAGAATACCCTTCAAACCTACCCCACTCCACTTAATCCACCCCCTCCCCCAAAATCTTGGGTGATACCCATGAACTAGTGGTATGGCGATAATTTCAAGAACCTCCGCACCCAAATTTGACATGCCTTCAACCATGGCCACCCCTTCTACCCAGTTCTCAAAGCTTCCTATAATCATCTCCTCTACTAGAAGAAATGCCTCTTCATTTCTCGTAGATAGTGAGAGTTGAGTACTTTCCTGATCCATTCCCCTAAAAGTTTTTAGTGTACCATCCTCCCCCACCATTATCTCCCACTTGATCTTGATGCAAAAGCAATGTTCTCCCACACCACTTCCCTCTATGACATCCCGAGACAACCCCTTATCCAAGTTACCTCGCTCCCCCAACTTGTTACTTATTCACCCCCCACGATGTCCGAGAGGTTGTTTGGGCCATGAGTTCTAGTAGAGTAGCGAATGAGGAAGGGTTCCAGGTTCAACACTTCAAACATGGCCTTCAAGCACTTGATTCTTACTTGACAGATCTATTTAACCACATGATTTGTACTGGCTTCCCTAAGTCATGGTCATGCCATATTCTTCGCCTGATCCATAAATCGAGCCCTAATACCAATCCCAATAAGTACAAAATGATCATGGTTGTCCACACTTTCTCCAAGCTACACTATAGCCCTCCATATGCAACTTTTTGGGGAGCTTGAGAGGAGGCAACTCAAAGCTAGAGGGAAAGCGGGCTTCAGACCAACACACCAAACCATTGATCGCATTCTTACACTCCAATCCATCATTGAGGAGCAACGTTACCGCTCTTTGAAAGTCTATTGTTGCTTTTTAGACTTCCGGAAGACGCTCGACTCTGTCCCTAGAGTGGCATTATTCCATATGCTCCGAGACATTAGCATTTCCAAGACCCTTCTAACTGCCATTGTGAGATTATATGAGTCAGTCCTTGGTCGTCTTCACATGACCCATGAGATTTTAGATTTCAACAGGAGTACTATTGGGGTTAAGCAAGGCTGTCCACTCTCCCCTACTCTACTTGTGATTTACATCAACGAGCTAGAGTCTTTCTTACAGGAGCACATTCAGGATGACAATGGGAGACTTCTCCACTAGGTCTTAATCTCTATTCTACTCTATGCTAACGACGTGGTCCTCTTGGCCTCATCTTCAGAGGGTTTGTAGAGACAGTTAGATGCCCTAACCCTCTTTTTTTATCTTTGTCAGTTTACAGTTAGCTTGGGTAATACCAAGGTTATGATCTTCAACAGATCGAAGAGGCTACTCACTGATATTCATTTCTTCTTCAGAAGGGAGGAGATCGATATCACTAGCTCCTATGCCTATTTGGGGGTTCAGTTCACAAAACCTTGTTTTAGCCTACAATATGCTCTTCAACCCCGAATTAGTGAAGGATACAGACCCCTATCCCTTCTACAGAGGCAGTGCTTTAGACACCATTTTTAGTACATCTCATCCAAGATGTCTCTTATGGATACTCTCATCTGACCCATAGTCCTCTATGCCTCCGAGGTGTGGGGGGCATGCCTACTTGACTTGTTAATGTACTTGTAACTTCGGAAGATATTCACTTGTATATTTTATATTGTATTCATATGCCATTGTACATCCGATGGAGAGGTTTTATTCCTCCGATCGGGAAAGTTATTATTGTCTTTGATAGGGTTATTAGAGTCCACTAGAGGGGTCGGCCCTGAGTTAAGTTGTAGGGGCTACTAGACTCTCCTAGGAGAAATCGGCCCAGTTACGGTAAAAATTCAAGTGGAAGTAAAGTATAAATAGAGAGGGTGCTCCTCTCTATTTATTCATTCACTCACTCAATTCGCATAAGTGAGAGAGAGAGAAGTTCGCACAAGTGGAGGAGGAGGAAGCTGCTGAAGACCATCTCTTTGTTTTGTGGTTTGGTATTATTGCTCATTCTATCTCTGAGGAATTTGCGGGGTTTTCTCCTTTATGGTTTCCCCGGTGAAATGCTTTGTGTCTCTTGTCTTTTATGTTTGATTTGGTGTGCATGTTATTCTCAGAGATAAGATCCTAGATCATATTGAATTAAATTGTGAAAAACTAACATGGTATCAGAGCTAACCTGAGAAGAAGACAACTTACAGTTGCGGAAGCTAGGGCTTCTTAATTTTTGGGTCTCTTTCCTTATATCATCAAGGGCAGGAGACTAGGCTATCTCTCCTAAGGAAGGTGCATCTTTCTGTCGAAGCAGAATTGGATTCTGAGCATTTTCAATTTTCGGCCTGTCACTACTGCGGAAAATTAGGGATTTTGACATAAGTGGAATTTTGGAGTGCTCTCAACACAGGATTGTTCTCCTCATCAAAATCGAAATTTAGAGACCAAGATTGAATTTTTTGGTTGGGTAGAACCCCGGGATACGTCAAACCCTAGTTTGACTTTTGGACCAGAAAAACCAGAAAACCATAAAGGACCAGAAATTGCAGATCCGAAATTCGCAAGTCACTTTTGAAGGGTCAATTTTTGGAATTTTCAAAATCCAAGCATACCAGCTTGCTTGTCTCAGCAAGGAGCATCTTTATATCCAGACAAAAGTTTGAAATTCCAAGTTTGGATTTTTAGGGTTTCTTTGTCAAACCCTAGCCAGCTCTAGATCCAGTTTCAGCAAATCAAGTGGTAAGACCTAAATATTTTTTATTTCCATTTGAAGTACTCATTAAAGATGTCTCACCACACCAAGCTTGAGGATAGCTTGAAGGGGCTGATAACTTCCGAGCATGGAAGTATAGGATTGGGCTTGTCCTCGAAGAGAATGAATTGGACACATATGTGAATGAAGAGGTTCCAGTTCTAGAGGGAGATGAGGATAAGGCCTTACATAAGAATAACTTGGCCAAGGCCAAGAGGATTATTGCAGATTCTATCAAGGACCATATCATACCACATGTGTCATCTCTAAAGACACCCAAGGAGATCTTTGATTCCTTGACCAAGCTATTTGAAGGAAAGAATATAAATCAGAAGATGACATTGCGGAACCAATTGAAGAATGTGAAGATACAAAATACAAAGACCATGCATTCTTACTTTACAAGGGTCTCTCAGATAAACGAACAACTTGAAGCTGTGGGAGAAGACAAAGAAAGTGGAGAAATAGTGATGACCACCTTGAATGGTCTACCCAGATCATGGGATTCCTTCATTCAAGGAATTTGTGCTAGGAAGAAGCTCATCACATTCAGTAGGTTGTGGGAGGAATGCTCACAAGAAGAAGCTCGACTTGTAGCTCGAAAAGAGAATATGGGCAATGAAGACCAAGCTCTAACAGCACACTCTAGGAGGAATGATAACAAGAGGGTGCACCACCACAATAAGAAAGAAAAACACCACCACCATAATCAGAGGGATAACTTTAGATCCCGAAGAGATGTATCCACCATTCGATGCTATACATGTGATGAGAAGGGACACATCTACAGGGATTGTCCTAGAAATAAAAGTGGCTCTCAAAAGAAGAAGAAGAACAAGAGAAGACATCATTCTCATACTGCATAGGATGATGAACCTCCCAGGAAGAGAGCTAGAGAAGAAAGTGAAGATTCTTCAAGCGATGAAGAGTACGCTTTGATCTCTGCCCTCACAGGAACTGTTACACATGGAAGCAATGATTGGTTTATAGATAGTGGGGCTTCCAAGCATATGACAGGATTCAATGAATCCTTTATGAACCTATCTGAACATGAGTCACCCCACAAAGTGAAACTTGGGGATGTGTTATAGCTCAAAATGACACTTCTCCGTCCGTGACGACACTTTCATCCCTTGGTCGCATGACGACACTTCTTGAGATCAAGTTTAGTCACACAACATGACACTTGTGGATTGAAGGGTCATTTGGGGACACTAAAAATGGTTGAAATTACCTCACTCTTGGCCCATTTGATGGTTATAACCCTTAGGAACATTTTTCCAGACCAAACCATCTCCTGAAAATCATCAGAAAAGCTTGTTTCTGACCATTTTTCCACATGTGCGCTGGTATCCAAGCATGATAGTAGCGTTTGATATGCAACTCTGCTTCATTAAAGTAGTGCACACCTTCATAAATGCGCTAGTTTGTCTACTGCAGAGTAGGGCACTTTCCTGTACTAGTCAAAATCTCAAATTTTGGGTAAGTTAAGTTGGTTTGGGAACTTCTTGATCGGTTGTACCTACTTTTCCTCTCCTTCATTGACTATATAAGGAGGGTAGAAGGGCCATGTGAAGAGACCAAGCCTATAACAATGTTATGCTGGAGGAATGGAGACCCTCATCCCCCTCTCTTGTGCCTCAGTTTCTGATAAACCCTAGCACGGCTGATTAGAGGTTGGGATCCTTGGAGAACAGAAGCAGGAGACCTTGAATCTAGGTTTCGTGAAGTGCCAAGCTTGAAGGAAGGTATAACTTTATGTACTTGCTTTATTCATTAATAAAGATCAGACGTTCTTCTCTTTCCAAATATGACCTATTCATGTGTGTCTCAGATTTTATTACAGTTTGCTTATAGTCTAATATCTTCTTCTGTTGTGAATATCAGTCTTATATATGTAGTCAAATGTATTTGAGAAAGGTATCGAGTTGTTTTGCAGGTGTGGGCATTGCGATACTGGATAGCATTGAAGAGCAAGGAAAGGAAAGCTTGGGATCAACCTTCTAAATAAGGTGCACATATCTCTAACCTCAATCTCTTCACTTACTTGTTGTACTTGTAGAACTTTTGTAGGTCTATCTTTCATACATGAAGTTGGTAGTTTCTCCCCTGAACTATAGGTGTATTTTCCTCACAACATAATGGCGACTCCGCTAGAGAAAGCCTATCTGCTTAGGGGCATCCAAGGTCATTTATTCGGTCTTCTTTGATGGTCTTTGTTCAATTTCTTGATTAGAATCATTTATTAGGCTCTGTTTGACCCTCCTTGGCTTTTATAGACCCTTCCTAGCCCTTATAGACCCTTACTGGCTCAGGTGTGGGGGGTTTTAACCCTCTTTTTCCAACTTTTCCCACCTGTGCACTACTATTGTGCAGTACAGTAGCGCATTCCCCTGTTATGGGCGCTGGTATCCCTCATGCACAGTTGCGCACATATTCTGGGTTTGAATTTTTTGAGTCTTGGACCTGTTTTAGAGGGTTGTGGCTGCATTTTTTGGGGTCCCCGTTGACCCTAGGTCTGAGTTAAACCACTGTAAGTGGTCTCCTATCCTTGTACCGATCCTATGTTCATGATTTGGACCTCTTTTAATCAATTTGGACTTGTTTGGAAAGTTTTGGGGCTTGTTGACCCAAGTTGGGGGGTTGTGGACCAGTTTGATGTTTTGTACCCTAATTTGAGTCTGGCTGAACCTACTTGCTCCATTTCCACTGGATTGAAACCTATTGAGTCTACTTGACCCTGTTGGTATCTATTTGAGTGAAATTTCTCTTTAGATTGGTTTCTTATCCTCCTTTTTGCTTTTAGTTTTCTTTTTGTAGTGAAAGCTCAAGTGTCTTTGTTGTTGTTCAGGACCTTGACTGCATCGTTTATGTGCAGACCTGACTTTACCAAACCATACTTCTTTGTAAGTCATTTGCTTTGTTTGGGTCTAAAAGTAGGTTTCGTACACTTTTCCCAATGGTTGGCATGCTTACATCAATAAGAATCTGAAAGTCATATTAGATGCTTTTACTGTTTCAATAACGAAACTTGAAAGTTCTTTGCCTTTACTTTGATAGTAGGTTAGTTTCAATTTCAGTTTTGTTTCTTACTTTTGAAAAGCATAAAAAAAAATTGATTTATTTTTTGAGTAGAGTACCTTGCAAGTAGCTTAAAGGATTTAAGAGTGCTTTGCATCAAAAAGAAGAAATTTTTCTTTTGCATACTTATTTGTTTGAATAGCTGCATTCTTAGGTTTTGAGTTTAATTGTACATTTAGACTTTATTTTTACCCTTTTTTGCATTCGAAAGACTAAAAATTGCATTTGCATATGCATTATAGATCGTATCTTTAAGACTTGCATTGAAAAGAAAAGATTTGTTTAGTGGTAAGCATTTCATTTCAGTATTCTATCTCTGTTATAACCACTCTCACACACCCACTACCTTTTTGAGTAAGCAAGTAACCTTTAAAATGAACCCTAATAAAATATACTAGTAACATTTTCTTTTCTAGGTTACACTTTTCACCAACTAGTTTTGGTTAGGATCTTGGGTTTAAAACACCTTAAACCACCCAAGATCACACATTACGCAAAAATCGTAGTTTGACTATCGCAGGTAAACCCACCTCATTCAAAACTTGCCTGGGATCTATGCAGTAGGTCTTCTGAGATCAGATTGTTGGGAATAAACCTCCTACTTTCTGTTTCGAGCATATACCAGGATTGGATCGCGTTTGGGGACTCTTTTCAGTTTCAGGCTCAGTTACCTTGCCCACACCTTCTGATTCGACCAGAGAATGTTCCCCCAGGAGTTTTCGGTGTGGTGGTATCCTTAGTATCTAACCATAGGATCATACACAGGTGACGGCGGAGGGTTATATCTGTTGTACCTAGGACAGACGTGGGAGGAAATCCCTTGCAGGTCTTTGGGAGGGCGGTTGGGTGATTCCAGTGCTTGCACCCTTAGTCATTGTATTGTGGACCCCGGGTAACTGTTCTTCATCCTTCGTTGATCTTTTATGGGCCCTCATCATCCCAGACTCTTCTCCGGAAGGCATCTGTTTTCCTAGTTTGATTTACCTATGACCTTTTTTAGTGGTGTGCTCTTTGTGCTACTTGTCTTAGTTTTCCTTAGAGAACTTCTTGCTCATTTGAGCAGGAAACTATGTCTAGCGTTCCGGCGAGCGCCAATCAAGGTACCCCTATTCTAAGGGATCCTTGTGTTATTCCATTCATTGGAAACATTGGTACTCCCTTAATGGCTACCCTGAATCTTCCTGGATTCACTATAGGGCTGCCGGTTTGGTTGTTCTCCACACCGAATGCCTTGCATGCTCCTGACGCTTCTTTTGTGAGCACCTCAAATCAAGAGCATCAGAACCCTGTGCCTTCTTTGCTAGTACCATCTTCTCCTCCTCATTCTACCTCATGTGGCGAAAGTATAAATACTAGTAACCAGCAGTCTAAAAGAAATAGACGGAAGAAGAATAGGAAGAAGATGCCAAAACAAGGAGGCAACAACCCAGCCTCTGTAAGTCATGCTGGGGGCAAGCACCCTGCCTCTGCAAATCATGCAGGGGGCACCTAACCAGCCTCTGGAGGTCATGCTGGGAGAAAACTTTTAGTCACTAAAAATCACATTGAAAGTTTGTCTTCAACCACTGTTAGTCATGTTGGGGACACGTCATTGATCACTGCTAGTCATATTAATGACAAGTCACCAGTTCCTGTGAGTCATACTGGAGACACCAAATCAGCCACTGCAAGTCATGCTGAGGGAGTTGACATTGTCGACAAACCTAATAAACAGAAGTATAAGTTCCCTTGCAAGTTTTGTGAGGGAGACCATCTTACTTACTTGTGCCCTGTACTTCCAGAAGTGCAAAAAGTGTGGTTCTTATTTCAAAAGTCTTATGCTTTTGAGCAACCAGCCACTGCTAGTCATGCTGGGGGACAACTGTCAGGCAATGCTAGTCATGCTGAGAGTACAGACGTTGTAAAGTAGTCTTGACCTATAGGACGGAAACCAAAGTTTCCTTGTAAACTTTGTAAGGGAGATCACCTTACTCATCGATGCCCTGCCATTCCAGAGGCATGAAGAGTGTGGTCCATGTCTGAAGGAATCTCTGTTCCTGAGTTGTCTATAGATTCCCTACAGTCAGATCAACCTTTGGTTGATAAAGTGGTTGAACCAATGCAATCTTTGGTCAACCCCGCTCTCCCTTCGGAGAGTGAAGTGATCGAATCGATGCAATCATCAATCGATCCCATCAGTCCTGCAAAGATTGATGCACCTACTGCGGAAGTCTTCTGCATTACCAGTTTAGATGTTCTTGAAAAAGGGGGTACTTCATCTGTGCCATGTGAACCCCTACCAAGCCCTAGGACCGTTTCCTTTGATTGGAATAGTCTAGTCAAACCTCGTCTTCCTTCTTCGACACCTTTCCAGATAAAGGTTGATATCGAGAACCATACGGTTGATCGATGCATTGTTGATGAAGGAGCTTCTGTTAGTATCTTATCCGTTTATGCTTGGAGAGATTTAGGTTTCCCTAATGTTATTCCAGCTGTTAATTGGTCGTTGACCTTCGATAGAAGACCTAGTGAACCGATCGAATTCCCCCGTCAGGTACCTGTTACCTTGGGTGGAAAAACAGTCTTAGTTGATTTTATGGTTTTAAAAGACCCTATGGACTTTGATATGATCCTCGGGCGTGATTACGTTTATGCTATGCATGCTGTGGTGTCTACGCTCTTTCGTGTGATGCATTTTCCTCATAACGAAAGCATCGTCACTATCGACCAACTTGCATTCGTTGATCCTCCTTATTACCCAACTGTAGACCAGTCTGATCCCTTGTCATTAGGCACTACTATGTCACATGGGACTTATGTGGCATATTGTTCCTTGAGTTCAACTGCTACTAAGAATAAGTCTCTGAGTTCATGCTTACCTTCTCGGGACCTAGTCCCAGCTTTTGACCAAGTGACACCTCCATCTGAATCTTTAGATATGTGTTTTGTCTGGGACGATATACTTCCTTCCGATGAAGTTTTCCTAGAATCCATATTACAGTCTGCCATTGATTTGGATGTTGATCCAGTTGCAGTCATGTCCAGCCCCGGTTTGACCTTAAATTCTGATCTTCCTACTGTTGAGTCTTTGGACTCTCCTATAGATCCACAAATCGGTGTTCCTGCTGAGTTTGATTCTACTTCTAGAATTTTCAACTCCCGTAATGATGAATTTGTTTCTGCAGATTCCATCATGTCCTTCAACTTTGATCTTCATCCTGAAGTTGATCTTGTTGATTGTAAGTCCTCGGGCTTGGGTACCATAGAGTCTTCATTTGAAAACTCTCCCTTGTTTATGCCTGTTGTTGATGATAGTGAAGTTGAAAGTATTTCTACCACAGTGACTTGTATCGGGTCTTTCTTTACATGTGTTTTAGATATGATCTTGGTACTAATGTTTCTTGGAGATAGAATTCTTAGCTGGATGTATACTTGCTTACTGGTCTTTTTCGACACCTTGTACGACCATGTCAGGTATATTCGGAACCTTGCATATAGGTTTAGGCTTCCTCGTTGTTATGTTGCATTTGAACCTTTTGCCATCCGAATTCACCATAGAGTCAAACCTGTTGGATATTGGTGTGATAGCCATCTCTTTATGCATTGTGCACTAGTCCGACATCGGAGACTACCTAACATGGGTCACCCTAGTCAGCACCCTTATGCCATTCTGGTGCCCATGCTGAGTTTTCCTCATAGGCTTGGGAGCCTTTTTAGATTTACCATGACTTTGAGAAGAAGCCTCATATCTTTCTTCCTCATATATTTCTAGCCATCCCTGATAACGCTCCCATCTTTGTGTTCAAGTTTCATATGCATCTGTATGATCTCGCTTGCGCTAATGAGCCTGATGCTGGCTTCCGCGCTTTTAGCTCGTTATATAAGCCTCCATCTATGATCTCATTTCCGCTAAGCCCTGTATCATTTTGCCTTCGCAATTTGACACCTTTTACCTGGAGGAGACACACCCTGAGTGTCCTTATCTTGCTCATGTTCCTTGCATTAGGCATAGCTTTGTTCCATGCGCTTGGAGCTAGTTTTACATGTCCCTGACACTCGTCTCCTCCCATTTCAAGCATTCTTCCACCTTTACTTCGAGCTCGTTAAAAACAGTAAGTAGGTTATGAGCATTCTTCTACCTTTACTTCGAGCTCATTAAAAACAGCAAGTAGGTTTCGAGCATTCTTATACCTTTACTTCGAGCTTGTTAAAAACAGTAAGTAGGTTACGAGCAATCTTCCACCTTTCCTTCGAGCTCGTTAAAAACAGTAAGGAGGCTATGAGCATTTCTTTCATCTTCAGTTCGAGCTCGTTAAAAACAGTAAGGAAGTTATGAGCATTGTCTGTATCTCCTTTGAGCTCGTTAAAAACAATAAGGAGGTCACGAGTTTACTTTTTCGGACTTGTTAAACCTTTACGGAAAAGATCCCTATGGAGTTCTTTTAATTCCTTTTCAGACTCCTTAAATAGGAAAAGTTTGCCGATCATAGTTGTTTTTTTGGGCTCGTTAAATTGACTGAACTGACATCCACTTAGGTATAGAATTATCCCTTTTCCGGGCCTTGGTGGATAATTTACGGAAAAGGTATACTCTAGGTATACCCTAGTATGCGCTAGAAGAGTTCTTCTTCCATTCTTTTACACTTTTTCGGGGAAGGAGACTAACTTTACGAAAAAGGACTTTGGAGTCGTCTTTAGGGTTTTCAGACTCTCGAAATGTGAAAACACCAAGCGAGCATTCACCTACTCGGGTTCGATGGAAAATCCACGAGATGTTTGATAGAGGACTGTTTGAGTTTTTCAACTCTATAAGCAAGAAAACACCGTCGAGCACAGACCAATCCGAGCTCGATATAAAATCTATAAAATCCACGGATAGGTGTATGGAGTTTTCTTCTAGGTTTTTCAGACTCCTTAAATATGAAAATACTGTCGAGCATGCTTTAGTTCTTTGTCAAGCTCATTAAAAAATGAAAAAGGAAAGGGAAGATAAGAATGTTAAAATATCTTTCAATATGATGGCAGCAAGTCAACTATCTCCTTGAACAAAGCACCTTTTTGAGTCTATCAAACAAGTTGGGTCCTAGTTTTTGGCCTTAGGATAAACCTAATCTCAGAGTTCTTACTCCTCTGTTTGGTTAGTCTTCCAATCATATGGATAATCTGTTAATGTCTCCTACATTGCAGATTTGTATTGTGGTCTCTTTGTGTTAAAAGTTGCCTAAGTCACTCTTGAGTCGTGCTCACTGTTCAAGGATATAACCTGTGTCGGCCATTCTGCAGTTGCCTTGACCTCATGCGTCGGCCATTCCTTGGTGTCAGCATGTTTCATCATGTGATCAGTCCTACTCCAAATCAACTCATACCTGTTGAGTGTCCCTCGTGTTGGATGATGGAGGATGCCTTAAGGCCTCCATTCCAATGGACTTCTTCCCATCGACTTCAACTCATTGTGCTATGGGAATGAAGTTTAGAGTTTTGGTTAGTACCTTGGAGATTGCAGTCACCAGTGGCAATTCTCCTTGCTGTTGAAAGATGAGAATATATCAATGTCTCTTATTTGACAGGATCCTCAAGTGTTCGACTCCAAGTCCACTTATTCACACTTGTTGGATTGTACTAGGTACCTTGGGCCCCATCATCATTATCAGTGGAAGCCCTCGTGTTTGTTAACGGTATACATCAAGGACCGGTAATCAAACGATACCCCCCATGTTTGACTATCAGCTCATCTATTCACATGGTTAGGGTTTGTACCTTGGGTTGTTTTTGGATGAAGACCTTGGGATCCTCAATAGCATCACCTTATTTATGTTATCGCCCAAGTTGCGCAAAACTGAGCCACACTTTTATTTTGCTCTTGATGAGACATAGATCCAGCTTGTTCTCTATGGCTATGTTCTCCATTTTTTACATAGATCCACCTTGTATTTATGTGGCTATGTTTACACTTATGTTCCTCATGGATCCATGCTTGTATTTTAGTGGCCATGATATATGCATCAGCATTTGGATCATTATTGTATTCTCTTGAAGGTCATGTTCCATTATTTGAACATGGACAGTTACCCCAAGGATGAGTTTGTCTGACATTGCCTTTGCTTTCAGGTACTTCATTTGAGCCTATGATTCTTAGTTTCTCCGCTCCCCATGATTCAACTCTTTGTTATTTATAATGTATTTCGGCCATCATTTCCCTCACTCCCTCTGACCTCATACATTAGGGGGCATCTGTTATAGCTTAAAATGACACTTCTCCGTCCGTGACGACACTTGCATCCCTTGGTTGCATGACGACACTTCTTGAGATCAAGTTTAGTCACAAAATAGGACACTTGTGAATTGAAGGGTCATTTGGGGACACTAAAAATGATTGAAATTACCTCACTCTTGGCCCATTTGATGGTTATAACCCTTAGGAACATTTTTCCAAACCAAACCATCTCCTAAAAATCATCAGAAAACCCTGTTTTTGACCATTTTTCCACATGTGAGCTGGTATCCAAGCATGATAGTAGCATTTGATATGCAACTCCGCTTCATTAAAGTAGCGCACACCTTCATAAATGCGCTAGTTTTTCTACTGCAAAGTAGGGCACTTTCCTGTACTAGTCAAAATCTTGAATTTTGGGTAAGTTAAGTTGGTTTGGGAACTTCCTGATCGGTTGTAACTACTTTTACTCTAGTTCATTGACTATATAAGGAGGGTAGAAGGGCCAAGCCTATAACAATGTTATGCTGGAGGAATGGAGACCCTCATCCCCTTCTCTTGTGCCTCAGTTTCTGATAAACCCTATCACAACTGATTAAAGGTTGGGATCCTTAGAGAACAGAAGCAGGAGACCTTGAATCTAGGTTTCGTGAAGTGCCAAGCTTGAAGGAAGGTATAACTTTATGTACTTGCTTCATTCATTAATAAAGATCAAACGTTCTTCTCTTTCCAAATATGACCTATTCATGTGTGTCTCAGATTTGATTACAGTTTGCTTATAGTCTAATGTCTTCTTCTGTTGTGAATATCAGTCTTATATATGTAGTCAAATGTATTTGAGAAAGGTATCGAGTTGTTTTGCAGGTGTGGGCATTGCGATACTGGATAGCATTGAAGAGCAAGGAAACGAAAGCTTGGGATCAACCTTCTGAATAAGGTGCACATATCTCTAACCTCAATCTCTTCACTTACTTGTTGTACTTGCAGAACTTTTGTAGGTCTATCTTTCATACCTAAAGTTGGTAGTTTCTCCCCTGAACTATAGGTGTATTTTCCTCACAACAGGATGACTACCAGTATCCTATAAAAGGAAGTGGTGAAGCCTCTTATAAGCTAGACTCTGGAAAGTCTATGAAGATGAAAGATGTCTTGTTTGTACCAGGGCTAAAGAAGAACCTTCTCTCCATATCTGCATTGGATGCAAAAGGTATGAGGGTTGCATTTGTAGATGGCCAAGTTCTTATGTTGCCAAAATGAAAGACTATAGATGATGCAGTAGTGATTGGAGAGAAAAAGGGAGGGTTATACAAACTGAAGGGCCAACTAGAACACGCCTTGGTCCATGAATCCATGGAGCCAAGTGAACTATGGCATAGAAGGCTTCCACATGTGCACTATAGAGCACTACCTCTTGCAAGAAAAGCTGTTGAAGGTCTTCCAGAAATCCAAGTAAAGCATGAATGATCTGAGTCGTGTCTAGGAAGCACAAGGGGGACAACAGTTCGACTGAATGAGTCGGCTCTGTTATGGCGGAAGCAATTAAGAATAAGCAGAATGAGCAAAGCAGGATTACACTACACAGATAAACACAATATGTGTAGACAATATGCAGGAATGCGAACTGTTCTTCTCTATTAGATGTAAGCAGATAGATTCATCTATTGATTGATGTATGCTACAATATTATACATGCTTATATAGATTTCTTAGATGCTTGGGTGCCTTCCCGTTACGTTCAGTTACAAAGAAGAAGTTAGAACGGTTCAATAGTTCAACCGTTACAGTTGACTGGAAGACAGAGAGATAGTCTGTCGAAGTTCAATAGTCGCTGGTTGCATGTCGATGTTGCTTGTCGACGTCATGAACTGTGTGGTTGTTGAACATGTCGATGGTGCGAATGTGTCGAGGTGCGCTGAAGTTGAGACTCGTCAGAGTTGTGTCAAATTCGGAACCTGTCGGCGCTAACTTGTCGTACTGTAAACTTGTCGAGTCGAAGTCGAAACTTGTCGAAGTTGCATCAACGTCGATGACTTGCCAACTGCGATGCGGATCAGACCTCCTTCCTTAAGAAACAATGGACCCCAGTGTTTGCTCGTAAAGGTGAGGAAACTTGTCGGTCAATTCAGTAATAGAGTACCACTTTCCTTGAGATGGGATCTGTCCTGCCTTGGAAACCTGAAAGAAGGGAATTGTGTTCGTCCTTGTATGGCGTACTCGACATCCCACAATGGTGTCGCAAGGAAGAGGCTTCTGAACATATGGATGGATGTCTTCGGGTGTTTCTATCTGAAATTCATTTTGTTCCAACAAGGGTGCATGGTATGGTCGAAGTAGATCCACATTGAATACTGGATGCAGACCCAAGCATGCAGGAATGCCGAGTTGGAAAGCATTTTCGCCAATCTGTCAAAGAATATTGTACGGACCATATCGTAAAGGCTTGAGCTTCTAGAATGGTCTTGAGATGTAACCAGACCTTATCCCCAATTTGGAATGTATGAGGAATACGATGCTTATCGTGTTGGGCCTTAGCTTTCTCTCTTGCTCTGTGCAACATTTCCTGTGCTTGCTTCTGGATGTCGCATATCTGATCTCTGAACTTGACTGCTTTATCAACTTCTTGCTGGCTGTAGTCGGTGTCACTCGGTTGTGTCGAGGAGTTGATCAAGTCGATAGGCGCTGAGGGTTGGAATCCGTAACAGACTTCAAATGGACTCTTTCCTGTAGAGCTGTGCAGAGCACAATTGTAGTTGTGTTAGATGTATGGAAGACTTTCATCCCATGTGCGTCGATGTTGGTACATGCGAAGTAGTTGTACTACCAAGCGATTCACAACTTCCGTATGTCTGTCGGTCTGAGGAGGGAAATTTGTCAACAATGAGAGTCATGTGTCTAGAAACTGCCAGAGGGTCTTCCAAAAGACGCTGACGAGTCTAGCATCTCGGTCAGAAATAATGGTTGTGGGTAAACCAAAGTGTTTCCAAACATGTGCAAAGAAGAGTTGAGCAATCTGTTGTGCTGTTGTGGTCTTCTTACATGGTATGAGAATGGCCATCTTGGAAAATCGATCGAATACTACTGATATCGCGTCATGCTGATGTATGGTAGTAGGATAACCCATCAAGTAGTCCATAGAAATAGATTCCCATGGTCGACTAGGAACTGGTAGAGGCGTATACAATCCCTGTCGTCAATTAGGTGGCTTAGTAATGGCACAAACCATGCATGCTCGAATGTACTTGTTGACATCGGACTTAAGTGTAGGCCAAAAGAAATACTTCTGTAGAATAGCAAGTGTCTTTGCTACTCCAAAGTGTCTTGCAGTCTTGCTGTAGTGCGTGTCCTAAATGAGATGTTGTCGATACACAAAGCTGTCCAAGATTGTATAGCAATGTATCTTTCAGGAAATAGTCGTAGTCTAAGGTTGACGACTTGTTAGTCTATAATTGTCGGTAGACTGCTGAGAAGTAGTTTTCATCCTCATACAACTGTGGCCAAGTGGTCGTTTCGTATCCCTACATACTTATCACTGTCAAAAGGAGAGTAATGGGTGGTCAACTGAGGCAATCGACGATGGCGTTAGATTTACCTTTTCAATACTTAATCACCAACTGGAATTGTTGTAGGTAATTAATCCACTTCAGTTGTCGGTTTGTATGCAACTTTGATTGTGTTGGCGCGAACTGTAGAGGCTTGTGGTCAGTGAGAATGACCGTTTCCTTGCCAAGGATGTAATGCCTCCATTGCTTGAGAGCTTGCACAATGGCGTATAGTTCTTTTTCGTACATCGAGTATCTTCTAACTGTGTCATTAAAAGTCTCGGAATGAAAATCAACTGGTGACCAGACTGAGTAATCACTACACCCAAGGCATCGTCTGATGCATCCATCTCAATCTCAAAACACTGATGCAAATCAGGTAACACAAGTACTCGTGTAGTGCAGAGCTTGTGTTTCAGCTGTTTAAAAGCTACTTGTTGTGTTTCTTTCCACTAGAAGATAGTTTTCCCGTTTCCCTTCGTCAACTAATTCAAGGGCCAAGCTATGTGACTGAAGCCGAGTATGAATCGTCGATAGAAATTTGCCAAACCAATAAAACTTCTTAGTTCTTGAATGCTTTTAGGAATGGGACAATCTTTGAGGATCTGTACTTTTTCTAGGTCGACGTGAATGCCTGTAGATTCAATTACATACCCCAAATATTTGATGTTGGTCATCGCAAAAGAGCACTTGTCCATGTTCATATAAAGCCGATGTTGCTGGAGAGTGTCGAGGACTTGTCGAAGATGTCCGACATGTTCTTCCCATGATTGACTGAAAATCAATATATCATCGAGGTAGAAAATAACCCATTTGCCGATGAAAGGTCAAAGAAGGTTATCCATATGTTGCATGAAGGTCGCAGGTGCGTTGGTTAAGTCGAAAGGCATGACTAACCATTCAAACAATCCTTCCTTAGTTTTGAAAGTAGTTTTCCACACATCTGAGGGCTCAATTGGAATTTGATGGTATCCCGACTTGAGGTCGAGCTTAGTAAAGAATTTAGCACCTTTCAAACAGTCGATGAGCTCGTCTATCCGCGACAAAGGGTACCGATTCTTCACCAATATTTTGTTGAGAGCTCTGTAGTCGATGCACATGCGCCAAGTCCCGTCTTTCTTCGGAACTAGGATGACTGGACTTCCACAAGGATAGGAGCTGGGTTGGATATGACCTTTGTCGATTAATTCTTGGATCTGTCTATGAATCTCTTCATTTTCGAGAATGGATCTTCTGTAAATAGATGCGTTAGCCAAAGAAGAACCAGGAACAAGTTCAATGGAGTGTTTTACCTGACAATGTTGAGGTACTCCGTATGGAGCTTGAAAGAGGTTCTAGTACTCATCGAGAATATGATCAAATTGTTGCTTCTATCGAGAACTGCATTGGTCGGTGACACGACTCGTTATTGCAGTCTTCTTAGAATGTTGCGGCTTGATCATGATTAATGCGAACTTCTGAGCATGATTTATGAGCTTCTTTGTCTATTTGGCAGATATCAGTGCAACCATCGATGTAGGTTGACGCTCTAGTATGTTGAACCATCGATTTTGGATTCTGACAATCACCTTCTGAGGTCGTGACTGATAAATTCCATGTCTATCCTAGAGGTAAGGTTTCCCAAACAGGGCGTCGGCTACGGAGAGTGGTGCCACGTCACAAAGTACTTCATCTTCAAAAGGTTTTATGAAGTAGGCGAGTTTGCATTGTTGAGTGATCCGAAGTTCTTCTCCATCCTTCATCCAACCAATGTTGCAAGGCTGAGGATGCATAGTGGTAACAAGACCTAGTTTCTTCACAAGTTCTTCAAAAACGAAGTTTTTATGGCTCCCATTGTCCACAATCAGATGCAATGGGTTGCTCTGGACCCATATCCGTGTATGGAACAGGCTCTCTCGTTCCTCCTCGTCGACGGTAATCAAGGTTGCTGGAGTGGTCTAGGTCAAAAGGGTCGTTGTGTCCGGATCAAATTCTTCCACCGTCTTGTCGAACGAGTCCGAGGTTGACACTTTTTCCAAAAATGTCTTCCGAGCTTTGCATTCGGACGTATCATGCCAAGATGAGTGGTGGTAATCACACCATTTTTCGGTCAATGGTTGTTTGCTACGTTCCCTCTTGTGAAAAGGCTTCTTCCCGTGGTCTGGATTTGGCAGTGTTAGCTGAGAAGATTTCGACTTGTCAAAGTCGGCTGGTGCCTTCTTGTCAGGTGGTCGTCCTGATGTCGAGTGGTCATCCTGATGTCGGCTTTGTCGCGAAATGTGCTTTTCCTTTCTGCTTGGTTTCCAGTTTGTTGGCGTAGTGGAAAGCATCCGCAAGCGTATTATTAGTCAAAAATTCCATCTCCTGTTGAATGTATTGGGACAATCCGCTAACGTACTTCAAAACAAGCAATTTATCTTCTTCTTGGACGCCAAGTCTAGCCATGAGTCAGTAGAACTTGTCGGTGTAACTCTGTATTGATTGGTATTTCCATTGCCTTAGTTGTTGCCACTTATTATACTGTTTCTCGAGGTATTTAGGCGGGTAAAATTCCTTTCGGATGTGTTCGAAGAATTTATCCCATGTGTCAATGGGGTCTCCGCTTTTCTCCATCTTTGTCGAGACGTTCTCCCACCAACAGTGCACGGAGGTTGACATCTTTAAGGATGCAATGGTGATCTTTTTAGCTTCCGAGAGTTGATTCACAGCATAATAGGATTCCAATTGTAGTACCCAATTGTCGATGGATTTCGCGTCAATCTTACCTTCAAGATTCAGTATGTCCAAATTCATTTGCACTTTAAAGGTGCTGATTTTATTGGAGTGAATTCTTGTCGAAGATCCTTTGGATGTCGAAGCGAATCGCATGAGAATCTCGTTGAACTAAGCGAACATTTCAGTCTGTTGTCGAGCCATAGCTTGCTCAATAAGCTGTGTTGTCTCGTCGGCTGCATGTCTATTGTTTGTTTATTTTGTCATCTTTTGAGGTAGCATCTGCTTGGATTGCTGAGATTGCGAGCGATTTTGAACCGACATAAGTCAGGTAACTTTGAGAGAAGTGTATACGCAGAACTTAAGCACGAAACTGAATGCTCTGATTTTATTCTGATCTGATACCAATGATCTGAGTCGTGTCCAGGAAGCACGAGGGGGACAACAGTTCGACTGAATGAGTCGGCTTTGTTATGGCGGAAGCAATTAAGTATAAGCAGAATGAGAAAAGCAAGATTACACTACACAGATAAACACAATATGCGCAAACAATATGCAGGAATGCGAACTGTTCTTCTCTATTAGATGTAAGCAGATAGATTGATCTATTGATTGATGTATGTTACAATATTATACATGCTTATATAGATTTATGAGATGCTTGAGTGCCTGCCTGTTACGTTCAGTTACAAAGAAGAAGTTAGAACGGTTCAACAGTTCAACCGTTATAGTCGACTGGAAGACAGAGAGACAGTCTGTCGAAGTTCGACAGTCGCTGGTCGCATGTCGACATCGCGAACTGTTAGGTTTCTAAACATATCGAAGGTGCGAATTTGTCTATGTGTGTCGAAGTCGAGACTTGTCAGAGTTGTGTCAAATTCAAAACCTGTCGACGCTAACCTGTCGTACTGGAAACTTGTCGAGTCGAAGTCGTGTCGAAGTTGAATCAACGTCGATGATTTGCCAATTGCGATGTAGATCAATGAAGGCATTTGCAAAGGTTGTGCGAAGGGAAAGAATACAAAGAAGACATTTCCAAGTAGTGAGAGTAAGGAAAAAGGAATCTTGGAAATCATCCACTCCGATGTATGCGGTCCGATGCCATCCAGTTCATTGAGTGGGTATGTATATTATGTTTCTTTCATTGATGATTTTTCTAGGAAGACATGGATATATTTCTTGAAGAGCAAAGATGAAGTATTCAGTAAGTTCAAGGAATTCAAAGCCTTGATCGAAAACCACACAGAAAAGAAAATCAAGATTTTTTGGTCAGACAATGGCGGAGAGTTCACCTCAAAATACTTCAAGAAATTATGCATAGATTTAGTGATTAAGAGGGAGTTGACCCCTTCATATAATCCACAACAGAATGGAGTTGCGGAAATGAAGAATAGAACAATTATGGAAGCATCCAGGGCGATGCTTAATGGCCAAGATCTTCCTATGCATCTATGGGTAGAAGCTGCAAGGACAACCATGTATGTACAGAATCGTACTCCACGTAGAGTACTTGACAACAAGACACCAGAAGAAGCCTTCTCCGACGAGAAACCAGAAGTCAACCATCTCATAATATTTGGTTTCCCGATGTACACACATATTCCAAAAGAGAAGAGGATGAAGTTAGATCCTTCGGGAAAGAAGGGTATATTCGTGGGATATAGTGAAAGCTCGAAGGCTTACATAATATATTTCCCAGGATTCAAGAAGATTGACATCAGCAAGGATGTAACATTCGACGAAGACTCAGCATATCACAAATCCATAAAGATACATGTTGAAGACATTGAAGAACCAGAAGCACCTAGGATCCGAGATACAAATATGAATGAAGTAAATCCATAAGATTATGGAGCACGTGAGGTGGAAGACTCACAGGAACCTGTAGATCCACCATGTGAGAAGAATTCTCACAAGAGGAAACCAACATGGGTACGAGTAGCAATTCAAGATGCAGAGAGATATGGTGCTCCAGAGGGAATGCAGAGAGAAAGCAAGAGACCAAGACCATTCTCCAGTTATGTAGCCATGTTGTGTGACATCATTGACAAAGAACCTTCCAACTATGAGGAAGCAGCTAAGAAGAAAGAATGGAAGGATGCCATGATCGAGGAGTACCAGTCGATCACGAAGAATGATGTCTGGGATGTGGTCCCGAGACCAGTAGGGAAGTCTGTTGTGACTTCCAAGTGGATCTACAAGATCAATCATGTTGCAGATGGAAGCATAGAGAAACACAACGCGAGGTTTGTGGCACGTGGCTTCTCCCAGAAGGAAGTGATAGATTATGAAGAGACATTTGCACCTGTAGCCAGATACACTTCCATTAGATCAATACTTGCTCTGGTTGCCGTGATGAAGTGGAAGGTACACCAGATGGATGTCAAGACAGCGTTCTTGAATGGTGTAGTGGAGGAGGAAGTGTATGTAGAGCAGCCACTTGGATTTGAGACACATGACAGGGAGACTCATGTGTGCAAATTGAAGAAAGCCTTGTATGGATTGAAACAGGCACCCAGGACATGGTACGACATGATAGACATCTTCCTGACTAGTTTGGGCTTTACCAAGAGTAAAGCGGATTCCAACCTTTACTACAAGGTTGAGAAAGGGAACCCAATGATACTCCTAATGTATGTAGATGACCTGGTTGTGACAAGTGAGGATGGGTTGTTTGCTAACACGAAGAGGAAGCTTGTTGCCGAGTTCGAGATGAAGGACTTGGGTATGATGCACTATTTTCTAGGCATGGAGGTATGGCAAAGTGCGGATGGAATCTTCCTTGGACAAGTGAAGTATGCAATAGAGATCTTGAATAGGTTTGGGATGATGGACTGCAAGGCCATGGCCACACCTATGGCATCGAATCTGAAGCTATTGAGTGATGCTTCATCAGAGTTGGTTGATGCCACGATGTATCGTCAGATGATTGGGTCCTTGATGTACCTGACAAATACAAGACCAAATATCTGATTTGTTGTGAACACATTGAGCCAGTTCCTGACGGATCCGAGACATGTTCACTTGATTGCAGCAAAGCATATTCTGAGGTACCTGAATGGTACAGTTGATTATGGGCTCAAGTATGGTGCGAATCAGAAGATTAACCTGGAGGGTTATGTTGATTCGGATTGGGCAGGCGGTGCCATTGATAGGAAGAGCACTTCAGGGTGTTTCTTCAGTGTGGGATCAGGTGTGATCTCTTGGTTTAGCAGGAAGCAATCATGCGTGGCATTGAGTACAACCAAAGCAGAGTATGTCGCAGCTTGTTTAGCTATTTGTGAGGTAGTATGGCTGAGGAAGCTACTGTTTGATCTCTAGTTGGATGCGACATGAATATATTGCGACAACCAGAGTTGTGTGAAGTTGTTTGAGAACCCAGTGTTCCATGACAAGTTGAAGCACATTGAGATCGAGTACCAGTATATCAGGGATATGGTGCAGAGAGGAGCAGTGAAGCTCCTGTATGTTGCGACAGACGAGCAGATAGTCGATGTATTGACCAAGCCGTTGGTCAGAGTGAATATTGAATACTTCAAAGAGAAGCTTGATTGACTTCAGATCGAGGTTCCTTCCAAGGGGAAGTGATGAGTTCGGAAGACGCAGATGCACATGGAATTTTTCGACATGGTGGTAGGTTGGTCCTCCCATGGTCATTGATGTAATTACCGAGCTTTTCCGACATGGTGGTAGGTTGGTCCTCCCATGGTCGTTGATGTAATTGCTAATCTTTTCTGACATGGTGGTAGGTTGGTCCTCCCATGGTTGTTGATATAATTGTTGAGCCTTTCCCGGATGGTGGTAGGTTGGTCCTCCCATGCTGGTTGATGTAAGTGTTGTGTGATGTGCATCTGGGCTGTGATCCGTTGATGATGAGATGATATGAAGATGATAAGGTGACAATAGGGTACACAGGTTTTGCAAAGGCATATAATCAGTCCTAGGATGCTCCTTCAGGTTTTGCAGTGGCATATAATCAGTCTTGGGAGATCTTGCAGATTTTGCAAGAGGCATATAATAAGTCCTGAGATGTACCTACTTGATGGCTTACTCGCAGAGATGATGAAGACCTACATGGAGGCTAGGCCTACATCCAACATGAAAAAGGGTTGGCTCTGTAGAACTTCCTATGACGAGTAGATTGGAGACTGATGGTCGAGATAGCAGTAGCAGTGACGATGATGATCCAGCTTTGATGATGATCCAGTGATGAAGACTTGTGCTGATGAACTGTGTCAAGAGAATACCTTCCTAGTTAAGAGGGAGTGTTAATGTATTTGTAACTTTAGAAGATATTCACTTGTATATTTTATATTGTATTCATATGTCATTGTACTTTTGACTGAGAGGTTTTATTCCTCCGATCGGGAAAGTTATTATTATACTTGATAGGGTTATTAGACTCCCCTAGAGGGGCCGGCCCTAAGTTAAGTTGTAGGGGGGTATTAGACTCTCCTAGGAGAAGTCGGCCCAGTTAGGGTAAAAAGTCAAGTGGAAGTAATGATAGTTTTAAACCTTAACAGTGCAGTAAAAACTCATACAGATTCTTAACCAATAACAAAAAATACACAATGGCACACTCATAACACAGAGATTTTCACCTGGAAACCCTTAATCGGGAAAAAACCAACAAAACTTAGCGCCGCACAACTCTTTTCATTATATGTTTTCTTAACCATTTACAATACAATATATAGTATTCGCAGCATCTAAAACCCTAATCCCTTTACCAGGATTAGAAAGAATACAATGGGCCGAAACAACAAAAAAGCAAAAAACAGGCCAAATTTTTTTTTGCACTCCGCGCGAACTCCGGGGGCCCTGGCGGGCTACCCCTCCCTCCTGCCGCGCCTGGCGCAAGCGAATCCACTACTGGGGAGGGGATCGTGGTGTACACGCACCCACCATGTGAAGAGATACAACAAGTAAAGTATAAATAGAGAGGGTGCTCCTCTCTATTTATTCATTCACTCACTCACTCAATTCGCATAAGTGAGAGAGAGAGAAGTTCGCACAAGTGGAGGAGGAGGAAGCTGCTAAAGACCATTTTTTGGGGGGGGGTTTGTATTATTGCTCATTCTATCTCTGAGGAAGTTGCGGGGTTTTCTCCTTTATGGTTTCCCCAGTGAAATGCTTTGTGTCTCTTATCCCTTATGTTTGATTTGTTGTGCATGTTATTCTCTCAGATAAGATCCTAGATCATATTGAATTAAATTGTGAAAAACTAACATGACTATGTTTGGGCCTGAGCAGAGAGAGTGCAGATCCTCCTCCTCCATCGCATCATCATATGCAAAGAGACAATACCTTAGCCCATTGTGCTTGTAGAGTTTGGTTCTTGACCTTTTTAGCTTGAGGTTGTGTTTAGTCTTGTCGCTCTCTTACACCGCCTTTGGAGTTTCTCTGACATGGTGAAGGGGCATAATTGGTACCCATACTTGGCTTATCTCTTTTCAGAGGCCATCACCTCAATTATCCCTTCAGGTCACTCTAGATGTTGGTTTGCAGGTGTTGCATATATTTTAGCATTTGTTGGTATTGTGATGGATCGACTTCCTCCTTTTGGGTACTCACTGGATGTGTCTGGTTGCCTCCTACCTACCAGGAAGGTGCTAAACATAATCATCAGATGTGACATTTATAGACAGTTTCTGTAGATTACTTATATCAACCCTCGAGGGGGAGGGGGGTTACATCCCAATATGGCCTTCTATGCTACACACTTCTTGGATTTGAGGGACGATCTCATTGTTTTCCCCCTTACACATTCCTCCATTTGGAAAATGATCTTCATATTCCTTTAGGCCAGTTCAGAGTGGGCTCTCACCATCTCCGAGTAGAGACAAATCACCGGCTTAGTTGGTCAGACAATATCTTCCAGGTATGTCACCTTTGAGAGGTTTATACTGAGGAGCATTTAATATTTTGGTGTCCTATTTACTACGAGATCCATAGGCGATTTCATTATCTTTTCAGGGACCTTCTTCTCATGGAGCTCCAAACTTTGACTAGATTCTTCAAATACCCCACAAATACCCCAATCATAGATGTCTCGCTTTATACTTGCAGGAGGCACTCCAGCTTCGCTCCTTCACCCTCCAATGACATTCTCAATCAAGACCAGGCTCCACTTAGAGTGTCACTTGCTTCTTTCTGGTGCTTCCTTCCTCAAGGGGCATTAAGAGACAGATAGATGGTGACACAGACCTTGATTGCTTGGTTAGAACATGACAGTCCACCTCTACCTCTATCTAACACCAACGATGGGGATAGTCTCGACCCCATCTTGGCAGCCAGATGACTCCTTCCAGGATGCAACATCAAGCAACCCCCTCTAGGCAGTGACGCACTACCCATTGTAGTTCCTCTTCTAACTCTTCCTCTAGACATAGTACTCTTTTGAGATTCCTTCACTTGACCTCAAATGGTAGGAGAGACACTCCCAATGCTTCCATTGTTTCCAATTCTTCCAAGGGCCCATGACAGTGTTAGTTTTACCATTTTTGCAGCACTGTTCTCGGATCCACTCTCCTTTCTTGGATCAACTCTCTCCATGTCTCTCCTTGTATATATTTCTCTATGAGACCAACTCTCCATTTATAGAGCTACGGTTTGGTTTGAGTTTTGCTTTTATGTTTTTATAGGAGCTACTTATACGCTCCCACTTTGTATTGTTATCATGGTACTACACAATCCTGTCAACCTACTTTTGTGGTCATTTGTTGGACATTAATAAAATGATCTTATCATATATTATCTTGTGGTGAAGTTCATGAATGGTTGATGCTAGCACTATGATGTTGATGTCTTGCTATGCTTTGGTTTACTCTTGGATCAACAATTATTGCTAGTTTGGGATGATTTGCAAGTAAGCTATTTACTTTGCAAGGTTAAGTTATTTGACTATGGACAAATAGGTGGTATATTTTCATCTTTTGATTGTATGCCGTAGGATTCCATTGTTGAAGAATATTATGCCCAAAGTAGTGTTGAAGATACCACATAGGTTATTCCCTTGTAGATCCTTAGGTGAATTCTATCCTTTTCGATTCGGTAGGGATTGACACTCAAACCCCAACTATTATTGGATGCTAGCAAACTCCCCCTCACTAGCCTTGATTAACCCCATAAGCCCAATTCCAAACCCTAGGCACTAGTCCTATCTTATAGCCACCTTAAATTAAAACTTAATCTCTTTTTTCTCTTTGTTTTGCATTATGTAAATTAATTCATCTTAGGTATTTGCAAAAACCCTTATTTTTTGAATCCTTGGGAACCCCTTTTCGACTTCATTTAATCCCCATCTAGGCCTTACCCTTAAGGCTACTTTATGCATTGTTAGATTTGATTTTTAGGGCACATTTTAGGATTGTTTGCTAGCTGGTTTTACACATGAAATTTGGGTGAATTAATATATAGGTTTGCATTTGAAATTTAGCCTTGTTTGTGCTCTTTAACCATTCATTTGTTGGGTTAGATTTATGGGTTGTTATTGTGCTTTGCTAGGTTAAAATATATGATAAATTCACTGTTATAACAATCCCTTAATAGGTTCAAATCCGATGCAAATTTTTGGGTTGATTGCAAGTGGTTTGAAGCATTGAAATCTCATTTTTCTTGTGTATACTTGGTTGTTGATTATAGATATACAATTCATCCTCACTATCAACTTAATTAAGATCATAAACAAGCTTTGTTGATGGTGAAAACAAGTAACTAATTGATCCTTGAAGTATTTTGATTTAAATACATGGTTGCTTGTTCTTTTTAGCCTAGTTTACATGTTCTTTTAAACACTTTTTAAAGGCTGGATTTTTATTTTGTTGAACACTTTTACTACGAGTTTAAATTCTGCATCCGTAACAATAATATAACATCACATTAAATCTAGAAGTTTCGGTAACATACTAAAACCCTATATCAACATTGTTTAATTCACAATCCGGATTTGAAGTTCCGACTTAGTTTCCTAATTAACACATTTCTCAAATCATCTTTGAAATTTAGTTACCTTAGGGAATCCTCCCAATGCTAAGTCCTTATTCCTATCCACCGAAGTGAAGAGAAAATATTGTCCACGTTACTTCAATTAGTTTCCCTTAGTTAATCGCTAGTGAAGACCTTGCATTTTAGGGATGCTAGTTTGTGCGGTAACGAGTCCCACATCAACAAGTGGTGAAGCATGTAAGATCATATAACAATCTTATATAGATCTAAAAAGTCAACCCTTATTGGGTTGACCTTGATTGGCCCACTGAGTGGTTAATCTTGAATTAGTTTTATCATGTTAGGTTAGTCTTAATTATAGTGATCATCTTAAAATGCTAATACAAAGCCTTGGAACTCTTACTTCGTTGGAGCTTTATCCAAAGACATTTATAAATTTAGATGACTTCAAGTAAGTAACATATAATTACTCAGCCAAGATATGGTTGCAAATCTTTAATTTTTTTAGAATCACATATATTAGCTATAGAAATTGCATAATTTAGGTGCCATGGAGGTATTGTGGGTGTACTTAGAATAAATAGACTACTCCATAATTATCTTGACCACTAGATTTTAACAACTTGAAACAAATACAAATAGACATTGGAAATATCTTACCGTTTAACCATATACTTAACACACTTTTGATCAATTATATTGTAAAGCGACTATATTTCTATAAAATTTTACCATATTTTATCAAAATTCAATCTTTTCACATTTTGTAGGTATAAAAAAGCTCCATCTCCATTGAAAGAAAGAAAAGAAAGAAATAAATTTTAACGTCCGCAAGGCTAAAGATAGCCTATGGGACAGACTGTTTTGCCCACTGACTTTTTCATTTCCACCCTTTTCCTATTTAGCTTGATGATGAGCTCCCCCAGTTTCACCATTGTCCCTTCACTGAATAAATTATCCCAAGAACTGGCTGCCAAGATATTCACATAGTTGTCTTTGCTGTCCTTAAAGGCCTCACACTCTAAAATGAAATGTTTTTCTGTTTCCACTTTTCTTGAGGTGCAAAAAGTACACACTCGCTCTTCCTAAGCTTCCTTTGGTCTTTTCCAGTGCCCTGTCTCACACCGTAGTTGGTGGGAATCGGTTCTTAATTGAGCAATAAGCATTTTGGCCCTCCATGATATATTGGCCCCTATATAATCTTTTTGATGATGGTTGTAGGTGGGATTGAACTCTTCAATATAGTACTTTTTCTTTCTCCCTAGCCTTGTGCCCCAAACTTGCTTGTGGAACTTGTCGATAACAAAGGCCTTTATCTCTTTGCTGTTTGTAGGGCATGTGTTCAGGTAAATATCCCATTTACTAAGCCATTTATTGTTTTGCCACATCCAAGTCTTCTTTCTTTTGCATAATGTGTTATTGAAGGGCACCTTAGGCCATCTGTCGTCTTCCATTTGCTCAATCTTTTTTAGATATCTTATGAGCTGCACCATAGCGATTGCTTCAACGGGGGCTGCCCCCACTTCACTAAGCATGATATCATAGGGGATTGAGCTTTTAATTTTGAACTTGTTGGTAATCAAGTGTTTTTTAATCTTCTCAATTTGTTGCCACTGTAAGTCAAAGGTACTGCTGGCCCACACTTCACACCCGTATAGAACAACTGGGATCACTAATATCCCAAAAAGAGTTTGCGTAGTCTTCCAATCCCATAGCTCTGCTTCTCTGCATCTATTTTGAAAGGCGTAAAATGCTTTCCAACCTCCCAAAGTTATTTTCTTTTTGCAACCTCCCTAGCTTAATTTTTTGTTGAAGTCAATCCCAAGATATTTGTAATCTACCACTTCTTCAAGAGTGTTGCCTTCAAAGTAGAACTTGTGTTGGTTATGTTTTCTCTTGCTAGAGAAAACTATCACTTTTGTCTTACTAGTGTTAACTTGCATCCCCACTGCTCTATAGAAGTGCTCAAGGGAAAGTAAGTGCCCTTGCAAGCCAAGAACAGATTTAGCAATCAAAATAAGGTCATATGCATACAAAAGAAGCCTTATCACAAACTCGCCCAGAAGAGCACCTTCCCTGTCCTGTAGGTTTAGCCGCTCTTCAAGTTTGTCAATATATAACCCAAACAGGGTATGGGACAATGGGAACCCCTGCTTGACCCCAATATCGCTCTTGAAACTTTCAGAGATCCCAACTGATGTTCTGATTTTGACTTTAACCTCCTCATATAATCTATGGACAACTACTCTAAGATGCAAAGGAACCCCAAGTTCCTCCATTCTATACCGGAGCTTATCCCTAGGGACCATGTCAAAAGCTTTTTTGAAACTGACAAAGCAACAAAAGGCTTCCTCTTTATTCTCCCACACTTTCTCAATGATGTGTCTTAACGTTATACCGTGATCAACCGTGGAGTGTTTGGGTCTGAAACCTACTTGTCCTTTAGCACGCTTACCTCTTTTTTCCACCCACTTGCTAATTCTGTTTTCTAGCATATTTCCAAATAGCTTTGCAAACAGGGGATTTATCATTATGGTCCTGTAATTGGAGGGATTATTGGCATCGCCACTCTTGAAAAGAGGTATTGCTAGGCTAGTTGTCCAATCTGTAGGGAAGCCCTGCTGAATGATGTTGTCGAAAATCCTCGTGATGTGAGGCACAAGAGTTTTTGAACCCCACTTTAGATACTCTGCTTGGAGTTCAACTAAATCCTTTGCCTTTCCAACACCCAAATTCTTAATACCCACCTCGACCTATTGTACGGTGAAAAGATTAGTAGCGGTGTTGACCAAGGCGGGGGGGGGGGGGGGGGTCAGCCTTAGGATCTTGCTCATAAAGTTGTTTTGCATATTCAAGCCACTGATAGGATGTGATATTGTTTTTAGTTTGCTTCTTTCTGGTTTGCAGTTCCTTCCAAAATAACTTGGGGTTGTTTTTCCCAAGGAAGATTAGCTCTTCCCTACGTGAAATCATGAAATCAACTTTTTTCTTTCTTAAAATATGCTTGTAAACTTTTAAGCTTATTTCTTTATGATTTGACTCTTTTAAAGTTCTCCTTGCTTTTTTGCATTCCTCTTTAAACCAAGCATTAACCAGGAAGCAATTTGTTTCAGATTTCTTATTTCTTGCTCTTTTGCATTCTGAAAGTGCTCTTTGGATTAGATCTGTTAGCTCGTGGCTATGAAGGCCCTGAGATTGAATTTTCTCCCCTTTGAAAAGCCTCTCTAATGCTATCTTGAAGGTATTACAGTTTTGTTGTGTTAAAAGAATCCTGCCCTTTGAGGGTGATTGCTTAATGCACTGCGTTTTTATTTCATCCTATTGCTTTTCAGTCCAAGATAATCTTAGATATATTGGTTTGTGATCAGATTTCAGATCCCAGATCCGAACTTCCTCCATTCTCTCACACATGCCATGTGAGCAAATTGCATAATCCACTACACTTGCACCATTGTAAGTGTTACAAGTGAAATTTCCTGAATTCGTCCATCTATCCAAACCATTGCAGATGACCAAGTCAAAAGTTCCACATAGAGTAAGTAGTTGCTCCCCAAAAAGATTGCAACTTTTGTTGTCCTTTGAAAATCTTGTCCACTGGTGATTACTTTCTTCTGTGAGCCAAATAGGATTGCAGTCTTCTTTACAACGGAGGATACTAACTTGCTCATTTGTAGTCCTAGCATTGAAGTCACCCACTAGAAGGACTTCACTTAGTTAGGAATATGCTGCAATGTCGTTTTTTAAGGCTGCAAAGGGATCTTTGTGGTTAAGCCCCCCGCTTTTGTAAGTTTTTGAAACTTCCGGGGCAAAAAACGTGCTTCAATTCTGACAATATTTCCATTTTCCGATATTTTAAAGCAAATGAATTGTCTATTTGAGTCTTCTTTTTCTAACTGAATGAGACGTCCTTTTTTTTCCCTTACTAAGACCATGATACCCCTGTGTCTCTTGCCATTCTTTGATGCCTTGTTCCACACTGCCATCTTCAAGTACCCTTCAAACAAAGGTGTTTTACATCCTTCCCGTTCATGCATTTCCACTAGACAAATTATGTCTCTATCTTCTGCAATAGGCCCTAACCAAGGTCCCCGCCTCCAATGATAGCCTCTACAATTCCAACAAACTAAACTCAAGGAAACCTGAGTAGAGCTTGATTGCTAGCTGTTTTGGCATACAAGACTCAAAGTCAAGTCCTCACCCCTATTTTCCCATACTGTCTTTGTTTCATATTTTTCTGCTAAGGAATTTGCTGACCTTTCTTGATTACTGCATTGCTGTTTTGTTTTTGGAGGGCCAAAAAAGGCAATAACCGCTTTGCCTTTGTACAACCATGATCTTTTTCCCTCATCTCTCGCTGCTCTAACCTTTGACATCTCTTCCCTTCTTTCCTCTTGCTGCATAATAGTTAAATCTTCTTCTAGAAAAAAGCGAGATCCTCTCAAGAGTTGCTTCTTGCTTAGCAGGATTTGCTTGTCATGTGTATTTGACATGGTGACTTTTATGGGTCTAGCTCTCTCGTCACTGGGCTTGCCCACCCTCCACGCTTGGAAAATTCGGCCTTGCCAAAGTATCTTGTCTCTCAAAAAGTCTCTTGCAAGATCAAGCGTACCTTCATTTTCACCATAATCTCTCACAACTTTAATAATTATGTTTGCTGCTCTAAATTGTCTTTCTTTGGTTTCCCTATCCTGTATAGTGTTCACATGGGTGTTTGCCTCTCCTAAGTTATTGGAAAATTTGCTAACAACTTATGCCCACATTTTTTTCGTGGAACCTCCTTTCTCTTCTTCCCTTCCTTTCACTCCCTGATTGTTTGTTTGTTCAGCTGCTTTCCCCTCCTCATTTGATGTTTTAGTGTTCACCCCACCACTGATTTCCCCTGCCTCATCCTTCATGCTTTGCCAAGCATCTTTCATCCTTTGCCATTCCACCTTTCCTACAGAAAGAGTTTCTTGCAACAAAGACACTTGATCTTTTAAAACCTTGTTGCTTTCTGCTAAACCTTGATTTTATGCTGTTAATATTTGGATTCTAAGGTCTCTCTCCTGTTCTTTGACCTACAAATCCTCCAATCTCCTCTTAGCATTTAGTAACTCCCGTACATATAGATCAGATGACTAGGTAAGAGGTGTAGATGTGGGGCTATATAAGGTATAATCCTTGCCGCCTTTGGCTCTGTTATCTCCATCTTTTTGAAAGAGAGGCGGTTGTTTCTTATGCAGAGCCAAGGTGTTTTCTCGTTGAGACTTTTTCTTCCTTGTCTACTCACATTTTAAACGAGCTGCTCTATGTTTTAAAATACCCCAAAACTGTTTGGCATTAACCCAAACCCATTTCCCTGTTTTGCTTGAAGCTGCAATTTTCACTTGGCCTAAATGATTTGTTTCAATAGAGGCGGGTATTCCTTGCTCATTTTTTATTTTTTATGTTTGATGCCGAATGTGTTTCCATTGCCATAGGAAAATGACACAAACTATGGGACAGGACTAAATACCTAACTCGAATGTGGGTATCGATGTAGTTCACAAAGTGGCAAATCTCTGCTTGCCCGACCCCACCTGTCTGTAAGGGGGGAGACACCCCTTCTTGTTGCTGTTGACTACTTGGTTCCGGTTGCTGTTGAATATCCAACGAAAATAGCTCGGTTCCTCAGTTCGTGATATGAACTAAATACCTGACTCGAATGTGGGTATTAGTGTTGGAATTTGGTTTTCATTCTATCTGTTGGATTATTATTTTTTGATGTTTTGGGTTTTTATATTACTCGTTGGGAAACATTTTGTTTAAAATTTTACCCTTCAACAATGAAGTCTTCCCCCAAAATTACCCTTCAATAATTTAATTTTGTTGATTTTTTTTCTTGACTTTTTATATTAAAATTAAAATAATCATTATTAATATGTATCACTATCCATTAACTTGATTCACATTCATTTTATTTACCATTTATGTACTAAATTAATATTATATAAAAAAATAACTTAAAAAGAATAAATATGAATGTACGCAAAAATAAATAAATAATGAAGCATAAATAAACAAAAAATAGTTTTATAATTTCACACAATTATGCATATAAAAACAAAACAAATATTACATAATAATTATTTTTGTTTGCAAAATTGTTATCACAATCCATATTTTAAAATAGATGCAAGCCTATGTAAATCGAATAGTTATAAATAATGAATGCAAGACTTTACAAAATATAGCTCTATATGCCTTTTTTTGTATTTATCGTTTATTCTACAAACTATATAGGCAATTTTCATTACAAATGTTGCACACAGATTTCATGTTCTCAACACCTTATTTAGTACTTGTTTTCATTTAAATTCTGCATCTTTCACTGAAATTGAACCATGAGAGATATATAAGAGATGTTTATTTCAATTTCAATGGGAGTTGGAGAATTAACCAATACTCTTAGAGTCCAAATCTATATAGATTATTGAAATTATGGGATAAATGACTAAATACACATGCAAAAAAATAGTGCAAGAATTACCTCTATAATGCAAATAACTCTCAACCTTTGTCTCCAAGGCCCTCCAACTCCCAAAGTTGTTGCAGCATGCTGATATAATCAATGAGCATTGAGCACTGAAATGTAGACTATAGATGCCCATTGCACTAATAAAAAAATAAAAAATATGAGTTTTCCTATTTTTAGAAAAAATCAATGCAACTTGCAAATGGAAAGGCATGAAAATAATTATAATTTAATAGATGTTTCTATTTTTTTATAAATGTATTTTTTGAAAATGAAATTTAGAAAATATAGATTAACAAATCAACGCAAATTGCACATGAAAATAATTTTAATTTAATAGATATTTTATTTATTTAATAATGAATGTATGCTTTCTAAGTTGAAATTTAAAAAATATAATTTATATAACATAAATATATTAATACTACTATTAAATTATTAATATAATAATATTTTAGAAATTTTGTTGTCTTTCAAAAATAATAGTAATATAATGATGATTTAGAAATTTTATTGCTTTTCAAATATAAGTTTTAGAAATTTTATTGCCTATCAAAAGAAATGGTTAGCTAAAATTTTAAACCGTAATTTTATTGCCTTTCAAAATAAAAGATTAGCTAAAATTTTAAATCATACAGTCAAAATGTCCCATAACAAAAGAGTGTCCTAAAATTTTAAACCATATTTTACAATCAAAACTATGACAGCCATTTTGCCAGTGAAATTCCATCACACTGTTAACAACCCGTCCTATGACTTTGAATCTATGCCAACCAAACTTCCCTTTAAAAATAAAAATTCGAACGTAAATGTTTCAATAGTCGTAAATTATCCGATATGCATATATGCACAGTATAAGAGCCTGCGCAAAGACCGGGACATGCGAATATAGATAAAAATGTCTTCCATTGCTTCTATCCTACTGAACCCATTTGCGGATACCTCCATTTGGGTTAGAAAACCCTCAGAGAATACAAGAGCCAGACGATTTTTTATCAACTCAGAGCATAAACCCTCTGCAAACCCAGTTTACGTTCCAACTCCTGCACACAGAGAACTCCGGACACCTCACAGCGGGTACAAATTCAACGCATTTTATAATTTTGCATTCTCTGTTTTAATTTTATTTTTATAATGCATGAATGCCTATTTGTATTTAATATGGAAGAATTCAAATGGCTAGTTATGCTGAAGGAAAATTTGAGTGAAAATTGTTCACCTGCCTGGTAATGATAATTTGGATTAAATTTAAGTAAAAGAGATGGAGTATAATAGATCGAGAGGCCACTGAAATCTCCACTATATAGTTATAGTAACTTGCGTTCAGCATTGACAGAATAGATCAACAAAAGGGTGTGCACAGTGGACAAATTCCTATATGCTGCTTATCTTGATTCGGCAGAAAACATGAACAGAAATATCTGTCAAATGAACAAAATCCGATTTAGCATAGCTTAGCTATGTGAATCCTGGTTATAGCTTGAATGCATTTGCATCATTTAGTCTCATATTGTTTTTACTGGCATTAATCCTTACTGTAGTTGATTTTTTTTGAGCTAGTGAGGCTCGGGGTTTAAGGATAACAAAGTAGGCACCCACGTTGTCATCTTGGCTTGGGAGGTCCGCCTTGGCTGCTTAATGAATAGTTGCTCGGATGAAGAGTTTTGGCATTCACGTTTTGCATGAGAAAGTTCGAAGGAAGGAAGCAATTGTCGTAAGCTGGAGGTCCTTGGGTGGTTGAATTTTGTTTCCCAGTCGGTAAATGGCCCTTTGCACCTGGCCGCATCCATTGAGATACTCTGCCCAGGCTCAGTTAACTAGAGATATCACAAGATACCACAAAATGGCTACGTTAACCTAGCAACACCTTCTTGTGGGGAGAGTGAACCTAACCGGGGTCTTTGTGAAGAAAACTCACTTGATTTACCACTTGACCACGACCTGCTTGATGGCCGAGGTTTTACCGTTTTACATCCTTCAATTGTGAGGGTTTTTCAGCTCATCAATTCAGGGACTGTTTTTTTTTGGTGTGTGGGAAAGTGGTGTGTTTCTCCTTGAATGGAAGCGATAAAGGCCTATGTGAACCATTAGGCCAGTGTTTTATATTTAAGCTTAATTAAGCAGGAATGAAAACAACATACGGTTCATTTCTATAGAATATGTAGAAATGAATGCCTCTAGATGACTGTGAGAAATTTCTACACAGGAGTGATTGTTCTAGGTCCAAATATTATGTATACTCAAATCCTATGAGTCTGGACTCGTGCTAAGATATTGTTTTAAAGTGTGATTTTTATTCATAGTTATGTTTTATCCGGCTGTTTAAAGGTTTTGCTTTTTACTCAACCGAAGTTCCAAACAATCAATGTAATTTCCAGTTTGGAGCAAAACAAAAGTACTTGCACTCTCATTAAGATTTTCGATATTTTACTGTGTTGTGACTGTTGTCAGTATTGGCCTGCAATTCTTACGAAACATTGCATGTTTTTGTCGCTAAAGACTTTTCATCCTATGGAGCATGTGCAAGGATGAAGATGAATATTCAGTGTAATTAGCATGCACGATATGACTTATTTCATGTTTCTGTTGATCAAAAGATTAGAGAATTAACATCCAGTTGAGATATAAGTTATGAGAAATTATGAGCATCATGTGTTTGAATTGTAAACAGGTAATGTCGAATCTAGATGACAAGTAATGCAGGTGATGGGCCATAATTGTTCTTTTTTATTGTGTGTTTTAGTAGCATGCTAATCTGTGGTTTCATCATCGGTTTCAGGTATCATTTTGATGGAAGTATTCGGAGGTTTTTTGAAGGGTGGTACTTTAAAGTGTCCCTCCCAGAACAGAAGGAGAGTTTCTGTTTTATGTATTCAGCCGAGGATCCAGCCTTTTCTCAGAAACCCGGGAGTTTGGAAGAGTTGTTGATTGGGCCACGTTTTTCAGGAATAGGAGCTCAAATACTAGGTCCGGAAGAGAAGTATATTTGCCAATACTCAAATGAGGTTCAATCTTTTTGGGGAAGTGAGTCAGCCATTTTTTCTCCTCATAACGTTTCATGTTAATTTTTTCTATTTATATTTCATGGTAGTACTGGTAATTTTGTTAACATCTCTTTGTCGTGTCAAATGAAGCTTTTGAGTTTCAGGGACTGGCCTTGAATGTTCTCTCGTTTCTTGTCCAGGTAGGCTGTTTTTTCTTTCTGTTGGTCACATGCCTAGATTGATTCTGATTGGTCACAGTGCTTTGCTAATTTTTCTTGTAAGGGGCGAAGGGGGCTTGTTGAGGATTTAACTATTGAGGAGGAGCGGATTGCAGGCAGTGCCTTGCAATATGCCCATAGACATGGCACAACTTACCTGCAAAGGGGAACTGTTCATAATTCAGGTCTTGATGAAAACACTGTCCAATTGGAGAGAGATGGTCTACGGGAGACTTTTGTCCAGTGCTACAATGCAGGTGTGAGCACAAGTGTACTGGCATCCCTTTGGTTCTGTTGATTCAATGAACTTCCCCAAGCTATTTCCGATGCCTTGAAGGGTAGATTTGTGGCAAAAAAACGACAAATAGGGGAGACGAACCCAAACTGGAAAAGAAAAAAAATTACTCAGACGGGTTAAAGTCCAGGGACCAATGATTGAGGTATAATCCCTGAGAAGCCATCAAAGAGGGTCCAGATCGGAAGATTAAATCTTTGTCTTCTTTTGGCTATAATAGGAAAACAAAAAAGCCTCTCCCACAAGCAAAGAATGAGAGTTGTCCCTGCATCTTAGAAGACCAAGAGTTCGAAATCTATTATTGATCGAAACAGGATTGGGCCACAATCCAATGAACTTTTCAATTAGAGATTATCTAAGACTATGGATAGCTTTTGTCTCAGTTCTGGTGTTGAGATAGGTAGAGCCAGTGTCTCTACCTTCTCCACAGATTCTTCTCTATCCAAGATATTTGAATCAGGATCCCAAATCTATAGCAAATATTCCATGTTTGAAGAGGAAAGTTGAATTTGACCCACGAATTTGGAGTAAGACCAAAACTGCATAGTTACAGGAAGTCCAAAGGCACATGTGTTGTAAATATTTGCCTCTCACATGTATGTTGTATCATAATTTTATTTTATCTCTGCTATCTTGTTACCTTTTGGCAATTAAGAAAATATTCAAGTCCAACACAAAGATGCACATTTAGGTTAAAATAGAAGTACCACCCATTGTCCCCCTCAGTGGTCACTTCCCTCTCTTTAGGCTGGTTCTTTTCCAGCACAAAGGGGGATTTCCCTCTTAGGATTGTCAATCCGTCCTTTAAACCCAATTATAATTTGAGATTTGGCATAACAGAAATTTATGGTTATTCAATGAAGATTTTAAGGTGATTTCAAGTAGGCAAGTGCCTTATCAAAAGAGCTATGGAGTTGGAGCCCAAGGAGAGAGGGCGCTGCTGAGCTGGAGGACCAGGAGGGTGTGGATGGTGGCCTGGATTAGAGGCATGAACCTCAATGTTGAAAGAAAGTGCCACCAGTGTGATAAAATAAGGTGGGGGTCATGATACCCAATGACCCACCCCTGGGGCCCTGGACACCAACCTCAGGGCCTCAAGCCTTTTTATGAGGCAGTCAACAATGCCACTAAGCCATAATACCCCTAGGAGGGAACCAGAGGGTCTGGCCATAACCCACACTCCGAAAAAGGCTGGAACACATCCCTCCAAGTTGAAAAATTTGCTTCTCTCTCCCTGGGGCATATTTGAAGGTGTGTTGGTACTGGTACCACGTAACAATCCTACCTAAGTACTTAAAAGATATAACTTTTAAAATGAACTAAGCACTCAATTAGGAACTAGATCTACTAAATATAGAGCTTTATACTTCTAGATCTAATTGCATACTTAAACAAATCAGCGTTTTAGATATTCTTTTAAAAGAAAACTACTTTGATTAAGCATGTAAAGAACCGTAACCAAAGAATAAAATTTTAATTTAAAAGTGAAGGAAAGAGAGAGACGAAACAACTCGAAGCTTGGGAATGTTCGGGTACCAGAGTTTGCTGGTGGGAAGCGGAGGGACTATGTCCTTCTGAGAATGCTTGAAATATGGAAGAGTCTTACTCGATCAACCACTCCTTCAAGCTAGACAACCTGCACAGCTAAAACTACTTGCAACAAGAGCGTCAAATCCGGTGATTCTTATACCAGAGATTAGAATAGTATGCATATAAACAAATAAAACATACAAATCCTAGATATCTATGCATAAGCAAGAAATAAATGAAATTGAACTCAAATAATTTATTCTACTAACTAGTAACAGTCCTTCAAAGGCCAGATTAACAACATTTGCAACAAATAAACAAGCTATGCTACAGTTACCTCATATACCATTGACAATGTTCATCCACACACCACATATTTGCCTCGATAACCTTTTATTCCAATAGAACAAAATTCAAGAGCAAAACTTAGGCAACCTTTCGGTTCTCTGACCATGAGAAAATGAGAGGCAATGCTTTGCTTAAATAGCAAAAGGGAGCCCAAGGGGCTCATTTCCCAACATAGAGTTAACTAAAGTGAGAGAGGGCACAATAGGGAGTTAACTGGGGTTGATTGAGAGAGATTTAAGGATTTTGGTGTTGATTGGTACCACCTCATACTCAATAGATGTGTGCTCACTCAAATGTTGACACCTCCCAAGAAGAAATGCGCCCCTCTTAAGATGAATGCGCTCTCCTTCACGAGATGCTCAACCACTAAATCAATCACGGGATTTGGCTCTCAGCGAACTCGCCCTTAGTTCACCAACTGATTGCCACCACTCCGGTTGACTGGAACATGTCCCGGACAAACTTCCTTGATTAATGGTATTTTGATTTTTCCATTATTTTGTCGTTTATTTGGCTTTTTTAATGACCCTTTGAGAGAAAATCATATTAAGTGATAAATAATCACTAATTTGACTCTCAAAGTGGGTAAATGGGTAAAGTGGGTGCTTTGTGTTAGAAAACGAGCACCCCCATGGCAAATTTTACCCCCTAGTACCAGTTTTATGCATTTTTATTTTTTACAATCAAAATATCCTGTTTTACAGGAAATTTATTAAATGACGGAAAATTAAAATTAAAAACAACCTAAGGGGGACTTAACGCATGTCCATAAGACTCTAGGAAACTGAGTAGCATGGTAATATACATTAGACACTAGGATTTAATAACCTCTTAAGGCCTAACCACTAAGACAATTACTCCAACTTTGGAGGATTTGAGTGAAAAACTCGAAAATTATAAGTTGCTAAAACACAATATATAGTTAACAAGGAAAAATCACTCTAGGCGAGTAATTTGGATTGATGATCAAGTCCTAGAAAGGCCAAGCCTTTTACAATAAGTCATCATGCTACGTCAATTAGTACAATTACCCCAAGGGGGGTATGAACATGTGTAAAAATGGAAAACTGGGCCAAAAAATGGCCTGCTGGACTTTTGAACTCTGATAATGAACAATTGACTTGTTCAATCTTCGGGCGGTTCACTGAAGTCCATCAAGTGCAACTTGGTGGGTAACAGCAACAAATGCTTCATATTGAGAAGTGGGTAGTTATCTTTGAGGGGCAACTGGTTCACATTTCTGAAATCAACACAGAATCTTATTTGATTAGTCTTTTTTAAAGCAGGACCAAATTTGCCATGCAAGATGAATGCCTAGTAGGAGCAATGATTCTAACTTCTAGCGTCTTTTGTAACTCCTTTTGAATGATTGGTGCAAGCTTTGGATTGATGTGCCTTTTCATTTGTCGGAAGGATTTTGCTCCATTTTTCAAAGGAATTGTATACTTGATGATGTCACCTTATAGGCCTTGGATTCTTCATAAATCCATGCGAATGTCTTTATATTCTCTAAATAAGGCTTCAATCCCTGTTCTATCTTCAACACTGCAATATTTTCCAATGCGGATGAACTTAGGATGCAATTCAGACCCAATGCTAATCTCAATGCTATCCTCTGGCTTGCTTGACTCTTGATACTTTCTGGCCTTATCATCTCGATCAAATAACTTCTCCAAAGGAATGAGTCCCTTTGAAATTTTGCTTCCTTCAGGCTTCGACTGCATGATTTACAACATTGATTCTTCTTGCCAATTAATGTGACAAGAAGAAAATTCCTGCAAGTTAGCCAAAAATCTGATAAAGTATGCATCAGTTTTCAAAGTCTTGCCAATTATCCACATTATTTGGGACATCAGGTCTAAAAACAACCTCCATTTTACAAGTAGATTTTAACATTTCATCACAAGGTTGAAGAGTTGTTGCTGCTATAGCCAATACATCGGCATGTTGATTTGATCTCTAGGAACTATCATGATGGAGAAATCACCAAATAACTCAATCTTATCTTTCATAAAATTATTCTTGGCAGCACATTGGTTTCTTACTTATTGCACTATCAGGCCAGAATCACCAACCCCCTTCAACTTCTTAAATTTGAATTCCCTTGCTAATTCCAATCCCAACAACAATGCTTCATACTTAGTTACATTGTTAGTGCAATCAAATTATAACCTGTAGGAAAAAGGCATAAGTTCACCTCTAGGTGATGTAAAGACAACTCCTGCTCCAGCACCTGCCCTTGACCTGGCCCCATCAAAGTGCATCTCCCATATGGTGTCTTGATCATTATTCGGGCTGCTGTCCATAGGTGAATCTGCAGACTGGGTCAACACAGCATACTTTGTACTATCATTTCATAACACACATTCATTCATGGGTTCCTTTGGGTCCTTGACATGAAATTTCATCATAGGTTCCCTATAGAGTTTGACATATGTATCATCAACTGTGGGAATGGTGGCATACGATAGATCTAGTTGTATGCTTCAACCCAAACTAGCTGCCCACTACCTAGGGAGCAACACGTGCCATGCATCTGGAACATCATTGACAACTATATCCATCAAAAGAGTGATATGAGGATAAGCTACAAGTTTCACCTGGAGATCTTTAATCAGCCCATGAACTTTGATTTCTCTAGAATCCATGGCACATACATTTCTGTATGGTCTTGTACTTTGAATACCCAACTGATTCATAACTTTCAAAGGCATAACATTACTTGAAGCACTAGAATACAGCGTGCAATTATGTAGCAATAGATCAACAATGAAACATAGAATGGGCAATAAATGCCATTCCTTCCTCCCTGATTCATACCTTGACATATAACAAGCTTGTTGTCAGCTTCATCAAACCGTAGTAGCCTCTTAACTTTCTCCTTATAGGTTGGAAGTTTTAATGAATTCCACGAGAGGGATCTGAATTTTCATTTTTGTCAATTCATTAATAATTCCTGCACTAAGAAATGAGTTAATCTGCGTATCTTCACTTGTCTGTAAGGGCTGTAGCATTTGCTGATTTGGCTGATTTGGGGGAGCTCCAGATGCTGGAAGTGGATCTCCTTTATTCTGATTGCTCGTGCTGGAAAATCTGTTCCTTTTCCCACCTTTTTCTTCAATTTTCTGTGGTGAAAGCTTGCTGGTCCCCTGGCCTGTTTGCAGATTTTTGTGAGCATATGTTTTCAGCTTCTTTGCAATAGCCATAATCTCTGTGGAGATGATCTTTCACCAAACATGCCCTGTAGTCTATTGGTCTGTATGCTTCCATTTTTTTATTTCAGCCATAAATTCTCCACTTATGGCAAATATTTTGTCATCTACAACTTGAACATAATCATCGCCAAAATAAGTTACATCATCAGTAGAATTAGGGTTACCTTTGTTAGTTTTGTACCTTGGGATGTGTTCCCCTAGTGATTCCTAGCCTAAGTCACTAAGGAAGGGGAAAAGTGACCCTCACATTAATTACACATTAATGAGACTTTATGTTTTTAAAGTCACTTTTTGCTAAAGTTAAAGTGGGTGAGCAAATAAAGTATTTAAGTGATTTAATTAATGTGATTTTTGTTCTCATATTATCCTAGCCATTGGATTGAGTGAATATCCACCGTTGGATTAGATGCCCATCTAGGGATTAGACAAAAAGGTGAGGGAGGCTCAAACCTAATTCATTGTTGAGTTTCACAAGAGAGAAATCGAGAGAGTGAAGGAGGTCGAGCTAGGGCAGTGGGCACGATTCTCAAGAAAAGAAACTGGCACAGAAATCGAGGAGACAGTCACAGCACGGTTTCCAAGGAGTGACACGGTTTTCTAGACAGCGTTTTTTCAGTGGGCATGATTCCCAAGACCGTACAGCAGGTTATTGGCACTGTTTTCGAGTTGTATTAACAGCATGTTGATGGCACACAGTTCGAGAACCGTACAGCAGCAGTAATACTGTACAGTACTGCACAGAAATCGAGGAGTTATTGCTGGGCACGATTTCCAAAGTTTGGCACAGATTTCGAGGGCCGTACAGCTGCATTTAATGCTGCTGCACCGTACAGTAAATTCTGAGTTATTTAATTGAGAAGGTTGGCACAGAAATCGAGGTCTGAGTTGGCTGAGTTTTGGCACAGATTTCGAGAAGAAACTTGCACTGAAATCGAGGCAGCTAGGCACACAAATCGAGGCAGCAGTCTGGGTGCTTGGGTGGTTGAGATAAGTATCATTTTGACTGTAAAAATCATTGTACTGAATACATTACTGAAGAAATAAAATCTCTCTCTCTCTCTCAACTGGTTTTCCCCGTGGGGGTTTTTTTCCAGGGCTCGATTTGGCCAAAAATCTCTGAGTCAAATTTTTATGTGTGATTGTTAAATGTGTTTACGGGCTGTTAGTAGCATTATTTTGTGTGTTTGACTGTTACAGAGAAATTTATAAGTAACCTACAGCCAATGCAAAACCGGCTGTAGGTGAAATCCACAAATTGTTAACACAAACCAGCAAACAATTTAGTGCAGCAAAATTCTACATGGTATCAGAGCAAAGGGGGCAGAAAACAAGATAGTTTGCAGACACACATAAAATTGCAGATCTCAGAAATTTCAGTATTCTTACCTTCTGTTAGTGGGCAGCGTTCTATTGGGTTGATTTTCAGATGGCTACAGGTTTAAGGATTGAAGACAGGTTGAATGGGACAGAAAATTTTGTGCCTTGGAAGGCCAGAATTTTGTTGCTTTTGGAGGAGAATGAGTTATGGGTGGAGGTGGTGAGGAACACCACTACCAACCCCATTACCATTCCAGATGGCTCGGATGCTACAACTCTTTCAACCTTCAAGAAGAAAGACTGTAAGGCCAGGAGGATCATCCTAGATGCAGTAAAAGACCACATAATCCCTCATATTTCCGGGAAGACCAAGGCACATGAGATGTGGAGTGCCTTGATCAGCTTGTATGAGAGCTCCAACGAGAACAGGAAGATGGTTCTCAAGGAGAAGCTCAAGAGTATCAAGATGAATGGAGGAGAGGGAGTCACAGCTTACCTCACTAGGATTTCTGCAGTTCGGGATGAATTGGCAGCGGTTGGTGAGGTGGTATCTCCGAGTGAGCTAGTACGCACAGCTGTGAACGAGGCTTCAAAGTCCTGGAGTGCATTTGTGCAGGCCATTGTGGGCAGGGAGAACCTACCATCTTGGGAGAGGTTGTGGATGACTTTGTGCAGGAGGAGACCAGGAGGGGTCTCGTACAGGGTAGTTCATCAGGTGGTGTGGCAGATGAGGAGAACGTGGCTCTGACAGCCAAGGGGAAGAAGAAGAAGGGTCCCAAGAAGAATGGGGCCAAGGGGTAGCAGCAGCAGCAGCATTCACAGGGTGGACAGAAGAAGGACTTGAGTAAAATCAAGTGCTACTGTTGTCAGGCGTTTGGGCACTATGCATCTCAGTGTCCAAACAAGAAGAAGAAGAAGGGACAGGGACAGCACACAGCAGCCTCAGCAGAGATTGATGAGTTTGGTGATAGGTTTCAGAGGGAGTTTTCCCTATATGCTGGACAGAGTGAGAGAGAGAGAGTCTCCTTAGCCACCAGCATTGACATGGATATGGAGATTGAGCACTCATTGTTGACAGGGCATCAGACAGGTCCATCCACCACTGGTACGTGGTACATTGACAGCGGAGCCTCAAGACACATGATAGGTACTCGGGAGTTCTTCTCCGAGTTATCACGGACAGAGAGAGAGGTGGAGGTGGTACTTGGTGACAACACCATTGTTAGAGGAGTGGGTCAGGGGACTGTTACATTTGAGAGGGAGTCCATGAGTCCCATGACTTTGAGGGATGTGTTGTACGTCCCTGGGCTGAAAAAGAACCTTGTTTCAGTTTCCACGATTGAGGACAGGGGTCTTGGGGTGAGCTTCTCAGATGGGAGAGTGCAGGTGTTTCCCAAGACCACAGGTGTATCTACTCCCAAGGATATAGGAGTTAGATGTGGACGACTGTACAAGTTATTGTTTCAGCCACAGCATGCTCTAGCACACAGCAGCAGTAGCAGCAGTGAGCTATGTGAGTTATGGCACAGGAGGATGGCCCATCTTCATCACCCCGCTCTGAGATTGTTGAGGAGTATGGTCACAGGTTTACCTGAGTTCGACACCGAGCAGAGTGATGTGTGCAGAGGGTGTGCTTTGGGAAAGTACACCAAGACCGTGTTTCCTAGCAGTGACACGAGAGCAGCAGGAGTGCTTGACCTGATTCATTCTGACATTTGCGGTCCTATGTCCACAGTATCTTTGACTGGTCATGAGCACTATATCAGCTTCATTGATGACCACTCCAGGAAGACCTGGATCTACTTCTTGAGGAGCAAGAAGTCCCCACTTGTATTGAGTGTCTTCCAAGGGTTCAAAGCCCTTGTGGAGAAGCAGACGGGGAGGAAGATCAGGATGTTGAGATCAGATAACGGGGTGAGTATACCTCCAAGGAGTTTAGCGCTTTCTGCAGGCAGGAGGGTATACAGCGACAGTTGACAGTTCCCTACACTCCTCAGCAGAATGGAGTAGCAGAGAGAAAGAACAGGTCGATCGTTGGAGCAGCGAGAGCCATGCTTCATGATCAGGGGTTATCGTTCTTTCTATGGGCAGAGGCTTGCAACACTGCAGTGTATCTGCAGAACAGGAGTCCCCACCGTGCCTTGGGGAGGATGACTCCAGAGGAGATGTATTCAGGCAAGAAGCCTGAGGTGAGCCATTTTCGGATATTTGGCTCTCTGACTTACTCTCACGTCCCTTCCGAGCAGAGGACGAAGTTCGAGCCCACCGCAGAGAGAGGCATCTTTGTGGGCTACGATGAGACTTCGAAGGCATATCAACTTTACATTCCTGGCCAGAGGAGAGTTGTAGTTAGGCGGGAAGTGAAGTTTGATGAGGAGAGGGCCTTCAGGAAATCAAGAGAGATGGAGCAGGGGGAGCCACCAGCTCCCACACCTCAGTTGAGTCAGGCTTCTTCCATACAGGTTTCAGGTCCGCAGGTCTCTGGGGTGACTGGATCATAGGGTACTGGCACGGCTTCTTCAGGATCAGTGGTTCAGATTACAGGTACTTCAGGGACAGGTACAGGGACAGGTTCGGGGGTTGGCACAGGTTCAGGATCACAGGTTTCAGGCTCACAGATTGCAGGGTTCTCAGGGACTAGTTCATCAGCTACAGGTCCTCGGTGTGTTAGACCTCATGCTTCTGGCACTTCCTCAGATGAGGATACACCAGTTTGGGAGGAGCCTTCAAGGAAGAGGAAGCCTAAGTGGCTTCAGGACACCTTGAAGGAAGCAGAGGCATTTGGCAGACCTCAGGAGCCGATCAGGACAATTGTTGAGCCAGACAGATATGGGATGGCCCTTGTTGCGAGTCTTCGTGACTCTGCGCCTTCTACATTTGAGGAGGCTTCTTGGCATCAGGTATGGAGAGATGCCATGATGGAAGAGTACCATTCCATCATGAAGAATGATGCTTGGGAGATTGTGCCGAGACCTGAGGGGAAGTCAGTTGTGACTTCCAAGTGGCTATACAAGATCAAGCATGCTGCAGATGGCAGTGTGGAAAAATTCAAGGCTCGGTTTGTGGCTAGGGGGTTCTCACAGGTTGAGGGAGTTGACTATGATGAGACCTATGCTCCAGTGGCTCGGTATTACTCTATCAGGGCAGTGATATCGATTGCAGCAGAGATGGGTTGGAAGATCCACCACATGGATGTGAAGACCGTATTTCTCAATGGTCTTCTGCAGGAGGAGGTGTATTTGGAGCAGCCACAGGGATTCGAGATACATGGGAGAGATTCTCATGTTTGCAGGCTTAGGAAAGCCTTGTACGGTCTAAAGCAAGCTCCTAGAGCTTGGTACTCCAGGATAGATGCATATCTGACTTCGATGGGATTCCAGAAGAGTGAGGCTGATCCCAACCTATACTACATTGTGGTTGGTGGAGATCCACTCATTCTTCTGTTATATGTTGATAATTTATTTATCACTGGAGATGAGCGTCTTATTGCACAGTGCAAGAGAGATCTTGCAGCTGAGTATGAGATGACAGATATTGGGCTGATGCATTACTATTTGGGGATGGAGGTATGGCAGGAGCCAGGACATATTTTCCTAGGATAGGGGAAGTATGCAGCAAAGATTCTGAAGACTTTTCGGATGGACAACTGCAGGCCTATGTCTACACCTATGATCACCAACTTGAAGCAACTTCATGCTTCAGAGGGTAAGTTGGTGGATCCCACACTATATCGTTAGCTCATCGGATCGTTGATGTATCTGGTCAACACCAGGCCAGACTTGTGCTTTGCAGTCAACACTCTTAGCCAGTTCATGGTGCAGCCTAGGAGTGTACACTGGAGTGCTGCAAAGCACATCTTGAGATACCTAGTAGGGACAGTGGATTATGGTCTGGACTACAGGGGTTCAGGTGGAGTCAGTTTGATTGGGTTCACAGATTCAGACTGGGCAGGTTGTGTGAGGGACCGGAAGAGCACTTCCGGTTGCTGTTTCAGCTTGGGCTCGGCAGCAGTGTCGTGGTTCAGCAGGAAACAGAAGTCCGTTGCATTGAGTTCTGCTGAGGCTGAGTATATGGCAGCCAGTCAGGCGACTTGCGAAGCACTGTGGCTTCGTAAGTTATTGGTAGATTTATTTGATCAGCAGCTGAGACCTACGGTGATTTACTGCGACAATCAGAGTTGCATTCAGCTCTCTGAGAATCCGGTTTTCCATGACAGGTCGAAGCACATTGAGATCAGGTACCACTTCATTCGGGACTACGTTCAGAGAGGGGTAGTTGAGCTACAGTATATATCCACTGATCAGCAGGTTGCAGATGTCCCGACGAAGTCTTTGGGGAGGGGGAAGTTTGTCTTCTTCAGAGATAAGTTGGGAGTGGTGCGGAACACCTTCCTCTGTAAGAGGGAGTGTTAGTTTTGTACCTTGGGATGTGTTCCCCTAGTGATTCCTAGCCTAAGTCACTAAGGAAGGGGAAAAGTGACCCTCACATTAATTACACATTAATGAGACTTTATGTTTTTAAAGTCATTTTTTGCTAAAGTTAAAGTGGGTGAGCAAATAAATTATTTAAGTGATTTAATTAATGTGATTTTTGCTCTCATCTTATCCTAGCCATTGGATTGAGTGAATATCCACCGTTGGATTAGATGCCCATCTAGGGATTAGACAAAAAGGTGAGGGAGGCTCAAACCTAATTCATTGTTGAGTTTCACAAGAGAGAAATCGAGAGAGTGAAGGAGGTTGAGCTAGGGCAGTGGGCACGATTCTCAAGAAAAGAAACTGGCACAGAAATCAAGGAGACAGTCACAGCACGGTTTTCTAGACAGCGTTTTTTCAGTGGGCACGATTCCCAAGACCGTACAGCAGGTTATTGGCACTGTTTTCGAGTTGTATTAACAGCATGTTGATGGCACACAGTTCGAGAACCGTACAGCAGCAGTAATACTGTACAGTACTGCACAGAAATCGAGGAGTTATTGCTGGGCACGATTTCCAAAGTTTGGCACAGATTTCGAGGGCCGTGTTGTCCTCCGAAATGGCATGCGTGTCGTTTGAAAGCCCAAAATGCAACACGCCAACCGAAATGACAACTCTCTCAGGAGAGAGGCCAATGTCACCACACTCCTCTCCTCTTCGCTTCAGGTTGGCTCTTCTCCAACACTAGGGGGGTATCCCTAAACTAGGATCGCTAAGGCAGGTACAGTAACGGGCAAGGTGAATTTGAAGAGGCTGCCTTAGGAAACGCTTGTAACAGAAAGATAGTTTTCAAAATGGGTGATGGAAAAGGAAGGGAAGATCAATCCTCAGGGAAAGACCAGTGCCAGTACTAGAAGGGGAAATGGAGTCAAAAGAACGCTCATGGAGGCTTTATGCTTCATAAAAAGTGAGACGAATCTAGAATGCATAAACAATCAAATCTTAATCGACATTTTGTACAACCGAATACTGATGTCCATTGAGAAAATAATTGTTCAAGCATAATTAACCAACTTAATCCTAAATGGCTAATCTATTGTGCTTGATAAAGCCCTCACAAGCTAGATTCATTCTACAATTTGAAATACATCACACAAGCATATGAGGATTGCTCAATCTGTCCAAAAAACCATCTGATTTTTTCATTAACGCTCAACAGGGATCAAAACCCAGAAATTTTCCATCCTTTCACACATGTCCATCATCTTTTTCTCATATGATTCTTTCAAAGCATCCAAAGGATCTTTACCTTTAGGCTCAGTTGTTTTCAAAGGAGTTTGGGCTCTTGAATAACCGGGTAGGTTTGACTTCCCAGATGACTGCATGTTCCTATCAATCTTAGATGCCATAGTTTGTGCTTCTAGCAAAGTAGTAGGTTCTTTATCCCTAAGTTGATACTGCATCTCTCCATTTAAAGCTTCAATGTAGTAAACCAGTATAGTATGTGGAGTTGGCTTGTAGTCTGTAGGGATTGCATTGTATAAATCCATGAATTTTTTGTTGAAATCTTCCATGGTTTCCATTTCACTTCTCTTGATGTTTGTTATAGCAGCAAGTTGATGACGTGGCTCTTTTTTCTCACCAAACTTGTTGGTGAAAGCAGTTGAGAACTCAGCTAAGGTGGCAAAGGAGTTGGCTGGCAAGCCGATGAACCAGTCACCAGCAGCCCCATCTAAGGACAAGGCAAACAACTTCATGTATACATCCTCATGTCTGTGAGCAGCATCCCTGACATATCCACCCTTTACTTTTGAGAAAGCAATAAGGTGATGTGCGGCAGTAACAGTATCAGTGCCGGTAAAGGTTGGAAGTTTGTCGATGGCTTTATCTGGAAGATCATGCGGTTGACCTGCAATCTGAGTAATGTTGAGGGGGGCGAAAAAATCACCCATTGTATCGGAAAAACAATTATTACTGTTTTCAAAATTTTCAAAATTATCTAAGTTATCTTCTTGAAAGAGACTATGGATGTCAGAAATAGACTGAGACCTAAGTTCTTCAAGGATTTTACGAGAAGCAAGCTTGTTTAGTCTCCTCCTATAAACCTTTTCAGGTTCTGGGATAAAACTAAGCAAGCCTTCAGAGTTTCTTCTGGTTGAATACCTTGAGGTGTTAATTGACAGTGGAGTCGCCAGGTGGTTTCAAGTCTAATTTCTGAGAGTGATTGAACTAAAAAACTACCAAAAAGAAAAAGGGGCAGTGGAGTCGCCAGACAGATTTGAGAATCTATCAAAAGGTAAACAAACTAGAAAAAACTAAGGTCGTCCAGGAACAAAAAGATTTGTCCCCGGCAACGGCGCCAAAGATGTTGTCCGCCAATATGCACACCAGCAGCGGAAATCTTTTGAAAGCTGTCTCTTCACTACAAGTGAGAGAGGTGTGGCCTTGGGGGCAAGCAATGAGCCAGGTACTGTCACCTGAATCCCAGCTCCTCCGTTTAGGCAAAACTCCTAACGAAGCCAAGGGGGGTAGTCCCTAAAAGAGAGTTTCACTAAGGCTCTTGTTTTTATGTGTTTTTAGGTGTTGTGATGCGGATGGGTGTTTTTTTAGGAGTTTGTGAATGAGAGACAATTATGAAAATTTAATATCTGACAAGATAACGCAATCCACGTTGCAAATATAAGATGAAAGATACACTTGGGCAGTAAACAAATCACTTCACGTAAATATAAGCAAATACTCCAATGTTTTCACTTAAGCAAGCAAAATATATAATGAAGGACCAGTGCCTTATGGAGTCAAAAATGAAAGTGAAAGTGAAAACTTGATACAAGTGCTTGAAATGGAAAATTTGTGAGAACGTTGTGCAGCTTATCTTGGTAAATTGAAAATTTTAGTTGTCTTGATTATTAGGGCTAAGACCAAAGGTATCAAGAGATGGTAGAACCCTACCCAAGAAAGATACTGGCAACCCTGAATGACATGTCGGAAGCACCCAGATTCGATAAGGATTGGTGTCCAATGTTTGAACCGCCCCTGAGTCTGACAGTGGGAATCCGGCGCCACCCCTCGCGGGAAGAACAGTATTTTGCCTTGGTTGAGGTTATGGGTAAAAATTTTAGTTAAATTTATCGATCGTTATTATCAAGTCTTCCACCTTTCTGAGTACTAGCCCAACCGTTTCCGGTTGGCAGAGCATACGGGTGTAGGACAAACCAAGATAAATTAATTAGGGGAGTGTGAGTGGAAAATTTTATTATTAAAAGAACCTTGTTCAACCCTCCGACAGAGAGCGCTCTTGACTCGGTCTTATGACCACAGTTCAAGAGACTTGCTAAATTAACAATGCCTAATGCAGGGAATGATGCAAGACTAAAATGCCCTCCGATAGAGGGTGCTCTTGACTTGGATTTGGCCAAGTTCAAGAGACTTTGGTTTATTTTAAGAAGACAGATAAAAGCAGAGCAGTATATTTTTACTTGAAATAAAATTTAACCACAGTGTTGATCAACAAGATAAAAATTACTACTAGCAAATAAAACTTGCAGGATAAGCAAATCTAGTGTTCTACCATACAAGTTCTAATCTACCAGGTGGGATTAATCCCCGAAACAGGATCAACCACTAGAAACCACCAATCCTGGAAACCTTCCAGCTAGCTGGATGTCCACAAGAAGTTGATGGGGGAGCGAGAAGCTACCACAAAACTATGTGGCCTTTGGGATACGATCCCAAAGTTAGCTATTCTCTGGTCAAGGATTGGAAGAGAAACAATATAATGATAAAAATTAAACTAAGCTACCCAAGAATCTCTTTCAGGTTCAAGACCCTACTCGGGAAAGCATGGGGGTAAGTAAAATATAAAAAATAAATAAACAAGCTACTTAGCGAAATAGAAACTAATCTAAGAGCATGGAAATGTAAATCTAAGCTAAAACCATCCAAAAGACCCAACACCCTTCCCCAAATGGGGAAGAAGACCCAAAAAGTGGAGGCCTCCTCCACTTGAAAGTTTTATTAGATAATTACAATTGCCTCAAGGGAAAATCCTTGAAAGGTCTTTTTGAGAGACTTATGATAAACAAAATAATTGCAAATAAAATCTGGGAGCCTTTGAAGGCTAGTACAAAAAGGAGATTGTGTTTTGGTTTCTTGCTTGGTTTGGATCTTCTCCTTGCAAGTGCTTGCTCTTCTTTGAATATGCTTCACAAATTTCGTCTTCTCTTTCAAAAAAAAAGGACCTACAAAAGCTTAGAAAAAAGCACTCAACAAGCACCCATTAGAGATTAGGAATCAAATAAAAATGAAATGCTACCAAGTCTAGTAATGAAAACTAAGCTCTAACATGTGAAAGCATGAAATTTTGTTCGAAAAATGTTTGTATGGGAAAACGGACCAGCGAACAAAAGTTGCTTTAAATATGCTAGAGATGAGATTTTAGACTTAAAAATTTTTGGAAAATTTTGTGAAAATTTTTCTATCTTAAAAGGGAAACTAAATGCAAAATTTAACAAGTGCAAATAATGAGATCTAGTATGATTTTGAAGCTATCTTTTCAATGCATGAGATCTAACTAAATAACTCCTCTTCAAAACAAACCAACTCTAACCAATGAACTTGCAAACTAAGAATGAAACTATTGATCAATTTTAACAATTCGTTTTTGGTTTTCTTGTGTGTTTTTAGGGCACTTTTTTCTTGAAGTGAACAAGAGGAAGAAAGGAAGATGGAAGGGAATGGATCTAAGGGATTAAATGAGGAAAAAAGGGGTTGGACAAGAGACAAACGAATGGTAGGGGAGACTAGGGCAAGACTAGGATGAAGTAGGGTGAATGGGGATAGGAAAGCCAAAGGAGAAAAACGAATGCAAGATGGAGAGGGACGAATGGAGAAGGGAAAACGAGTGGGATGGGGTGGATAGATCTAGGGCCAAAGAGGAAGTAGGGCTAGCAAATCAAAGGCAAAAAGGATTTCAAGGAGAAAAATGGAAGGCTAGAGGAAGAGAAGCCCTAAGTAACAAGTAACCAATGTTTTGAAAGTAAAGACTTTGATGGAAGAAGTAGCCTTTTCTGCTTTGATGCAAAGCCCTGGATTCTGCTTCTTTGGAGTTTTCCTGAAAACAAACTATTAGCACAAGTTTTTTGTAGGTGGAGAAGAGGGAGATACAACCGAGTTCATCTCATGTCACCCTTTTGAGGATCTGCAATACATAAACACTCATACAAACAATGCTTGATTTAAACTTAGAGAGTTAGACAAAAATGGAAAAAGAGACAAGGTAGTAAGACTGATTACAATTTGTACTCTTTTAAAACCATCCAAGCCTAAGTCTAGCAAACAAATTGGACCATCAAATGCTTGCCCTATGCTCTTAATAAAGAGATCTAAGCATAAATTGTAATCAAGATTGAAATTGCAAGAATGTAAAAATCATAGATATTACCTCAACAATGAACCATTAACTCATGAACCAATAGACATGCACACCATTTGCCTCCAAAGCCAACTTTATTTCCACAAGCTCTTGACAAATATGAGCAGAGTAACTTTACAACAATTTTCCATGAGATAATAACCCAAATGGGCCTCTCTTTATACTAAAACTAAACACCTAAACCCTAAATCGAATTGGTGGTGAGCAATGAGGTCGAATTCCAATCAATAGGTGGCTTGGAGCAAGAGACATGGCTAAAGTCGAGTTTGAGGTAGTTGTGGATGGCACCATGTGGCAAACTCGACTTGAGGTAGGTGGGAAGTGAGGGCAATAACCAATGGAAGAAATACATCAAGGCAAAGGCGAGTTAGGGTGAGGAAAACGTGAGCCAATGTGGAGAGGGCGAGTTGGATGTGGTAGGTTGAGGCTAGTTTAGTGGATGCCACATGGTAGAGGTAGGCACTAACTTAGATTCAATCAAAAGCCAAGCTAATCCACTCACCTACTAACCACTAAACGAGTCACAACAAGGCAAGGCGTGGCTCCTCATGAGATTGACGCGAGCTAGGTGAGGATGGCGAGTAGAAACTTGGTAGGTGCTAGCTCGAGTGATAGAGGAGAGAATCCAATGGTGTATGCACGGGATTTAGGCAATGGATAAACGCCAACTAGGATCCACGTGAGCCAAAGGGAAATGACGTGAGGATTGGGAGGAAAAGCGTGAGCTTGAGGTGAGCTGCGAGCTAGTTCAATGGGTGACATGTGGTAATGGGTAGTTGCTTAACTCGAATTAGTAGAGGGAGCCAAGCCCTAAATGATTGGTGAGTCATGAGGGCGCCCCTATCTAACATAAATGCTAACCACCAACCCATACATCAAGTGACACATCACAAAATCGAATTTTGCATGAGGGAGGGCGAATTTGCTCAAAGAGATTCTTTGCTGGTGACTGGGTGAGTGACTGGATGGGCTTGGAGTTGATTGGAATCTTCCTTAATGCTCATTGCCATGTCATTTAGCCCTTTATTTTAATCAAATTGATTAATTTTGGAGAGATTTGGATTATCTCCAAAATAATCAATTTTATTATTTTAATTAATAATTTCTCTGTAAATGACTTTTCAGAGAAAATATTAATTACGGGGCGGAATTGACATCCGAAAGTTGGGTTTAACTGCTCCATGGGTCATGTGTGATTTTTGGCTTATGAAACGAGCCATCAAACACTGAAAACGGACCCCGGATGACTGACATATTACAGACTCAAATTTCTCTATTTAAACTATAGAGAAATTTAATTAAAATTTAAAAATAATTAAATAATTAAAAACCCCAATTTCGACGCGTCCGGTAAAATTTTTTCGAAATTTTTTCTGGGGGTCCTAGAGACCTAGGACATGACCAAAACCTATTCTAATAGTGTCTAGTAGGTTTATACATTATAGTTGGACCCTAATAACCCCCCATGGCCAAATTTCCAAAATCGGGCATTCCAGCTTTGGAGGAAGCGGGAGAAAAACCAAGAGATTATATTTCGCCTGAAGCAAAGTATAATCTGACGGTGAAAAAACTCCCTGGAATACCTTAGTTGTTTAATCCAGTCATGGGAGACCGAGCCACTCAGACCCTACTAGCACACTGATACAAACCCCCACGGGGCCATGGTCATGTCGACTCAAAAACAAAACTGGCTAGCCAAAACTGGCTAGACCCAAATACAATGAAACCCAGATACTCTGGAAGTGAACACTGATGTGTTCCAACACTGGCGGCTCAATAAGGTTTCAACTATTGTACAAAATCAGTTGATAACAGGCCGTACAGCTGCATTTAATGCTGCTGTACCATACAGTAAATTCTGAGTTATTTAACTGAGAAGGTTGGCACAGAAATCGAGGTCTGAGTTGGCTGAGTTTTGGCACAGATTTCGAAAAGAAACTTGCACTGAAGTCGAGGCAGCTAGGCACACAAATCGAGGCAGCAGTCTGGGTGCTTGGGTGGTTGAGATAAGTATCATTTTGACTATAAAAATCATTGTACTGAATACATTGCTGAAGAAATAAAATCTCTCTCTCTCTCTCAACTGGTTTTCCCCGTGGGGGTTTTTTTTCCAGGGCTCGATTTGGCCAAAAATCTCTTAGTCAAATTTTTATGTGTGATTGTTAAATGTGTTTACAGCCCGTTAGTAGCATTATTTTGTGTGTTTGACTGTTACAGAGAAATTTATAAGTAACCTACAGCCAATGCAAAACCGGCTGTAGGTGAAATCCACAAATTGTTAACACAAACCAGCAAACAATTTAGTGCAGCAAAATTCTACAACCTTCATCAGCAATGTTCTCAGTGGGCATGACCATGGATCGGAAAACTGAACATGTGTGTTCTTCACAAGGCTCGTAGCAAGGCATGCACTGATATAATTCTTCATCCTCTACCCAATATGTGGGATCCAAAGGCACGGGAAGCTTTGGGTTTACCATTCTTCTATTTTTGTCAAATTGAAAATTTTTTTAGTCTGAAAATTAGGCCTCAGTTGCATTTAACTTTGCTGCCTTTGTTCCAATCAAACCATTCGGCTGCCCATGTTTTGGAGAGCTGTAGTCACTTTTTCCATTTCCTTGAGGACCATTGTCATCATGTCTGGTGATGGACCATTGGAATCACAGTACTTGGCTTCCCTTCAACTTTAGAGATTGATGCCCTTGATGAACAAAACAAATCTACTTGAATCCGTAGCATTTTCTTTGATTTTCTTGGCTATTTCTTGGGCTTCTTTCAAGTCCTTTGGTTTGACATCCTTAGGAATCGTTCGGATGAGTTTGTGAAAACTTTGATCGAACTCCCTCTCATTCACCTTCTTCCTGAGTTCATGAAGTTCTGTCAACAACATCCTGCCATCTTTCTTTACTTCCCAATAATCTAAGAAAACCTTTTTGAAGTTATACCAATATTTAATGCTAGCCAAATTTTTAGCTCAGAATTTTGTCCTGGGGTATCAAGTTGGTCAGTTTGGAACTCTGTTTGCTGTGTCTGATGTGCAATAGTGATATTTGTCCAATTCATGAGAGCATTGTTGGCTAGTTGATCTGGCCATCTAGTTCCTAGGCAATATCTTCTCCTTTTTATTCACTGATCTGTACTAATCTTTTAGTCTCTGTCCAGTTCTAACATGTTATGCTTTAATAGGAAGGCAATCTTAGTTACACTTGTTAGACCTCTCAATTCAGCTTGGTTGCTTGTTCCTGTGCCTATATTCTGTTCGAAATGGATATGGTTCTTCCCTGATGGTCTCAAGCCACTACACCTGCTTCTGCTTTTCTAGGATTTGCTTTGGCAATGCCATCGAAATTGATCTTTTTCCATCCTTCATGTGGGGGGACCCATTCTTGCCGTGGGATGCTAGGATCCTTATGATTGTGTCCTTTGTCAGAAGATAGGAAACTTACATTATGCTGTATGCCCAAACAATTAGTACTTTTTTTTCAGTTGAATTCATATGGCTATAATCTCTACATAGAAATCGATCACATGCATTAGAAAGAGAAATTTGAGGGAGAGTTTGTGGAAGCTGTATCAGAAGAGGCCTCTTCTGATAGGCCTTCTAGTTAAACTTTTTCATCCTGCTAGTAACAAAACCATTTCTGAGTAGGCTGGGCTTTTTAAATCCTTATTTTTAAGTTGAAACATTTTTTGTAAAATTTGTGTTGTAACTCATTGACAGGTGGATGTACAAATGTACATGAGCCATTTCTGTCTTGTGTAGCATGGACAGTGGCTCCATCAAATATTTCCATAAGTTTCCAGTTTTTGACATATTTCCATTTTAGATTGTTTAGCTGACTGTACTAGTTCCAAGGGGTCTCATTCTGACTCGGAGTTGTAATTGATGCAGGCAGACATGAGTTGGCTCTAGGAAATACGTTTTTGCCCAAGAAAGGTGCAGCACCACCAAAGAGGGAGATAAATCCACAGGTGCAGCTATAGTGATGAGATTTGCTCCATTCTTTATTTGTTATGAAAATTTTCAACTTAACAAATTAATTGATTAAACTTTCTTGATGTTAGTAAAGTTAGTGAATCAAATCCTAAATAAGGTGGATCAAGTAGGGTGAGGGTCTCCTTTGAAAGAAATTTGCAAGAATCCATCCATATGGCAAGCAACCAGTCAGCTATAGGGATTTTTTTTGAGTACTTTCGCATGGTACAAAGCTGAAATAGAAGAATGGGAGGGATAATAAGGACCTTTAACTAGCCACCGTAGAAGTTTCTGTAATGAGATTGATAGAAACCTCCTGTTCTTGGTATAAATAGTTTTCTGGTGTTGTTCTACAACCACTTTTCCCTATGAGTTCTGTTCTAATGATCTGGCATTAGTATGCTGTATAATATGATAGACTTTTGATTATCCCTGAACATAATGATAGGGCAGTAATTTATGTTGGCTTATGTTTATGTAGAGATTATCATGGAATTTCATTCAAAGGTGTAATCTACACTGAATCACTTATGAATTTAAAATGTCTTTTGACATGAGTTGTTATGGCCCTGTTACCACAAAAGCCAACACCCTAAGGTGCAAGGTCTTCACTAAGGTGTAGCTATGTGCAACGGAAGAACTGTTTCCACTGTCACTTAGACAACGACTTCTCTACTCTTTAGTAACTTGGATAAAATCCAATCACATGGGAGGAGTCCCTAAGGCAACTAAGCACTTAATGATCAAAAGATGACGTGGATTACTTAAATTGCCAACAATTTAACCATGAATGCATCGAGAGAGTGAGTGTTAATGTAGGAATTTAGATGAAGTGCTAGAGCAAAAGGAAAGCATGTAAATTCCTGAATTAATAAACAAGATTCTTCTCACAATTGATTAAATGTGACATCCATGATAAAAAATATACTTGCTTCAAAATGAAAGGAAAAGTAAGTATAACATTAGCAAGTCAATAATGCAACAAATGCTTATACGATATGTGATTTGCCAAATGAATAGTAAGCAATTTATTGCAAGAGGAATGTTATCCTACACAAGTTCTAGCAACCAATATAGTGAGAGAAGTGTCTCTTATATAGAATAAGAGACTAACTCCTCTAGAGCTATTGACATGATCAAAAGTAGCAGCCCTAAATCCAAAACCCTAGATCTTGACCATGTAAAGGGGGGCACACCACTAGAAGGAGGAGAGAATAATACATGAAGGAGCATTAAGTGGAGCGCTCTAGAAGATACAATGAGATAATAAAACTTGGTCCAAAACCTTAAGGTTTTGACCAATCAACCACTAAAAGATGTAACAACCTCATCCAAATGTATGACAAGTAAAAAATAACAACTTGCTCTCCAAGATAAGTGGACAAAGAGAGGAGTGCTCTCATCAAAACCAAGGTAAAGTGATGAATGCTCCAAGATAAGGTAGCACACGTGGCAAGAATGGTCCTCCAAGGTGCAATGTTCCACATAGAAAAGTCAAACCATGATGAAATATGCCTCAAGTGATGGATCACTCTTCTAGAAAAATGATGCCTAGTGTCTCAAGGGTCCACTAGACAACAAAAACCCTAGAGTGCTCCTCTAGAATGAGTGCAATCATTGAATCAACTCCTTGATATGTGTTCCATGTCCTTCAAGAGTGAAGAAAATTGGTCTAAGTGTTCAAAATTCGTGTGGCTAGCTTGTTCTGGTTTGGCCCAACTTAGAATTGCTCCTTTGGAATGGGCGTTGTGACAGCTATACCAAGTGTCCAACCAGGTGAGGATGAACCTTCTTACGACATCCTCCTGACTCTATAGTTAGCCTCACTCGACCTCCCGAATCCTTAGAATTGAGACTTTGTAGGATTGCCCTATTAAAACTAGTCACTCTACACCTTTTTCTGATTGAGCCAATTGTTCAGACTAAGCTGCAGCGGTCAAGAGCATACTTTGGGTTTCGAGTCTTGATTAATTTTATTTAATATTGCGAGATGAGTTATTAGACTAATCTAAAGCCCAAGAATCTCTTTTCCGCACACGAAAAAATGGTGCAGTACTTCGGGAAAGCAAGGGCACACTTTATTAAAGTTTGTTGGAACAATTGTAGAAAAGCATGCAATAAGTAAATCTACTCTAAGGAGTCCTTTTGGGACGTTTGTGTGCTTAGTGATATGATTTAATTACTAACAACTTTAAAGCAACTAATCTAAAACAATAAAAAAAAATGCAAAAAGTAAAAAAAAATGAAAAAATGCGAATCCCCCCTGGGGATGGGGGCAGGTGCTGGAATAGCCTGCTGAGCACTCTTTATTTTTTGTTACATCAACAGAAATAGAAGAAGTACTGCTGGTCTTTATCATTAGGTACCAATACAGTTTACAAAAATTGTAGAAAGCAAAGGGTGGTTGATTAAGCTCTCCGGATGGCCACGGAAGCCGCCAAATCCAAGTTTTTTGGTCACTTTATTGTTCAAACCTGCTAAAAAATGTAAAAAACCAGCGAACGTTATTTGTTATAAAAGGGACAAAAAACACTTAAAAAGTGTATTTGGCCACACTACAAAAAATTATAATTTTTTTTTCTGAGTTAACTAGTTATAAAATAAAAATAAAATGAACTAAGTAAGGCAAGCTAGAAAGCTTGCCTTCTTAGGATCTTTGCTTGCCTCTTTAAGAGATGGCAAGCAAATGATTGAGCACTAAACTTTGCTTGATAAAACTTTTATAACTTAACAAAATGAAAATCTTCTATCTTGCTTTTTTAGATCTACTTTACAACTTGCAAAATAAAGAGATAACAACCTAGATCTAGATGATCAATTAAAACTTTGATTATTAGATTGCAATTTATTTAGATCTACTTATCATAATAACTTTTAATGCAAGATCTAAATTTGAAAAAGAGAAAGGTAACCGAAGTAGATGAAAAAATTGTGGATATAGAAGTTGAAACCCATGGGGGTTGAGGACTAATTTTGGGCAGTGGAGTCTCTTTCCTGATGCACCGGTAGAATCGAGTGTCTTGATCGGATCTATTTGTGGAGTATAGAGCTAACATGCTCACCACATGCTCTAGCCTAAGCAACTTGCAAAATCACACCACAACTAGCAAAGAGGATTAAAAGTATATCTGTAAATGAACAATAGAAAACTTGAGAAATAATAGATTCAAACAAGATATCATACTACTTCTAGCATTCTAATATCATTGACAAAAGTAAGCAACCTATAAAGCATTACTCACTATTCCTTATGAAAGCTAACTTCCCTTTAAAGGACAAATCGATCCCAACCATTGCAAGCATGAAATAGAAGAGATACATGTTACCTCATGTTATCAAAGCACACCACATCCAACTAAGGACAACAACAGGGTAAGCCTCCAAAGCCTTCTTATTAACTCAATAACTCAGAAAAATATTACACAATAGAGGAGCAGAGGTTCCACCTTCAGATCAAAACAATGGAGCAAAAGCTCTCATTAAATAAGAAATCTCATGCAACCTAGGGCACAATTCCCAAGGAGGGCGCATGAGATGAGAGGGAGTTTCACTGGGAGTGAATGGATCTTGATTGAAACCTAATTGAAAGCCAATAGAAGGAGATTGCACCATCTTGGAAGATGGTTGGGAGCCCCAAACTCAAAGTAATCACCTCCAATCACAAATATCCACCTCACAAAGTCGCCCATGCATGGAGAAGGGTGCACTTCTCAAGGAAGAGTTAACTAGATCTTCACAGGCTTGGTTGGATTCGTCTATTTTGGAGCTCAAATCACCTTTAGTTAACTGCTCAGTCACTTTAGTTCAACCTCCGATCAACTCCAGACACTTTCCATTGATTTAGGAATTTGTCTTTTCTTTTAATGTCTTAATTTGACATTTATTTGATCTTTTTTGGGTTTTTCGAGCAAATATTATTTTCTGAGATAAATAATTGCTCGAAACTTAGGAAAAGTGGGTTTATGGGTTAAATGGGTGCTTTGGCTTAGAAAACGAGCATCCCATTGTCAAATTTCACCCACAAACCAATTAATTATTACATTTTGAAATTTTTTAATTAAACCATTAAAAAATGGTCCAATTACTGAAAAAATAATTTTTTTCAAAACTTAAAAAAAAACACCTAGGGACCTAGTACATGACCATATGACTTTATTTAAGTGTCTAGCATGTTTATATATGTTGACATGTGAACTTTAATAACCCCCCAAGGCCTAACCACCAACTTAGGCATTCCAACTTTGGAGGTGTAGGAGAAAAACTCATTAATTATACTCGGCTAAAGGCAAAGCATAATTGACAAGGGAAAAAACTCCTTGGAATACCCTCATTAGTTGCTAAGTCTTAGCGAGCCAAGTTGCTCAAAAGACGACCATGCTAGTACACTTTATTACAAACCCCGTGGGGCATGGACATGCATTAGAAATTAAAAAGGGGGCTCCGAAAAGGCCTGATTTGAACTTCTGAACACTGAAATGCACAAGTATTTGTGCAAACTTTGGCGGATCTATGGAAATCCAACTGAGTGCAACTCGGGTGGTAACAAGGCCTACAGCTAAACCACAAAGATACAAGAAAGAATTAAGCAATACAGGTTACCTCAGATATGAAACAATGAACATCCACACATTTGCAAGTGACACAAGATGAGCCCTCCAAATCCTTTATTCCATTCAAAGAAGTACAACAAATATTATAGACACTAGCAGAGGTTTCACACTTCCATCCCAAATGAGGGAGAGAGACCTTGCTTAAATATCCGAAGGAGTCCAGGGGGCACATTTCTCAAGGAGGAGGAGTCTGGAGTTGAGAGGAGTTCACTTGAGATAATCTGGGGATTGATTGCTAGTTAACTCAAGAGGATGGGCACCACCTCTCATGAGGTGCACCCCCCTCCTTTGGGATGATCTCCCATCCACATACAAGATGCCACATCAACAAATGCGCCCTCCTTTGGAGAGATTGCGCCCTCCTGTTGTGGAGATGACTCGCCCTTCAAGGATTTGATGCTAATCACCGATTTGAAGCTTTAGTTAATTCATATATGATTGCTAGTTAACTTGCCATCACTCCGGACATGTCCTTGACATGTTTCCTTTGATTTAGGGATGTTGATTTTGGACTTTATTATGTCTTTTTTGACCATTTATTTGCACTTTTTGGCTATTTTTGAGAGAAAATCCAATTTAGTGATAAATACTCACAAATTATCTCTCAAAACTAGGTTTAGGGGTTAAGTGGGTGCTCTGGGTTAGAAAACAAGCACCCCCATGGCCAATTAATCTCCGAACACCACTTCTATGACATTTCTAATTTTTACAATTAAAATATTAAAAAATCATCCATTTTTACGGGAAGTTTTTTTTATCGACGGAAATTAAAAAAAATGTAAGCAAGACTTGGTGCATGTTCGTATGACTAAAAAATGATGACTAGCATGCTAATATACATTGACACTTAGACTTTAATAACTTCCTAAGGCCTAACCACCAAGATGACTACTCCAGCTTTGGAGGTTTGAGTGAAAAACTTGAAAATTATAAGTCACTGAAAAGCAACATATAATCAACATGGAAAAAACACTATGGAGTAACGCATTGATGTCTAAGTTCTAGTAAAGCCAAGTCTTTTACAAAAGGCATCATGCTACGCCAACTTATTACAATTTCCTCGTGGGGTATGGACATGCAAAAAATTAAAAGAGGGCCAAAATTGGCCTGCATGGACTTCTGAACTTCTGAGGATTTGAACAATTGACTTGTTCATTCTTCAGCGGCTCAACTGAACAGTTCATCCAAGTGCAACTTGGAGGTAATAGGTTGCAAAATTAATTATGGATGGATTATGGTTGTGAGTTAGAAAGATTATTAGAAACTGAAATCTAAAGAAGTGTTGAAAGAGATAGTTAAGATTTCAGAAATCAAAAGAACCATTATGCTAACCCATAATTTAATTAAAACATCCATGAAATAAGATTATGCAACCAATAAGCTTACGTGAAAAGTGCTTTTCCTATGATAACAACTTGTTGCAAAAGAACTAGATCAAAAGATGTTAAATGAGTCTTAGTGTCAAATGAAAAGTAAGTGTCCCTCGTTAAATCATTGTAGATCTAGATAACATTGCTGTTGTAGCATATGATGAATAGATTTTAATAACCGACAATGAAAATAAAGCTTTAAATCTTAAAGAATATTGTGAAATTGCTAAGTGAACCAATTTAAAGCTTGAAGGAAAATTGTAAATCACTTATGAAAATGAATTTCATTAAATATAACTTAATAAACCATAAGCTCTTTTTTCTATTGCTGGTTTTGCCAATAGAACAAAGTCATTCTTTCATTCCAGAAATAAACCAACAATTTTAGAGTTGCTTATTAACTCAAAACATACATTTACAAATGAGGTTGGGTGGTGAAAACAACATAATTTTCCAGCAACTTAAATGAGTGAAATTATCTCTAAAGAAGCTAGAAAATAACAAGTAACCACGTGTTTGGAGTGTAAGTGATTAAGATACAATTAGTTATTTTTTCATGCCATCAACATTATATAGAAAGTGTGTGATTATAAGTTAACAATAGTTATTGGCTCGCGGATCTGTTTTTTGCCAATTAAATAAATATGAAACCACGAAAGTTATGCCTTAAAACATTTCAGAAAATAACTTAGATCGGAATTAATACATAAAACTATTAGAAGAGTGTAAAAGATCATGTAAATTGCACAATGGACAACTTTGGAAAACAATTTATAATTTAACCCAACTTAAATATAACTGAAATGAACTCAAAAGGGCTAAATTGAAGCAAATCTGGGAGTAATTTCATCCCAAATATTTATGCTAAGAAAATTGTAATATAAGCTGCCCCAAAGATTGATTTTATGATGCAAAAATTAGTATGTATGGTACAACAAGGAAATAAATAGAGTGCAGCCCCTTTGAAGAGGGTTAAATAAATTAGTTTCTTAGACTTTGCTTGAACCTTTTGTGCTTAAGGTAAAGATTAAGTTTCTCCGGATGATTATCATCTTTACCTCTTGGATTATTCCTTGTACAATCTGAGGGGTAACAACTAGCTCCAACTGCGGGACGTGTGCTTGATCTTTATAAAGCATGCAAGAACCCCATAATCGACCCGTGATCTAAACATTTTCAACAAAATATTTCGACAGTACCATGATATATAGAAATGAAACCAGCATGTAATGTTAAAGAAAACATTAACTAATTGAACGAAAATTGAAACGAAACTAATTCGGTAATGAAAACTTAATCTAATGTTCAAGCTAAAGAGCTTATTCATCCTACATTATTCTAAGCATGAGATGAAGAAAAAAACTAGTTGTAATCATATAACGAATGTAACCAAATGCTTATCTCATCAATCCTAAAATACCTTACCTTGTGTTTGTTCAACAACTAAAACAAGGCTATATCAAATGCCACATAAAGACAAATTGAAATATTCATGAGATGTAAGCCAAAATGTAAAATGTGCTTATGAGAAATACGAAAATCACTAAAATCAAGTAAATAAGGGCATAAACTGTCACAAATATCTTTTATCTAGGCCTGGATAGGACCTATATAAGTACGACCATCATGAATCAACTCATCATCATCACAAATTTTCCCATCAAGCAGCAAGGGCTTGAGGAGATATTCAAACCTGCAACATTTCTCAAGACTTGTTTCCACATTAGTCAACGATGAAATATGAGATAGATTTCTAGAGTTGGGGAAAATTTTCAACCCCAATTTTAAGGTTTGAACACACCAATTATCTTGCTGGAAATTTCTGCAGTTAACTTCTAACTGAAAAAAAATATTTTCCAAGCAAGTTTCTGCATTAAAAAACCACTTTCCATCTGAAAACACATGCCAAAGATAAGAAGAGAAAGAGGAACTAGGTGGCTGGAAATTTTTGTCATAAAACCATACTGTACCATACAATTTCCAACCCCTAAATCATCTCTTATAGCTGAAGAGTTAGGGATGCAAATATCAAAATCTGAAACTAACATAGGCAAAATTTTTTCTGAACTTTTGGGATTATAAACTTGCTCCAAATGGTTTAAAAAATCTATATTGCAATCTTTCAAACATGGTTGGAAATCACCCTGAAAACTCTGCAATAAATCATCCTTAAAGATTAGAGGAGATGGCTAAAACAAATCTGCAAAAATGTGTTCAATATGATGCCCAAAATCTGCAATATGAATAGGGGCATATGGCAACAAGTCCTCTTCTATGTTTGGTTGTTCCAAAGTTTTCATATCTGCAATTTCTTCATTAGATGTCTCACTATAAGTATCATCGATGGGATCCCCAAAATATTCTATAAATTCCATGTCCATACTATAATCATTAAGTTGAAATCTTGCATCTAAATAATCACATGCACTACCATCCTCATCATCAAACAAATGCTCATCCTCATAATTTTCTTCCTCAAAACCACAAGAAGATGAATCTTCAACTTTATATTTCTTAAAAGAATTTAAACTCATTAAACTTTAATCAATATGAGGGAAAAATTGGATGCATCAATGCTCTCATCTTGGACTTCTTCACTTGTTTCTTTAATGGGATTGTGACATGGCTCTTCATTTTCTTCATGGGTTTCATGGATCTCTTCACTTGCTTCCTCAATAAGGTCTTCTACATTTGAAATGCCAAGCCCTAGAATTTCTTTGAATATGGTAATCGTCTTGTTATTACTTTGTTGCTTTGATGGATATGGCTCAACATATATTTATTCAATGTAATCAGCGAATAAAATGTAGTTATCATATCTCACCTTTATTTCGTGCAAGAGAATGTTTGAGGGATTCTCTTCATAGGCTCTTACAACATCATCAATTTTTTCCTTTAATTCAATACAAAGGAGCACCCAAATATATGCATCTTCAATGTCATTTTTTTCATCATTATGATCAATCCAAAAATTTTGAATTTTTTTAACGAAATACGGAAATGATTTGATCTCCTTAGGGCTAAAACTACAATACCAAATATCAAATGCCAAATCGTGAATTTAGATGATATTCAATGAAGTACAAAATTTTGTCTAATCGTGAGATAAATACCAAAATTTTGAATTTAGATGATATTCAACGAAGTACATAACTTATTTTTATTTTTATAATTTATTTATGAATAGTAAATATGAAAATAAAGAATAAACAATAATAGTAATTTTCAGATATTTATTCTATGCTAATTTTCCAAAACAAAATTTGTCCAAGCTATCACCAAGGAATAATTAACAAATTTCTGAATTTTAATGATTTTTCTATGAAGATAAGATAAGATAAGATAATTTTGTTGATGTCCAACAAATGAGCACATAAGTAGGTCAATGGGACTTTGAAGAGGAGTGGTCTGGACTCTGTGGTACAAAAATGTTGAGTATGTCGTGGTGCACTGGAAGCATCTCTCCTAAAATTTAGAAAATGAAAAGATCTATTTAAGATATTCGAGAGTTACTAATAGATCTAAGTGAAATCTAATATATTTTTTTTGGATTTTTCTTTTAGGGTTAGATTTCACTAACTAAAACAGAAAAATAAGAGTGTTTTTTTAAAATTTTTTTATGGATGGTTGCAAAAAAAATAAGAGAGACAATGGCCTTATATTTTCTTAGTCTATGGAGTCAACTAAGAAATTCGCCAATGGTCAACTAAGAAGATCACTTGGGAAGAATAAGTGCTCAAGGCCTCCACCCCTTCATAGATGTATTTGATGCTACAACATACAAATCACAAAGGTAGGATGGACTCCTCTACTTCTTACTTGAGTGAAACCCTACACTGGAAGGTGTTTGATTTGCAAAACCTTGATGAGGATTAGTACAAAGAAAAACCTTCCTCTATGCCAGAACTTCAATTGAATCTAGAATAAAACCTTACCATAGATCCATCCCCTTTGGACAATATTGCCCCTAAAGTAGTTTAAGAGAAATATAAAATAATGCTAGCACAATGTTACCTCTAATAGAATAACCATGAACAAGAAATTCAACAACGAGAAGCTCCAAGATATGACCTCCAAAGCCAAATAATTTTTTTAGTATAGAATGTCTTGTACAAAGTTAGCTCTCTTGTAGCACCAATCACTGAATCTTAGTCACTGTATGGCTGAATACTAATGTGAGCTCTTGAAAACGAAATAAATCTCTGAGATTGCATCAAGGTTGGCGTGTACCTCTACATTATCGCTCTATCCAATGTTGGATAGGGTTTATATAATCTTCATCTTCGGCATGTGAATAGGGAAGCAACATCATAATAGAAACTTATGATAATCTATCTCATACATGTACCAACCTGTAGGCCATCTATTATGACTAGATATATTTTGCATTTTACCAATTTGAAAAATGCACTTATTTTTATCATGAAATAAGAGATTGATACTTGTCTTTTATGGAATTATGAAAGGTATTGGCGTGAGTTACATGAAGACTTATTCACTATGATTACTTTGATTACTTTTGCGTATTTAACATTTTCATTGTTTAGGGTTTTCAATATTCAAATCATTATTTTTCTACAAAATTTTAATATTTTACTAGCATCATTCCCTATGCCATCCTCATTTCTGCCTACCATCTCTATAACTCAATGTAACAAGGTTAAATATTGAATAATTATAATAATATAATGTGACATGGACATTTCAATGGCTTGTTAGTGCAAGTTTAAAAGGCACCTTCTCTTTGATTATATCTATATCTTATTAACCTTGGCATAACCAGAGCTAGAAACCAGCCAATTTTTGAAGCTTGTCACAATACTATTGTTTTATTCGTGATACCTTTCCTTGGATAATCTTTTATGCTTTTGTTTGATTTGTTTATCTCATGAAACCTTCATTGTCTTTGGTGTTGGATGTCAAAATTGCTTGAAATGCCTCTCTAAAATAATTATCTTGCATATAGTCGGCTGAGTATGCCTTTTGATAGTCATATATATTGGAAAGTAGGCTTTTATTCCATGTGCTAGAACTTTTTTAAAAGGTGGTCAACTTGATATTTTGATTTCTTTTCCGGGTGTTTATGTGTGCATATACTTTGTTCACTGTTGTTGACTTCATTTTGAATTATTTATAGGAATTTCGCAGAAGGGTAGAAGAAGGATTCCAAGTTACTCCAATCTGGCACCAAGGATTTATTCGTGACGATGGAAGGTATGCTATTAAAATTAAATGACAAATTATTTTGTTCAAGACATTTTGCTGATTCCATCTTGCAGCATAGTGTTATAAATAATGTGTAATTCCTATGTTTAGGATTTTATTTCTAATAACCTAAGTGTGGGGTCATCTTTCTCCTTCGTATAACTCATCTTCTAGATGTCTTCACTCTGTATAGACTTATCATAGACTGTCATATGTCATAGACTATATTTAGATTATTCTCATCTCGCATTCATGTGAGGTGTGATAAAATTTCCAACCCTAGATGAATGATTTCCTTATGTTCTCAATCAAACAAATCAATTACAGAATGTATTTAACTGCATAAATTAATTTTTGAATGTAGCATTGATCACACAATAGTTGGAAAAGTAAATGGATGAAGCATAATCAAATACACACATACATAGATGTTTTCTCCTTCAAATTAACTTATCATTCCTTAGATCAATGCTTACAAGGTGACCGTTGCAACCTGCAGCTGTACGGTTGGTAAAACCGGCCCAACCATAGGTGTATGACCTACTGAAGAAAAGAAGAAAACATTAGCAAAATTCTGTACAGACTGTTGTATGGTTGTATGACCCTGTTCCTATACGAGTGCATGACCTTGCTATTATACAACTGTACGGCTGAAGTTCTTCCTCCTTCCTGTAAATTTTCAGGCCCTAGGTTACTGCTGTCCTATGTTTCTCTTCAATTAAATAAACCAAATCTGAAATCCTTTAACAACATAAATAAATATATCTGAACATGCAAGAATCACACATAAAGCTGAAAATGAACAACGGAAACATAAACACACAAGAATTTTGTCCTTCAAATAAGTTTTTATTCCTTCAAAAACTTATAAGGACACCTCAACCTGAGCCTGAGGTTTATAACTTTATAGCCCCCTAAAAAGAAATAAGATGCTTAAATGGAAATCTGAGAAACTGTTGTACCCTGTACGACATTGTACGGTACTATCCTTGTAGTCTTCCACCTTGGTGGTTGATCCTCTTCCTGCTATCTGCGTCCATTCCTCCTTGGATTCACTTGTGTGTGCACACAACTTCCTTGGTGCGTGCTTTACACAAACATTAAACATAGCTTACTTGGTGTCTTCCACGCTTTCTTGTCCCATCTTGTCCTATTTATGCTTTGAGAGAGATAGCTAATCTCCTCAATTCTAGCAACCAACTCCTTGATTCTAGCAACCAACTTCCTTGACTAGCAACCAATTTCAACTAATCTCCTTAATCCTAGCAACCAACTTATCTTAACAATGAAGTGTACAATTAAGATTATATCAAATCTAACTCACTAATATTTTAGAATATCTAGAATATTTCATTTAAATTTCTAAGACTGAGAGGTCAAAGGAATTTATACTTTCACTTTTATTTATTAAGTGAAATTACATGATGGTATTGTTTCCCACTTTTACTAAATGGTCACTAAGAAGTTGTTTCGAACTTCTTGCACGTTCACACCTAACTTGTCCAAGAACCTCCTGCTCAAGCTACATTTTTCAGCACTCTCTTAGTGAAGAAGGAGTTCTGCACCAATCCAGGTCTGTCTCTGAATGCTTCAAACATCCCTTTTGCTAAGGGCTTGGTCAACCTATCAACAATTTGTTGATCTGTGGGATTATATTGGAGCTTTACAGCTCCTTTCTGAATCTTGTCTTGAATGAAATGATATCTGATCTCAATGTGCTTGGACCTATCATGAAAAACTAGATTCTCAGAGAGTTTGATACAACTCTGATTATCACATTAAATAACCGTGTGATCCAACTCTTGATCAAATAAACCTATAAGCAATTTGCGAAGCCAGATGGCCTCACAACTAGCTGTACTCGTTGCCGTATACTCTGCTTTTGTTGAGCTGAGTGCCACGAAGTCTACTTTTGGTTGGACCAGGATATCATTGTTGATCCCAAGTTGAAGCAACACCCTGAGGTGCTTTTCTTGTCTGATGCATTGCCTGCCCAATTTGAGTCTGTATGCCCCTGCAACTTCCCTTCACAATCTCCGTGATATCTTAGGCCATACTCAACTGTGCCCCTCAAGTATCTAAGCACATGTTTTGTTGCTACCAGTTGCCGCCTGATACACACCTGGGAGGAACGCGGCAGAAATCTTCAAGCCGCTCGGTGTGTCCTTGGGGGTAAGTTAGAGTCAAGTGTTGTCACCTGAAAACTTGACTCCTCCGTCTAGGCTTACTCCTAGCGAAGCCAAGGGGGCTGGTCCCTAAAAAAGAAAATCTATTGTTGTTAATCTACAAAAAAGAAAAACAAATATTCTAGGAGTTAATGAAAAAGATCAAACACAAGAACAAAACAACATTCAAAATACACATCATTCATTCATCATCATTTTAACATTTGACATCAAAAGGCATTCAACAAACAAGACCAGTGCCAAATAATAAAGTAAAATGCTGTAAAAAAAATAAATGTGTTGCAAGTGTTCTTGGTAAATTTTATTCGTTATTGAGTTTTTTGGTTTTTTAGTGGGTTTATTCTGGGTGTGTATTGAAAGATAAATGAAAATGAATCTTGTACAAATGAAATCCCAAACATTCTTAGTGATGATTATATGAAATACAACATTAGGATTTTAACCATGAACCAATTTCTTTATAGAATTAATGAGTGTCCCTGTTTAACAAATAAGTGCAATATCAATTAGGCATTCAACCAAACAATAACACTAAGTTATCACGCTGTTATGAAAGATCCAATAGAACAGTAAACTCAATGGTTTTCCAGCACTTAGAAAAATCACTTTAGCTAACAATTTAATTTGTTTTAGCAAGTTTGGGTTTATTATTAACCAGAGTGCAATTTCCAAAATTAATGTTTTGTTGTAATAATTTTCTAGAATTCTTTTAGAAGTGTTATTAACCTGTTTAAATCACTACAAAAACTCAGAAAATGTTAGATCTAAAACTCAGATTTTTATTTCTGTGATTTTCTAGCATATAAAACCTTCTACAAGATATTAAAATGAAGTCTAATTAGGGCCCTTTTACTCCTGTATTTTTTGCAACAAACTAGTAAGTAATAAACAAAGATAAAGGTGGGATGTCTTGAAATGAAATAAAACTAGAATTTTAGCTAGGCAAAAATTTGGGAAAAAATCTATCTTTTGGTTTTATGATTATTTTTACAGTTGAACAAATTAAAACAAAAAAAGGGAAATATTTTTAGTGTTTTGGTGGTGGAGTTAGAGATTTATAGACTAGTGCCTTTAAACCCTTGGGCAAATGGAGTCATGGGATGTCTTTTTTGAAGATACTTGGGTGTATGTGCTTGACTGGAACCCCTGCAAGAGTATGCCAAATTCCTATTCCAAACAATTCATGGATACTTGCAAATTCTACCAAGGAAGGGTAGCATCTAAGCTTACACCATCAACCTATCTATCTAGTTGTAATAAACAAAATATATAAAATAATAACTTATAATAAACGTATAAACTTAAATATAATAATTAATTATTAAGTCTTGGAAGGGACACATTCTTTCAAAGGGTCACCATAAGTGCCTCTAGATTAGGTATATATATTCGACACTCTCTTATTGTCTGTCATCATCTCTTATCTATTACATATTCATTTATATACTTATTTGTGGATTATTTATCCTATTTACATTGGGTATTTACTCAGTGAATAGTAAACGAAATATATTCGTTACATTTGGTATCATAGCTGTTCTTTTTGGTTGAACTGTGGTCAGTTTATTTAATTTTTTTTTCTAGGCTTGTGGTTCCATTCAATTACTAAATATTTGAAGGAAGGAAGCTCCTTGTGGGAGAGAATAAAAAGAAAATAAGAAGAAAAAAATAAATAAAAAAAGAAAGAAGATTGATTAAAAAAGGAAAAAGAAAAAAAATATAAAAGCAACACATGGTTTTATAAAACCAACACGTGGTTTTATTTTTCAACCCCATTCAGTTTAACGTGAAGCATCTTCTTATTGAAAAAGGAACTACTTTTAATAGGTGGTTACAAGGATTTATGTGAAATATAAAAAAATATTTTTATTAGTGAAGGTTGAAAAAAAATATAATAAAAAAATAATAGAGTAAAGTGGAATTTAGTATTCAAAGAAAAAACTATAAAATTTATATCCAGGAAGTTTTGAAGTACAAAAAAAAGCATTGAAGCCTATATTTATTAGTGGAATTTTGACAAAAATATCGACGAAATCAAATGGAGTCTTGTGATGAAAAACAAAGAAGATTCCCAAGCACTTCAAAAATTTATGCTTCAATGTTATTTCAATAAAAAGAACAATCGGAGGGAAAGATATTACTATTTCTATTTCTTCCGTTGAACGCAATAATTATATTAGTGTCGAATTTCCTAATGAGTTAGCGATTCCAGAGTCAAATATAGGTGAAAGGTTAGACTTTTGGAATAAAAAAGAATATGAAATAAGCAATTTACAATTGAACATTGGAGATTATACCAGCGTCTCACAATTCATAGTTAGATGAAGATCCTTGTTGAGCAGTGATGGTGACCTAATTTTGGGATTTCCTTGGATAAAAACATTGGGGATTTTTATCTTAAATGCTAAAAAGAAGTTTCTAACATTTTCTTACAAGAAGAAGAAAATCACATTGCAGGACATTAAAATGAAGTCAGATTTAGAAGTCGCATCATCTAAAGACTTAAAAGATATATCAAAGTTGATTTCACAGGAAAATGAGAAGTCAATACAGAGGATACAGAAAGAATTCGACAAAGTTGTCATGGACAAAGAAGAGATCTCTGGTCTAAGAGATCATAATTAAAAATTACTTGTTCAAATCAAGAAGACAAAGGATAAAACGCAGTGCAATCAAAAGTTAGAAGAGGAGATTCAAGATCTCTAGAAAAAATTATCAGGAAAAGGTGAAGAAAATCTTCCTTAAATAAGGTTAATCAGGAATTGCTAGAACAAATAAAAAAGTTAAGAGAAGAAGAGCAAGAGAATTGAGATACTCAAAAGGAAGTCGACAAGTTAGACTATAAGGAAAAAAACTCTTATGCTTGAGGAGACATAATCAAGACTTATTTATACAAGTTAAGAAGCTAAAGCATGATAACAAATCTTTATAAGAAGAGTTAGATCGTAAAGGATCATTAGTCGACCAAGAAATGATAATTGGCGCAATAGAGAAGTCATCAGATGCTCAAATTCAAACATCTAAAAGTGGAACCAATGCAGAGTCAGTGGGCGCTCAAATTCAGAAGAATGCTTATATTTACAAATCACTACAAACATTAAAAAAAAGATGGTTGTGAAGAACAATCACAAAATATTAGGATGCCTTATCGTTATCCAAATCTCAAGAATCGATATGACCAACAATAAGGTCAAAAGGAACAGTTGCCGCTTGGATGCACACATGGGAAAACGCGACAAAAATCTTCAAGCTGCTCGGTGTGGCCTTGGGGGAAAGCCAGAGTCAAGTGCTGTCACCTAAAACTCGACTCCTCCATCTAGGATTACTCCTAGCGAAGCCAAGGGGGGTGGACCCTAAAAATGAAAAATCTAAGGTGTTTAATCTACAATACTAAAAAGTCTAGGAGTTAGAAATTTGATTACAAGAACAATGCAGTATTCAACTTCAAATCATTTGTTATCCAACATTATTGTTGAAATGTAAACATCCATCATCATGAAATATTCAAAAAACAAGACCAGTGCTGATAATGGAGTCAAATAAAGTGCAGTTGAAATGCTTGAAATAGAATGACAATGTTTTGCAATTGTTCTTGGTAAATTTTATTGTTTTTTGTGGTAATGAGTTGATTATTAGGGAGGGGGGATTTCCAATATACCGCGAGGTACTAGAAATATGTCTGGATTATGACAAAGGTGGCTCCTCACTTGGAAATGTGGGCTGGATCAGAGTCTTTGGGAGGTGTTCAACACTACACCAAATGAGGGTGCAGTCTAATGATATCCTGAGGTCACTACCTAGTGGTTCTCGCTTCCTTTGAAGAATTTCCCCACACAGTGTCAATAAACGATTACACCAGATTTTCGTAAATGGGAGGTTAACTGGGAAAAGTTAGACTAATTACTACTCACTAGTCCCTTTCTGGTATGTTCAGCATGTTCAGTCAAAGCTGCAGTGATCCAGAGCATACGGGGACAAAACCTTGTTAATTTTATGAATTTTTGAACAATGTTTTTCTTTTCTATTAAAACCCCAAGAGTCTCTTTTTTGGCTAGTACTCGGGCAAGCCCTTATCCTGAAATTCGTACTTCGGGAAAGCAAGGGGGGTTGATTAAAACTAAAAAATTGGAAATTGTTAAAAAAATGTGAAAAAATTAGGTCCTGAGTGAACTTGTGTCCCGCCAATGGAACAGAGCAACAAGGTAAATTTTAATCCTAGTTTGATTTTATTAAGTGCGGAAAAATGAAATCTAAACTAAAAAAAATGCAAACCACTAAAATTAAGTCGACACAGTTTCCCCCCTGGGGGGATGGGGTGTGGGTGTTGGGTAGCCCACTTGCTCTTGTTTAATTTTTCATTTACAATGTGAATAGAAGTGCCCCAGCCATTCAAAATTGACTCAAAGGCTTACAAAATATGATAGAAAAAGATTTCAGATGAAGAGATATGGTTCTTGGGTGCTCCGGATGGCTCAACCTACCAAAAATTGGGCAGAGTCTCCTCCTATCTGTTCACAAAATGCTGCAAAACAACGAACAAATATTAGTAAAAAGTGGCCAAAAACACTTAGAAAGTGAGTTTGGGTCACTACAAAAATTATTGGAAAAAATGACTAAGTTAATCTATGATTAATGAACAGAAAATAACCAAGGAAAACAAGCTTTCCTTGGGATCTTGGCTTGCTTGTGAGGCAGCCAATAAGATGCACTTATTGAAATTGCAAGATAAACTTTTATCCAAATGATTAGCTCCCTACTCAAGCCTTAAGATTTTATGAAGAAAAATGACTTTTTTGTAAAGAAACTAGCACAATAGATCTAGAAATAGAGATAAAGCTTTAACAACTTAACTAAATCTATTTTTTTATGCAAACAAAACTAGATCTACTTGCGATTAATCTTTTTTATGAATAGATCTAAGTAAGATTTGCTATTTCCAAAAATTCAAGTAACCAAAGAAAGTTGAAACTATGCTGAGAAAGAGAAAAGAAGCAGAGTAGCCTGTGAACGCAGAAGGTTTTGAAGGTATGGATGTGGACACCAAGGGAAAGATCCACCAAAGCAAGTCCTGATGGAGAAACATAGAGCAAGCAAGCTATCTACTTCTTCCGATCCTGTGAACCTACAGCTAAAACACTCTCACATAAAACCCAACAAATCTAGAAATGCATAGGGTCAGAAATCAAGACAATATGAGCATAAACAAATGAAACATATACATCTTAAATCTCTAATCAAACAAGTTTAGCAATCTTCCTTACAAAATTGATACCAATCCTCCAGTAAGCTAGATTATGATTGAAAATACTTGCACAAAACTGATCTAGATACAAGTTACCTCATGCCACGAGATTATTCCATCCACTCACAAAGCATCACACATGTATGACCTCCAAAGTCTTCTTTATTCACAAATGAAAGATAAAACAATTACAAATAGGTCTGCTCCAAACTCCAACTAGAAAAAAATGGAGTGGGCAGCCTTCATTATATAGAGAAAGAGGGAGAGGAGGGCGCACTTGTTGAGGAGAGGAAAGGCGAATTGGTGGAGTGAAATAAGCCATGACTTAAGGCTTGATGTTTGGGCTGCCACATATCAGCCCAAAATCTGCCATATATCATGCTGCCCGTAACCATAAAGAATGCGCCCCCCTCTATAGAGGAATGCACCCCCTATATGAGGAAATGCGCCCCCCTAAATGGGGAGATGACTCCACCATTCTCGCTGCCCAAAAACACATTAAAATCATCTCTTACATCCCCCTAAATGATAGTTGATCCAAAACTCTCTCCAAATCCCATTAAATTTGGAATTTGATTTTTTCATTTTTTCACTTTTTTGCATTTGTTCCACCTTTTTTGACTTTTTTGGGTTTTTTGATAATAAGTGAAAAATAAAAAACTCAACTAGGTAGGAAAGTGGATTTTGGGGTATGGTGGGTGCTCTGAGCTTGAAAATGAGCACCCCCATGGCAAAAAAGACCCCTAGACCACACTTTTACATCATTTTTATTTATTTTTATCAAACCATTATAAAATGGCTTGTTTTTACGGATTTTTTTTTTTTCTCGGAACTTAAAAAAAACCTAGGGGGACCTAGCACATGTCCATGTGACTCAAAATTAATGTCTAGCATGTTCATATACATTGACCCATGGACTTTCATAACCCCCTAAGGCCTATCCACCACACCAGGCATTCCAACTTTGGAGGAGCAAGAAAAAAACTCAAAAATTATGTTATGCTAAAATGCAAGACATAATTAATAAGTGAAAAAATTCCTTGGAATACTTGACTTGATTGACAAGTCCTAAGAAGCCAAGTCCTTTACATAAAATACCATGCTAGCACATTTTATTACAAACCCCGCAGGGCATGGACATGTGAAGAAAAAATAAAAAAAAAGGGGCCCTTATAAAGCCCTGATGGACTTCAGATCACTGATAATGAACATATAACATGTTCAACTTTGCCAGCTCACTTGAAAGTCCAACTAAGTACAACTTAGCTGGTAACAGGAACATACATAGATGAGTTGTGATTTCAAAAAAGAATGGAGACAAAATCAACAAATTATGTGGAAGCAGAAAAAGAGAAGTTCCATCCAACAAATCGATCAACAAAACGTCCTAATGAAGGTTAACTTGGGTTGAGCCACTTCACAAATGATGCAACATTTTTACTCAATGTTTAAAAGAACATATCGTCTCGTTTCATCATGTATCGCAGCTACTAGCACAGAAGATCACATGAAGTCATTACATGCAAGAACAAGGGATAAAGTCTTTCCTAATTATGCTTCGAGGACAAAGCATTTCTAAGGGGGAGGCAATGTAATAAAAAAAATTTAAAATATTAAATAATAATAAACATATAAACTTATATATAATAATTAATTATTAAGTCTTGGAAGGGACACATTCTTTCGAAGGGTCACCATGAGTGCCTCCAGATTATGTATATATATTCAACACTCTCTTATTGTATATCATCATCTCTTATCTATTACATATTTATTTATATACTTCTTCATGGATTATTTATTCTATTTACATTGGGTATTTACTCAGTAAACAATAAACGAATTATATTTGTTACACTAGTTCACCCTTAGCCTATTCAAGATGATGAGTACCCTTCCTACGGATGTCAATACCTCAATCAACCTACAAAACTAAAGCATGATAAACCAATGGACTAATAATACCCTTTTTATGTACTGGACAAATAAGTTCTTTCAATGCCAAAATAACGAAACTACCTCAAATATTTATGCCACAAAGTTGAAATCCATGTGAAGAAAACTCCAAGAGAACAAGAACAAAGAGTGTATAGATTATAGTATTATTCTCCAATCACAACAATAAATGAGAATGCGAAATGAACTCTTATATAGGAGAAAAACTCAACTTCCTCTACAATAAAATAATCATAACAGTGTGAAAATCTAGATCTATCCTAGGGACTCTTTGAGATAGAGTCAAAATACATAAAATAATGTTCAATCAACAACAAGCCCCCAAAGAGAGAGGGCACCCACATCAAATCATGGTCAACATGTAATAAATGGTACAAGAGCTGGCCCAAGAAGGAGGGTGTGCTACCGGATACGCACCTCGAGGGAAAGGGGGTTAACTGTTAGCGTGGCAAAAATCTTCAAGCCTCTGGGTGCGTCCTTGGGGGCAATCAAAGAGTTGAGATACTGTCACTCAACACTCAACTCCTCTGTCTAGGCCAACTCCTAACGAAGCCAAGGGGGGTGGTCCCTATGAAAAACAAACAAAGGCTTTCAAGCTAAGTTAGAGAAAGAAATTAATCTAGGAGTTTGAAATACAAGTAAATACTGAACCAGAGAAAGCAAATATGGCGTAGAACAACAACATGATAAAGGTAAATCCATCTAACACATTGATTCACTTAAAATGTTTGATTATTGTAGATTAGACCAGTGCCAAATGGAGTCACATGAGATTATTGAAGTGCTGCTGTGTTGCGAAAGTATTGCAAGTCTTGTTGGCCAGTTTTAATTGATTTTATTAGATGCGTGAATTAAGGAATGGGTTAGTTCGTGGTTTGGCCCAATTCCAACTTAGGCCTTCTAACTGAGCGTAGTGACAACTAAACCAAGGGTCCAACTGGGCGAGACATAACCTGCTTAACGTAGCCCAATGACTCCGTAGTTAGTTTCACGCGACCTCCCAAGTTCTAGTGCTCAAGTTTTCATTGGATTGCCCTATTAAACTAGTCACTCAAGTCCCTTTCTGATTGACCAACTGATCAGACTAAGCCGCAGAGGCCAAGAGCATACTTGGAACTTTAAGCCTTGGTCAATTTTATTAAAACAAAAATAAAATTTTATTTTGTGGCCGAGAATCTCTTTTCACCTACCGGGGATAAACCCTTTCAGTTTACTTCGGGAATACACGGCCTTAGATTTTATTGTTAATAAATTACAAAAATTGTAACAACAAAATTATTGACGGCTGAGAATCTCTTTTCCCTTTCGGTACTTCGGGAATGCACAGTCGGATTTAGTTTTTGATGTTTGTTAATTGTAAAGTACAAGATTGTAAAAGCAAGATTGTAGTAGTAAAATAAAGCTAACTATACAGCCCTATTGGGGCTGACTGTGGGCATGTGAAGATAAAGTAAAATAAAGAACAAAGTTAGAAAAAATTGCAAACCACAAAACTGAGCCTGCGAGATCCCCCCTGGGGGGATGGGGTGTGGGCACTGCGTGGCCCACCTGCTCTCTTTATTAAAATTATTTACAAAGACCCAAAGAGGTGCCACTTGGTCCTTTTAGACTTGGATCCAAGAGCTTACAAAGCTAGGAATGAGAACTATGAGGAAATAGGGTCTCCGGAGGGGCTTAAAATGGCCAAATCTATCGAAAATTCGCCAGAGTTTCCTCCTCTTTTTCCTTCAACCTACTAAAAACCAGCAAGCGAAAAACATACAAATTAGTGGATTAGTCCAATCAAATACAAAATTTACACTACCTTAAGCACTTGGAATTTTTTTGGGAATTTTAATGAAAACAAGCATTTAAAATAACCATCTAGATCTAGTTTTAAAACAACACTTTTGAGAGCTTCTAGATCTGAAATGTATGCTAAATAAAAGAAGATAAATGATTTACTCTTTGTGGATCTAACTTTTACTAAGCAAAAAGTAACCAAGTAACCGAAAGAAATTTAATTTAAAGAAGGGAGAGAAAGTAGAAAGCCAAAGCCCTTTTGAACTTGGGTGATGGATTTGTTTTGGTGGTGTTGAGAGAGACTATGTCCTTTTCACAAAGAAATCAGAGAATGAAGCAATCAAATTAGTTCCTCCATCAATCCAAATTGAAGCGCCTGTAAAAGAAACCCTTACACTTGCCAAACAACTTGTCAAATCCATTAGTAAAACTCAAATCGAAGATGAGAAGAGCATACATAAAAACTATTAAGCATGCAAATTCCCTATCTTAAACATAAGTATTTTAAATGAGAAAAGAAACTTTTTACTCACCCCTGTCGATTAATACTAATCCTTCCAAGGCTAATAACTGGCAAGTAAAGCAAATGCAAAAGAAACACTACAACTACCTCAGAAAACACATAAGACAATGATCATCAAACTTGAGCCAAAGACACCGTGATAGACCTCCAAAGCCTTTTATTCATCAACAGATTTAACAGTGAAATTATACATCAGAGCAAAGGTTCCACCATTTTCCACTTAGAGAAGTGAGGAATGCTCTTGCTTTTATAGCCAAAGAAGAAGGAGGGCGCATTCAAGAGGAGATCATGAGGGGGTGCACATCACTAAATCAAAGGAGTGACTTAAGCCTTGATTAATGGCTTGATTCGTGAGATTGAAAGAGGTGGCAACCACCTCATGAGAGGGGCACCCCTCTTTACCTTGTTAATTCCACCAATAAATGAGAGCGAGCCACATCATGCAAGCGTGAGCTTTAAGAAGTATGGCGCATCATAGAAGAGAGAGATTTCAACGTTTAGAACTGAATGGCGTTGATTTGGTTGTTGATTGAGTTGTCATTGATGCCAACATGGATATGCAGTGGAGTTGACATAGATGCCACCAAGATTCCCTGCAGTGGACAAGCTTGATCAACATGTATGGATTGGATCATGGACATTTGCACATATTCACGGTATTTGTTGTGGGGTACTTTGCACAGGTTGGAGTTCTCTACCCACACACAGGTGTCAGACTGGATGATAGCATTCACAGGTGCCAGCTTGATGGTTGATTGATGGATGCATGATACTGGTACCCCCTGCATGTGGAAGCTTGGGCATTAGAGCCCATTTACAGATGATGTGTACCTTGTTGTACAAATGACCCATTCTGTGGTCATTTGTGTATGATGTGGCTCATATGTGTTTGGAGGACCTTGACATTATGCCTTGATGACCTTGACATGCCTCTTGGATATTGATGTGGCATGGTGATGCTTCTTGAAGACATGAAGACTTCTTGAAGACCATTGAGAAAGTTTTGGGACCCACACACATAGTATGGTCTTATCCATGTTGATGATATCCTTGTACATGGATGTTTGGATTTTGGAACCCATGATTTGATGATGTGGTTAAATGCCCTCTTGCCTTGTTGATGAACAAGATGCTTGAAGCCTTTGATGAAATCCTTCTTGAGCTTGTCTTGGATGTTGACCTATGATGAAGCTCGGGATTTGCTCATGATGGTCATAGTTTGATGCATGGATGATGAAGGCCACAAGTTTGTTGAAGAAGTCTTGGTTGACATAATGAAGAGTTGAAGATATGGAGAAGCCCACGGTGTTTGACATGCCAGCCCTTGTCAACAAACACACAAATATCGCATGGTGTTTGAACCACTTGACGAATATGGCGTTGAAGCCCTTCCTTGTTCATTATAATGATGATGCCCTTGTATCCTTGATAATAATGGTCATGATGATGACTTGATGGGGTCATGGAGCCCACATACTTGGCAACTTGACCATTGAGGACCACACTCAAATGGTTCACATATTTGATGTCTTTTTGATAATGGCTGAATGATGTTGTTACCCTACATATGGCAGCTTGGGTCTTGATGCCATTGTGACACATGATGGTTTGATGATCCATGCTACCACTTGATGACAATGATATGATGTGCTTGAAGACCATACTGAAGACTATGATGGAGCCTGTTATCACATATATAGTAGCCGGGCTACCATACATTTTTTTTCTGATTCCAGTACACTATTCAGCCAGTTCCCTTACATTGAGATGCTGAGATGAGCATCTATATTGGATTACTATAAGATTTTGGACAGCAGTTGTATTCCCCATGCCATGACTGAGTCTCAGGACACTTAGAGAGATGACCGATGTAGCCATTATACCATTTGTACAGAGCAGTCAGGAGTGCCCAGAGTTACAGCAGCAGTTTCAGAGGACAGATGATGGTTCAGAGGATGAGCATTCAGGTATATGACTCAGCAGGTATATCATTGTGTTATGGATATATTGCTTTTATACTTATTCTTATAGCATGTCTTAGCACTTAGTGTCATGATCTGGTGATCATATAGATATGTGAACTTGGTTGATCTTATTATATATATTATATTGTCCCTACTCAGACTTAGAAGTTCACTAGTCATACTCATTGGTTTTACCCTCCTTAGGGAGAATAGAGGTGATCATTCCACCATACCTTGGCTTGCTAGTGTTGGCTCCATTATTCATTGTCTTCATCCATCCATTGCCTACCTTTTAGTTTATCACTCCGACTTACTACTTGACTAGTGACATGGAGGATCTTTTCCCCACTGTAGCCTCTGTATTGGATGAGCTTCTTTGTTTATTGTGTCTCGGCTCTGAGTTGGTGACAAAACTTACCTATGGTGAGTTGGAGTTCCTTGTGAATTCCCCCTAGTCACTAAAGTTGTGTTGGCTAAACTTGAAACTTTTAGTGCTGCCATGAATACAAATTCTGGAAAATGAAATGTTATATCTTGTATGAAAGCCCGTTCATGCAATGTGTTTTTCAACACACATGAATGAAAGGCATGCCAAATGAAAATGGCCATGAAAATAAAATGTTATATCTTTTGGAAATGTAAATACCTAGGTAAACAAGCTGTCTGTGACACACCTAGAAGTGCTCAGGTAAACTAGTGCCTTAAAAACACACCTGCAGCAGAAAGCCTAAAATAAATGTAAATCTATGCAATGTGTTTATAAACACACATAGATCAAAGGCTATGGAAACTTCAGGCCCAAAAAGCAATGGAACTTAAATGCTATATCTAAATTATTGCTGGCCTCATTTGTATTATGGATTGTGCGCATCTGTTAAAGGTGAATAAACCCTCTTTGAACAACTTATCCATTTGTGAGACACCGCCATTCCCTGTGTTGTTGCTCATTCAGTATATACTATGGTGTGTTTTCCCTTTCCCTTAGCCAAAGTGTCACAAAGTTAAGTCAGTCAAGTCATCCCTTAGCCTAGCCAGTTATTTTAGCCTTCACCCTTCACTAGCAAATTGATCACAGCTATGAAGTGAGTATGATCTTGAAAGTCTAGTCTGAGTAATAATAATAATTAATGACATTATATATTTGGACTTAGATCGCCAGTAATGATTACTTTGTGTTATAATTGTTATTTGAATAAGTTGTAGAGCATGCAATGGCTATTGAGGAACCTTTGACACTTTGCAGCAGCTTCTGATGATGGTCTGAGTTATATTTGGTCATGTTGACTTGGTCAAACCTAGTTTGACCAAGGTCAACCATAGGACATGAGATGGTTGGACCTTGTGATGATATGGATAGATGATATATGGTCTATGTACATGTACATGATGATTCTATGCAGCAGATACAGGGTTATGATGATGATTCATGGTTTACAGCATTATTTGATCATTATTATTTCACCTGTTCTGGTATCTTGGATATATTTTATGATCATGCAGAGCCTGATATGGTGTATGAGTACACATATTGGATGGATTTGGACCTTCTGAGTCCAATGAGACAGTCTGTTTTCAGTTCCAGGCACTTACAGTGATTATTGAGCCTCAGTAGGATACCCCAGTGCAGTTTTGGTTTGTCGGAGACCTTGTCAGAGCAGAGAGGATTTTTATTTGGTTGACCTAGGGCGTTGTGCTTGGAGGGGGTGGTCCAGCCACTTGTTTTTACCATATTACCCCCTCCCGGACACATTGGTGCCCTCACCTTGACAGCGCAGGCACTCCAGGAGGTAGTTTGGGGTAGTTTCACGCTTCCCGAGGCATTTCAGGATTGGTAGAAATGGCTATTGAGGAATTCGATTTGGGCTACTGAGGCAATGTTTTGGCATGGGATGATCAGTGATGATGGATTGATGTATTCCACACCTCATCCAGTAGTTTCAGCTTCATCGGGACCCGCATCCATCACTTATGGCACTTTCTGATGATTTTTGAGGTCTTTTGAGGCCTACGATTTGTCCATAGGGGCACGATTTGGTATATTGATGACTATTTTATTATTCTTGTGCTATGGGGATTGACCAAGGGTGGCTAAAATTACCCCTTGGACCCACCATAAGCTTCTTATTATATTTTGTCATCATGATATGGTGGGATTCCCCTCTTCTAGGGCAATTTTGTCCACTTATGTTATATTTTATGAGTGATCCATGTATTTTATTGTTGAGCTCATCTCAACCATTGATTAGACATTTGTATCTTTTAATCTTAGCCACTCATTCAAAAAGTGGTTAGGATTTTGATGCCTCTCCTTCCTATTTGAAGGAGAGAGCTTCTCATTGTAAAGGGACTTGTGGCTCTGGATTATTGGAATAGAAAATTATTATTGCATCTATCTCCAGTGTTGTGGTCAATGTCTTTGGTGTTCGTTCGTTGATTCTTCCTTTGCACTGAGTTATTGGAGATATTGTCTTGCCATATTTTTGTACCATTTTTGCATCTACAGGTGGAGGCCGAATTCATCTAAGGAGGACGTATTGGTAGGGGAGGACCCTCCCTACTTCTTCTTTGGGTTTCTTCGTCGGTAATGTTATCACACAACTTGTAGTTGCCCCTAGAGGTATCCCATCCGGGACGGTAGAGGAGTCAGGCAACTAAAGAGGTGACCCAAGAGATGCCATGGTTCCCAATGCAATGTGGGAGTCACGTCAACCGAGGCACTCTTCACTTTAGGTCGAGGTGTAACTAGACCAAGGGGGAGACCCTATACCCCAATCACAGTTGATTGGATCCAAACAAAGGTTTCTAAGGGTAGATAAGTAATGAGTTACGGAAACCAATGCAAGGCTAAGTGGACCTAAGGGTTAAGGTATGGTTGAGGGTGATGTAAGAGATTGTTAGTGTTTCAACCTATGTATGGTTTAGGCCACATGATGGGGTATGATAACTAGGTGTAGTACCATGTGTTTACACAAGTGGGTCCAATGTTCTTGGGAAGCGTGAAATGGTTCTAGGTAGGCCCACAAGGTGAAGTTGGGTGTGAGGTTGGTACTATAGGCTAGATGTAGGCTAGATCTATGAGTTTGAGTTGGTTATAGGAGTACCCATGTATTAGATCTAGGGTTTGACACAAATCCCAAGGAGTGCAACTTGCTTGGAGAAGGACTAGTGCCTTATTGGATGGGCTAATTGGGTCAAGAAATATGTCAAAGTGTAGATCGGGACACCTAGAAGCCAAGTCAAGTGGATTGAAGGAGATCCAATGGTTGGATCTTACTAGATCTAGGTTTTTATGTGATTACCCTAAGTGGACCGCAATCCCTTGAAACAAGGAATGCAACCCCCAAAGCGGATCGTGACAAAAAGACAGTATGGACCTAGGTTTCAAGGCATGGGCATTCCAAATCCACGAAAATCTCAAACACCCACCTCCTAGAAGTGGACAAACTCAAATTTTCAAGGGGGTGCGATTTGCTCAAGGAAGGCCAAAATGTGGGTTTGGTGGACCAAATCAAGTCCAATGGCCACCAAATTGTAGATCCGGGATGCTAGTACCCCGATCTATGTATGTCCAAAAGATCAAGTCAATACAAGGGCTAGATCTTAGTAGATCTAAGTTTTGAGGTGCCAAGAAAATCAAAAGGGGTTTCAACCCCTTAAAACATGGAGAGATGTCCACAAGGTAGTTTTCACCAAAGTAAGGATGTGGGTATAGGTTATCAAGTGTCTAGATTTCAAATCAAGTGGAATCTCACCTACCCATGTGCTAGATCTAACCAAACAAGCCTCTTACAAGGGAGTGCGATTTAGGCCAAAGAGGCTTTTTGCCTTGGAAAATGGGTTAATTTTAAGCCAATCACCACCAAACTATAGATCCAACTAGGGGTGGATGCTATAGAGGTGGGTTTTCAATATTTTCTCAAGAGCAAGGCTAGATCTAAGTAGATCTAAGAAATACCAAAAACAAGGGTTTTAATTTGATTTGGGTTTTATGACCAATGAAGATAGAATGGATGAAAGAGGCACATACCTTGTAGATCTTACCTCAATTGCTTATGGCCACCTTGCAAATTGATAGCATTCTCCTATGTGTATATTCAAGAGTGAGATCCAAGAGCTCCAACCAAAACGTCCTTCTCCAAGATAGCCAAATCGTCCTCCTCCTACAAGACAAGATCAAAGAAACAAGTCAAGCAAGATGATTATGAAAATGGTAGAAAGATGTAATAGAAAGCATCAACTATGTCACGAAGATACAATAATGATACTCCCTGTCACAAGATCAACCCAAGAGAGAATATGTGGATCCCTCCAACAATAACCCTCATGAAGTCGCCCTCCTCTCACCAATTTCGACTTTCCTGTCAAAAGATTAGTAAAAGCACCAAAATCCACAATGATACATAGAAGAGATACTGTATATTCAATATGCAAGAGAATCCACAATGCAAGAGAGATGTGCTCCACAAAAAATCTTCTATTCCAATATTCCAGAGCTCCAAAGGTGAGCTTTACAATGGGGGGTCTCCTCCTTATATAGGATAATAAAGACCAAAACCCTATACCACTCTAAAATACTACATCAAATGAGTGGTTGAGATTAAAAGATCTCATCATACAATCAATGGCTAAGATGACCCATAACAATATATCACATGGATCACTCAAAATAACAATAGCGCCCTCACTAAATGGTACCATAAGAGGGTGACGTCATCCACTAGAGAAAGATAAGTACCCAAAATCCACCTCATGGTGACTAGGACATGACATCATAAGCTCATGGTGGGGCTAGGAGGTTTTAATCCTTACTAGCTCATCCCCAAGGCACAATAAAATAATAAAATATGTCCAATATAATATAAATGATCAAAACTGTCCTCAGAATCCATGACGGTCAAGCAGTAAATGTCCTCCTGTGATCAATCCGGGCATACCCACATGGTGAAAACTGACTGGAAGATAGTGATGCCACCCTGGAAGACCTCTGTGAAGACCAAATGCCAAAACCTTGCCTCAATTGCCCAAATCGATTTCCTCAGTGACCACTTTATCCCATTTTTTAACTGCCTCGGGAACTGTGAAAGTGCCAAAACTGCCTCCTAGGGTGCTAGCGCTGTCCATCTGACCCCACCAGGCTCTCCGGGAGGGGGGATAAATGGTAATAACAAGTGGCTGGACCACCCCCTCCATCATCAGCGCCCTAGGTGAACTGGCCTCTCGGGGCCCCTGCTGCTCAGGCTGGGAAATCAGCCCCCAATCTGGTCAACAACTGTAAAACTGCATCAATCACTGTCAGGAGTGCCCGGAACTGAAAGATAAGTGTCTCAATGGATCCAGAAGACCCAAATCCACTAGGAATGAGTACTCATACACCGTGGGTTGCCCTAATGGGCCTGCTGTAGGGTCCACCATATATGGACAATGTACAATCTGCTGATCTGAAGTAATAATAAACCTGCTGAACTGGATCAAACATCATCTGCATCATATGTCCATCATATGATATCATCATCAAACATGTGGGCCCATAAATCATCATCAATAATCATCCATACATGGTCCACATCATCACGGATCCCAAGAATATATAATCAAGGATAAATCACATCAGTAGACTAAGACAATGCTTCTCTAATCATTCCCATAGCTAAGCTCAAAGTATAAATTCCATTCAGTGGCATTAATCAAGTTAACATATTCCGTTGTTATATAAAATTACTTGCACAATAGTTCAAATGACAAACTTACCCATTGGACATGGTCAAACTGCTAGTGAAGGATGAAGGCTAGGAGCAAGGTTGGGCCAAGGGTTTGACTTGTATAACTTAAGGGTTTGACTTGTATAACTTAACTCAAAAATACTTTGGACTGGGAGAAGGGGGAAGCTACAAACTCTGTGCTGGACAAAAAGCACACGGGGGATGGCTGTGTCTCACAAATGGATAAGTTGTTTAGAGAGTGCTTATTCAACTTAGGCATCATGTCTACATCAAGTTGATCCAGGTTCATTAGGATCATTCAATTTTATTCCATGGCCTTTTTGGCCTACATAACCCTTCGGATTTCAGATGTGCTGAGAAGCACAACTAGTTGCAGCTTGCATCCAGGGCATGTTTTTCACATATTTATAAGGTCAGCAATTGTTTAGATATAACTTTTAAGAACCATTGCTTTTTGGACCTTTCTTATACTCTTCGAGGAGTATTTTTAGCTTTTCATTGCTCTTGCCCTTTTTTGTTTCCATGGGCGAATTTATTAAGTTTCCATAGGTAGAACATGAGCTTTCAGTTTTAGCCAACAACATCTCAAGTGACTAGGGGGAGTTCGAGCCAATGCCAAACATCGGGACAACCGACCAGAATGATTTAGGCCTACAATCCAACTCACCAAAGGCAAGTTCTGTCACCAACTCAGAGCCGAGACACTGAATAAACGGGGATGCGGTCCAAACATAGAGGTAGAAAAATGGGGAAGTCCTCAGTATCAGAAAGTCAAATGAGACAAGTCAGGGCTTAAAGTCAAACAGGAAGGTCATGTATGGATGGAGACAAGTGAATATGAAGCCTACACTAGCAGACAACTGGTGTCGGGGAAAGACCATGTCTATGTAATGGTGAAAAACCAGTAAGTTTTGTTAAATGACCTAAAAGTGCAAGTGATTGTCCATTTTATGATTTACAGTTCATTTTAAATAGCTTGCCACATCAGGAATAATATACCAAGCACATGCTATGATCATGACTAAATCAACAAGATAATAATCCACAGTCAGTGAGAACATATCCATAGATCATACAACATCATCATAATAATAATCATCAAATATCATCTGAAACACTGCTGTAGTACATCTCTAGGCACTGATCTGAAACTGTAAATGGGATAAGTGGTCACATCAGTCATCAAATCTGAACTCTCAAGGCTCAGCCTTGACACAAGGTCATATACAAATCTGAATAATGTACTGCTCTGATCATGAGTGATCCAAAATATATAGCCATGCTCTGGAATAAAGGAAGCTCTGGAATGTGCAGATATCTGCTGTACAAGAATAGTAGCCCTGCTACTATGGTGTGATAACATCTGGCTCCAGCTGGGACAAGTGCTCTAAGGGAGGAGAGCGCTTGAGAACCTCAGAATCTCTGGTCTCGAACTGCTCTGCATCAATCTTCAATCCAGTACTGCACCATCCTTGCTTTCAGCTTTTATCTTGCACCTGTTCCTGCTCTCACAAACACTAGAATACCATCATGGAGCATGTATGGGACAAATATAAAAATAAAAGTGAACTGAAATCTAATCTAAAACATAAACTGAAATGCGCCAAAATATAAATATAACCTAATCATGGCATATATTATTCATTTGTCATTTTCATTTACTGTGCAGGAGGAAAAGAATACTTCTTCAATCAGAAAATCTCAACTTGCACAGGCAGCCAACAATAGAAATGCAAACTACAATTTCTTAAATACATGCAGGAGAAGAGACAAGCTTAGGAAGGAGCAAGACTCAACTCAGGCAAAAAAAAGAAAAAGGGACAATACTCGGCACACATAGAAAGAAAAATCACACAAATCCTACTGCTCAAGTGAGCTTATTCAAGACCTACCTACCCTACTCTAACCAACTAGCACAAATGTTAGGTAAAATCATAAATCCAGTGTAACCATTCATCAAACAGGTTAATGATTCTTATTTGATTTTTGATAATAGAACAAGTTAAGATCGGGCTAAAGATTAACAAATTTGAGGGCACAATCTTCCTGACTTGTTCAAACATTGAAGAATGGTTTAAATGATGCGATATGAAATTATGCCAAGGAGAAGACTGTCTGATGCAAACATCCTCCATCAAAGAACTGATAGGATCATAAAATTTATGCAAGTTAAACTCAGGGATGGATGGAGGGAAGACATAAGACATGTGATTCGATTCATTTTCACGCAAATTAACTTCTTCATTTACTTCTCTCACATATTCAATTTGATTTTCCTTGGGACTGATGATCAAATAGAAACCAAGTGGAGGCAAATCAAAGCTTAGAAGACGAAAAATCAAAGTTAGACCCTCTTGATGCTCAAAAATGGAGAAAAGATGGAATTGATCTTTAAACACCTTTTCTAGCCACCTAGAATGATTGATAAATTGACAACAAGCATTATGGTTCCAACGTGACTGAAAAGGGAAATGAAGTGCATTTTCTCCAAACACGTAATCATGCTTATACTTCTTATTGAAAATTTTAATAGCAAAAGACTGACTAGACCACCAACCCAAAGATGATTGAAAAAGTTGGGAAGGGAGGGTGGATTGCAAATATGAACAGTCTCCCAGATGGATAGAAAGATTTGGCCTTGAAATTTGACAAAATGAAAGACCTTTCATAATAGCACTAGGAATGACTTCAAACTTTTGATTAAATCTGATTTGAGGACAAGATTCTAACTCTAAGAAAAAGCTATCTTGACTAAGGATAGAAAAATTTAAAGACTCATTATAAGAAGTGGAACAAAGATTAGAGCATCTAGTGTGATTTACTGGCTCATCCTCTCCTTCTATTGATTCATCATTAAAATCACAAGAGGATACTTGATCATTTTTATCAAATTGATCAGGGATAAAATTAAGAAATTTATTTAGAACATCCTGATTATTTGCACAATGATCATGTGAAAGCACCACTAAAGGGTCTTGGTCAATGTTTCCACTTTCTTCTTCTTCAAAAAGATGAGGAGAAATTAAAGGATTGTTAATGATAGAATGATTAAGGAGTTCTCTTTCTGAAGGATCCACAGAATCAGAAATTTCTTCAAGGTCAAAAGGGGGGCTACTCAAGGACTGACTTGAAGTGTCATTATTATTATCATGGTCCTTGTCAAACTGATCCTCAACAACACAGTTATTGCTTGATGTCTCTGTTAAGGATTCTTCAATATTACTACCCCATTTATTCTTTAATAATCCAACAAACATATCATATCCAGTGATGGATCCTGGGGCTAAATTATCAAACCATAATCTAGCATTTCCACCTAATGTCTCACCCAGGGCCCGCATATAAACATCTTCATCATCAGCACCCCTAACTTCCATATAATCCCAAAATCTTTGTAAATGATTTTCAATTGACTCAAAATAATTTCCATAGAAACGAGGCAACCATTCAGAGTAATTATTTGGCATAAGATGAGGTGCCCCATGAATTTCAGAAAAGTCAAAAGGAGATGGCTTAGCTGGATTTCTAATAACTCTGGCCATTCTACTAGGGATTAGTTGTGGATGTCTAACTGGAATACTAGAGTCATTTGACCGAATGCTTTGGTTGTAAGGCCTTGGTTGAGATTGAATTTTGTTTGAATTAATTGGGTTAATCTTTTTACTTGAAGAATGAAAAGAATGATGAGAGTCATAAGAATTATGTACATAATCACTCCCATATTGATATGTTGACTGACTTTCATTATTTTCTTCCAACTGCCCTCTATAGCGAGATAGATTCTCATATATTTCATTCATACACTTTGTCATTTGGAAGAAAATGTCTGAATTCATTTATGATTTACAAATTAGAAAATTGAAAGATGGGAATGGGGCCGATCCTTAGCGGAGTCACGAATTGGAGTCGCCAGGTAGATTTTTAAACTCTTCTACCAAGATGTATGTCGTTTAAAGTGCAGGGAGAGAATGAAACACAAGGTGTGTTGAACCAAGGTAGGCCTCTACCTCCCCGGCAACGGCGCCAAAAATGTTAATGTTGGCAAAGAGAACGGGAGTAGAGGTTTTTTTTGAAAAATATATGTCAAACCAGGGTAGGCCTCTACCTTCCCCGGCAACGGCGCCAAAAATGTTATCACACAACTTGTAGTTGCCCCTAGAGGTATCCCATCCGGGATGGTAGAGGAGTCAGGCAACTAAAGAGGTGACCCAAGAGATGCCACGGTTTCCCAATGCAATGTGGGAGTCACGTCAACCGAGGCACTCTTCACTTTAGGTCGAGGTGTAACTAGACCAAGGGGGGAGACCCTATACCCCAATCACAGTTGATTGGATCCAAACAAAGGTTTCTAAGGGTAGATAAGTAATGAGTTACGGAAACCAATGCAAGGCTAAGTGGACCTAAGGGTTAAGGTATGGTTGAGGGTGATGTAAGAGATTGTTAGTGTTTCAACCTATGTATGGTTTAGGCCACATGATGGGGTATGATAACTAGGTGTAGTACCATGTGTTTACACAAGTGGGTCCAATGTTCTTGGGAAGCGTGAAATGGTTCTAGGTAGGCCCACAAGGTGAAGTTGGGTGTGAGGTTGGTACTATAGGCTAGATGTAGGCTAGATCTATGAGTTTGAGTTGGTTATAGGAGTACCCATGTATTAGATCTAGGGTTTGACACAAATCCCAAGGAGTGCAACTTGCTTGGAGAAGGACTAGTGCCTTATTGGATGGGCTAATGGGGTCAAGAAATATGTCAAAGTGTAGATCGGGACACCTAGAAGCCAAGTCAAGTGGATTGAAGGAGATCCAATGGTTGGATCTTACTAGATCTAGGTTTTTATGTGATTACCCTAAGTGGACCGCAATCCCTTGAAACAAGGAATGCAACCCCCAAAGCGGATCGTGACAAAAAGACAGTATGGACCTAGGTTTCAAGGCATGGGCATTCCAAATCCACGAAAATCTCAAACACCCACCTCCTAGAAGTGGACAAACTCAAATTTTCAAGGGGGTGCGATTTGCTCAAGGAAGGCCAAAAAAGTGGGTTTGGTGGACCAAATCAAGTCCAATGGCCACCAAATTGTAGATCCGGGATGCTAGTACCCCGATCTATGTATGTCCAAAAGATCAAGTCAATACAAGGGCTAGATCTTAGTAGATCTAAGTTTTGAGGTGCCAAGAAAATCAAAAGGGGTTTCAACCCCTTAAAACATGGAGAGATGTCCACAAGGTAGTTTTCACCAAAGTAAGGATGTGGGTATAGGTTATCAAGTGTCTAGATTTCAAATCAAGTGGAATCTCACCTACCCATGTGCTAGATCTAACCAAACAAGCCTCTTACAAGGGAGTGCGATTTAGGCCAAAGAGGCTTTTTGCCTTGGAAAATGGGTTAATTTTAAGCCAATCACCACCAAACTATAGATCCAACTAGGGGTGGATGCTATAGAGGTGGGTTTTCAATATTTTCTCAAGAGCAAGGCTAGATCTAAGTAGATCTAAGAAATACCAAAAACAAGGGTTTTAATTTGATTTGGGTTTTTATGACCAATGAAGATAGAATGGATGAAAGAGGCACATACCTTGTAGATCTTACCTCAATTGCTTATGGCCACCTTGCAAATTGATAGCATTCTCCTATGTGTATATTCAAGAGTGAGATCCAAGAGCTCCAACCAAAACGTCCTTCTCCAAGATAGCCAAATCGTCCTCCTCCTACAAGACAAGATCAAAGAAACAAGTCAAGCAAGATGATTATGAAAATGGTAGAAAGATGTAATAGAAAGCATCAACTATGTCACGAAGATACAATAATGATACTCCCTGTCACAAGATCAACCCAAGAGAGAATATGTGGATCCCTCCAACAATAACCCTCATGAAGTCGCCCTCCTCTCACCAATTTCGACTTTCCTGTCAAAAGATTAGTAAAAGCACCAAAATCCACAATGATACATAGAAGAGATACTGTATATTCAATATGCAAGAGAATCCACAATGCAAGAGAGATGTGCTCCACAAAAAATCTTCTATTCCAATATTCCAGAGCTCCAAAGGTGAGCTTTACAATGGTGGGGTCTCCTCCTTATATAGGATAATAAAGACCAAAACCCTATACCACTCTAAAATACTACATCAAATGAGTGGTTGAGATTAAAAGATCTCATCATACAATCAATGGCTAAGATGACCCATAACAATATATCACATGGATCACTCAAAATAACAATAGCGCCCTCACTAAATGGTACCATAAGAGGGTGACGTCATCCACTAGAGAAAGATAAGTACCCAAAATCCACCTCATGGTGACTAGGACATGACATCATAAGCTCATGGTGGGGCTAGGAGGTTTTAATCCTTACTAGCTCATCCCCAAGGCACAATAAAATAATAAAATATGTCCAATATAATATAAATGATCAAAACTGTCCTCAGAATCCATGACGGTCAAGCAGTAAATGTCCCTCCTGTGATCAATCCGGGCATACCCACATGGTGAAAACTGACTGGAAGATAGTGATGCCACCCTGGAAGACCTCTGTGAAGACCAAATGCCAAAACCTTGCCTCAATTGCCCAAATCGATTTCCTCAGTGACCACTTTATCCCATTTTTTAACTGCCTCGGGAACTGTGAAAGTGCCAAAACTGCCTCCTAGGGTGCTAGCGCTGTCCATCTGACCCCACCAGGCTCTCCGGGAGGGGGGATAAATGGTAATAACAAGTGGCTGGACCACCCCCTCCATCATCAGCGCCCTAGGTGAACTGGCCTCTCGGGGCCCCTGCTGCTCAGGCTGGGAAATCAGCCCCCAATCTGGTCAACAACTGTAAAACTGCATCAATCACTGTCAGGAGTGCCCGGAACTGAAAGATAAGTGTCTCAATGGATCCAGAAGACCCCAAATCCACTAGGAATGAGTACTCATACACCGTGGGTTGCCCTAATGGGCCTGCTGTAGGGTCCACCATATATGGACAATGTACAATCTGCTGATCTGAAGTAATAATAAACCTGCTGAACTGGATCAAACATCATCTGCATCATATGTCCATCATATGATATCATCATCAAACATGTGGGCCCATAAATCATCATCAATAATCATCCATACATGGTCCACATCATCACGGATCCCAAGAATATATAATCAAGGATAAATCACATCAGTAGACTAAGACAATGCTTCTCTAATCATTCCCATAGCTAAGCTCAAAGTATAAATTCCATTCAGTGGCATTAATCAAGTTAACATATTCCGTTGTTATATAAAATTACTTGCACAATAGTTCAAATGACAAACTTACCCATTGGACATGGTCAAACTGCTAGTGAAGGATGAAGGCTAGGAGCAAGGTTGGGCCAAGGGTTTGACTTGTATAACTTAAGGGTTTGACTTGTATAACTTAACTCAAAAATACTTTGGACTGGGAGAAGGGGGAAGCTACAAACTCTGTGCTGGACAAAAAGCACACGGGGGATGGCTGTGTCTCACAAATGGATAAGTTGTTTAGAGAGTGCTTATTCAACTTAGGCATCATGTCTACATCAAGTTGATCCAGGTTCATTAGGATCATTCAATTTTATTCCATGGCCTTTTTGGCCTACATAACCCTTCGGATTTCAGATGTGCTGAGAAGCACAACTAGTTGCAGCTTGCATCCAGGGCATGTTTTTCACATATTTATAAGGTCAGCAATTGTTTAGATATAACTTTTAAGAACCATTGCTTTTTGGACCTTTCTTATACTCTTCGAGGAGTATTTTTAGCTTTTCATTGCTCTTGCCCTTTTTTGTTTCCATGGGCGAATTTATTAAGTTTCCATAGGTAGAACATGAGCTTTCAGTTTTAGCCAACAACATCTCAAGTGACTAGGGGGAGTTCGAGCCAATGCCAAACATCGGGACAACCGACCAGAATGATTTAGGCCTACAATCCAACTCACCAAAGGCAAGTTCTGTCACCAACTCAGAGCCGAGACACTGAATAAACGGGGATGCGGTCCAAACATAGAGGTAGAAAAATGGGGAAGTCCTCAGTATCAGAAAGTCAAATGAGACAAGTCAGGGCTTAAAGTCAAACAGGAAGGTCATGTATGGATGGAGACAAGTGAATATGAAGCCTACACTAGCAGACAACTGGTGTCGGGGAAAGACCATGTCTATGTAATGGTGAAAAACCAGTAAGTTTTGTTAAATGACCTAAAAGTGCAAGTGATTGTCCATTTTATGATTTACAGTTCATTTTAAATAGCTTGCCACATCAGGAATAATATACCAAGCACATGCTATGATCATGACTAAATCAACAAGATAATAATCCACAGTCAGTGAGAACATATCCATAGATCATACAACATCATCATAATAATAATCATCAAATATCATCTGAAACACTGCTGTAGTACATCTCTAGGCACTGATCTGAAACTGTAAATGGGAGGGATAAGTGGTCACATCAGTCATCAAATCTGAACTCTCAAGGCTCAGCCTTGACACAAGGTCATATACAAATCTGAATAATGTACTGCTCTGATCATGAGTGATCCAAAATATATA